>JAWDJD010000002.1:207960000-208472500 GCA_035047305.1 Bradypodion pumilum
AGTACTGTAATGTTAAATGATATTGATGTTGTTCTGTATTGCTATATTGTATTTTGTGGTTATTATAATGTAATTAGTGATTAGTGATTGATTTTTTGTATTGAACCTGCTTGTATATTTATTGTATTTACATGTTGTGTTGTAAGCCGCTTTGAGTGGCACTTGTGCCAGGAAAGCGAGATAGAAATTAAACGTAATAATAATAATAATTGAATTTTTATGTCACTCAAAGCAAACCCATAGGGAAAAGAATCTTTATGTAACTCGAAGCAAACCCATAGGAAATCATGTAAATCGAGACATGGTTTTAACACAAAATCATTATGTAAGTCGAATTCTATGTAACTTGAGGCATTTGTAAGTTGGGGTTTTACTGTAATCTTTTTTGCTTGCTTACCCTACAGAAATCTGCAAAATACTAAGCTGGGTCTCAAGCTGGGAACCAGAAATGTCTGCGTTGGCAAAAATTGCGGGGAGTTCTATGGAATTGGGATGGGGCTGATTCACATTTTCTTCCTGTTGACCACGTGGCATAAAGGCCCACGTGAATCCGCCTGGAGTCCCCACCCCATCTATAGTTCTTGCCTCCACTACTGGAGCTGCTACATTTTTAACCATTGGATCCATTCACTTCGGCAATGCGATCGCTTGAACCATGGCAGAAAACAGTGATCCTCTGCTTTCTGCCATTCTGCTCTGGAATGAATAAGCCTTTTATTTTCTTTCCATTTCTTAATAAGATGGTGCCAGTTGACCTACTTCACAGGGCTGCTGTGAGGCTCAAACAAAGAGGAGGAAGAGTTCTTTAGAGAAAAGCAAGACATACATGCAAATAATACATATGTAAAGCAGAAGCAGGAACGCAAACCTACACCCAGAGATAGGGAAGGTGCCTTGGATAAGGTAGTAAACAAAAAACAAACTTGCTCCATGCAGGAAGTCAGCCTTCGTGTGACTCTGTACCATACCTGTCAACCTTCCCGATTTGGCCGGGATTACCCCGTAAATTGACGTCGATTGACGTCATAACCCGGCCCCCGCTGCCAAAACCCCGTAATTTGGCAGCGGGGGAAACGCTTTCCACGCATGTGTGGAAGGGTTTTACCCCTTCCACGCATGCGCGGAAGCGCTACATCGCTTGCGTAAGGGCTGCGCAAGCGGCGCAGCACTTCCGTGCATGCGTGGAAGGGGTAAAACCTTTCCACGCATGCGTGGAATGCGACCTGCGCACAAGCAATGTGCACAGGTCCCGTTTTTCCGGAGCCGCGGGTTGACAGGTATGCTCTGTACAGTCCATGTTAATTAATACCACTGTGTTGCTTGGCTTCATCTACTCTGAGTGGCCACCACCTTCTTGAATTATTTTCTTGTCCTGCAACCTCATTTTTTTAAAACTGGAGATGCTTGAGGAGGTCGACTCTGGGAGACCTTCAGCCCACAAAGCATGTGGCATCTCCTCCTAAGCTACTATAACCCTCCACCAAATCCCTAACAGCTGCACAGGCTGAAACAAACTTTTCTCTGGGCCTGTCTGCCCAGCACAAGACCAATAAAATATCACTACAGACATTTGTTAGTCATTTGTACTCTTCCCAAGTTTAAGCAGTCTTTACCAAACACTGAGGGTGCTTCCAGGATAATTTCTCCTAATGTTACCAACCCAGACAAATCATTTCTCTGTCCTTTACCTTTTTCATTTGCGTGAAAAGATTTAAAACATGCAAAAAGGAAGCAAGCAGCAACATGACAGGGGAGGGGGAAGTGGGGACACATCAAATTTATTTATTTATTTGACTTGTTTAGCCGCCCCCTCGCCGAAGCGACTCCGGGTAGCTTACAACACAAGAAACACCCCCAACATAAAACACTCCAGCAACCCATACATATAAATAAACATCATAAAAACTCAAAAATCTAAAAATCACATATCTAAAAATCTAAAATTCCAACTACAAAATTGTCAGATGGTCATATGAGCCAGCTAAGTCGAGTAGATCCAACAGCAACAGAATTAACCCACCCCCCTCATAATATCATGTTTAAGACAGAGTAACTGCACAGCTTTTTTTTGGAAGTATCTCCAAACCCTCTTGGACTGAATTGGCAATAAGTGGGACTTTTTTGTGTCTTCTAGCTGCAAACTGGGGGAAGGAGAAAATTGCTATGGTGAGTAGACAGCAAACATTTCAAATGAACTGAAAAACGAAAAAGCTGTTAGAATATGGAGGAGGGGGAATGGGAGCTCCAAATGTTTTTTTTAAATTAGTAGGATAAAATCCTTCTCTGGACTTGAGTACAGTAAAACCCCTACTTACGAAAAAGTCGGTTCCGTTGGCTTTTTATGTAATTTGAAGCAAACCCATAGGAAAAAGAATTTTTGTGTAACTCGAAGCGAACCCATAGGAAATCGTGTAAATCGGGACATGGTTTTAGCACAAAATCATTATGTAAGTCGAATTTTATGTAACTCGAGACATATGTAAGTCGGGGTTTTACTGTATGTGAATTTAGACAGTTCATGACAGTAAATTTGTATGAGCTGGTCTTATTGCTCACTTTTGGTACTGGATGTACCCAGACCTACATCCAAATGGTGTGTGTGTGTATGTGTATGTTTCTTTCTACATAAAGTGAGGAGTAGTGAGCCATGCAACTCCCCACTCTTGAAAACTATACCATTATTGTGAGATCAGCAAGCAACTGTAGGTACTTGGTTATGCAACTTCTACACAGCCCTGCCAACTAACTTGGAGAAGTAACTGGGGGAACTTTGCAGTCTCTCTTACCAGTTAGCATCAGAAACTACAAGCCCCAGACCACTTCTTGAGATGCTACTGCTGTGCATAGAGTTGCCATAATTCTCTCTCATAAAACCGGGACATAAGTACAAAATAACCTTTTTTTAAACAAACATAATATAATGATAGCTATTTCTCCAACCTTGAATCTGGGACAATTCCGGTTTTCCAGGACATATGGCAACCCTAGCTGTGCAACAACTTTCTCTGCCACCCAACACCTTTATCTCACCTTTCCCTTCTAAAAATTAATCTTCTTTCCTTCCAGCAGACTGCAAAAGCATCGCTGTGCAGTTTATCCCCACCCACCCACCCAAATTTCACAAGCATTATTTCTGAAGAGGAAAGGCCCCACAAAATAAAACCCAGGGAGGGGGTGGATGTGCAAGACAAAAAAGGGCGTAGGACTTCATAACGAGATACAAGGAATGTCATCCAGATGGTGGGACGGCTTTCATTAAAATCACGACTTAATGGGGAACAAACCATCCCATCTGGAAAAGCGCTTTGTTAACAATTCCTGCTGTCCGGCATTAGGATTGAAGGGCTCTGCAGCCGTTTGAAGTGAAAGAGAGGAAAGACGCATTTACCTTCTTGGGCTAAGATGGTGGCATTGCCATTACTGCTGAGTGAGTCTAAGCCAGCAGCCGTCTACAGGCTGAGAGATTGGCATGACGACAGCACTTATTCCATTCTTCCCATCCCATTCCAAACTTTAGGTCTTCATAAACCCGGCTGTGGCTTAAATGGGACTGTACACTGCTGTTAGGGGGGAAATAGAAAGGTTTTTGATTGGGAAAAGCAATTTTATTTATTGGACTTCAGTGCAGCCTCTCCCCTCAGCATTCCAGGGGGAGACACAACTTTTTATCTTATATTCTTATTATGTGGGGTGTACAAAAGGCATTATGGTACAAAGTGATGCATCATTCTTTCAGTGTCCCTACTTCTTCAACTATAGACAATCAATCTTATAAGTGGTCACCATGTATTCTGCATGGTAAACCAAAGATGGAGAATCGGTTACGGTGTTATACTACAACTCCCAGAATCTGCAGCCACCACTACTGCTAGTGTTGCCATAGATCAGGGGTTCCGAACCTATAGCCAACGGGCTGGCCCTGGCCCGTGACACCATTTCATCCAGCCCGTCGCCATCTCTGCTGCACCATTAAGTGGAAGTGGGCACGTTTACATGCCCATGCATGCACAAATGTGCCCACGGCTATTGTAAATGTGGAAGTGGTTGCGTTTATGACAGCATTAAATATGCCCGCTTCCGCTTCTGGGGGGCATGGTCCAACCCGCTCAGCTGTCCGGGGTGTGGTCAGGCCCATGGTGTAAAAAGCTTGGCCACCCCTGCCATAGACTGAAGCATGACTTCCACAGATTGCTGGTAAGCTGGAACAACTCACCAGCAGTTATACCTCTATGACATTTTGCACAACGCCCTATGCTGCGCCATTCGCCACAGCAGAAATTCTCAGGGAACTTAGCGGGGAGGGAAAGACTACCCAAAACAGGGAGGTTGATGATGATTCATCTGCATTCTGAACACTATAGCCAGTGGAAAATACCAGCTCTGCCACACCTAGACCAGCGTACAGACCACCAGGCCATGTTCCCTTTGGCAGACATAGGCATGCGAGTCAATCCAATGCATTGCAGTACCTGAGACTGGGAAAAAAAATCAGTTCTCATAGTTCTTATTAATTTGATAATGATCTGTGCCTCTTTTACTCTTTCCTTTCAGTAATAATAATTTTGTGTCAGAAATTATTCTTGGTTGAAAGGGTTTTTGTGAAATAAACTCCACTCAGGGAACGCCCAAATGAGGCTCTTTTCATTTCCCCAAGAGGTTGGATAAAGATGGGCGATCAATCCATCATGTAGTACCTGGGTCTCGAACTGCCGACTTGCCAGCCTTCCAGCTAACAATGCGAACTTCTTAACCACTGAGCTACTGCAGCCCCTTTTTCCCTTTCAGTAAGACCCCAGATTCTACTGTCTGTGTGCCTCCTGTAGCCGGGCTGTGAAATTGTGACTTCTGATTAAACCTTGAGTAGCTCTTCTAGGATAGCATTGCCAGAACTATTAAGTGCCCAAACCTTACAGAGTTTGGAAAGGCACATTTTTGGACCTTGCATTTTATTTCAGAAAGCTGCGATCCAAACAGATAACTTTGACCAAGCGCTGAGGCCAAGCAATCTTCCGCCATGTTCCAGAAGCACTTTTACATGCTTTCGGAGCCATTCTTCCCAGCTTGCTCATTCGCTCTTTCTTTGTGTCTGGGAGGCCTGCTTTCCTATGCTTGTCTGAGACCAATTTGGGACATTAGCAATGAAAAGATACATACATTAGAGAGCATGGTGTATTAAAAGCTCAGTCTGCCTACTGGATTGACTTTGAAACATGATCCGGTGTACTGTGTGTGTGGGGATCCTTCCTTTGTCCCCTACTTCAAGTTAAAGCAGGGGTGGGGGTTATGTGAGAACTCTGGTTCTAAATATAATTAAACACCCACATTAGAAAGCAGCTTTTCCTCCCTCATAAATGACCGCAAAGAATGGTTGTAGTGAGTGAAAGCCCTGGATTGGAGGAAAAAATACACACAACTGCAAATACAGTAATACCTTGCATAACGTCCGCATCAGGTAGCGTCATATTCGCACAACGTCATGGTTTTTATGCACAACGTCCAAAACCGCAAAAAAACAAACAAAAAACCCCCGGACATTATTCAATGTATTGGTATAGCAACCTCGGATAATGTCCATTTTCGACCATTTTTGGACTTTATGCGAGGCATCTCCCCATAGGAACTGCATAACATCCAACCAACTCTGTGGAATGGAGTTTGGACATTATCTGAGGTTCTACTGTAAAGCCATTTGCCCTAGTCTATATGTTATTAATGGCAATTAATCAACTTTTCTTTGCCCAGTATCAGCCACTGTCATATCACAGTGTTAACACCTAGGGTTCCAAAGCAAATAGAACCTTATCTTATGGACGTCTCCCCCTCCCAGCCAACAATGAAACAACTGGCATAGTTTAAGAAAGGACTGACAAAGGGAAAGCAAATTCTATGTGTGAAAAAGTATATTTTCATGTCCACCCCCAAAAAACCCTCCTCAAATAAAACTTTGAATGGCATTAAAAATAGAATGGAACAGCCACTGTCTTTGTTTCCAGTTACAACTGAACAACCACACACAAACATATGTCCCGTCATAAGCAGCTCATGACAGAAGTACCACCACCACCATTTTTCCCGGCCAAGACACCTTATTCAATCCACCATGTGCTTGCATATATCATGTGCTCCACATGCAAGCTTGACAATTCTCCAACAATCATATCCTGGGTTCCAATAGACGTGTGTCTGATTTTGATGCTTTGCTATTAGCAAGCAAAAGCTGTAAGACCTGTGCTCTGAAGAGCATAAACAACGACCAACTGCAAGGACAGTTTATTTCTGTGCACCCCCATTGCTTATGATTGTAGTTCATGGGGGCTAGATCTGCACCGGTAGCAGAGACAGGTGGATACAGATAGACACAGATAGATGCCCTTTCTTACGTTCTTTCTAGACCTCTGGCTGTTAGAAAACGAGTGAAATTGAGAAAATGTAAATCAATGCACACAGGAAAAAAATATCTCAGCATTCGTGTCCTAATTCCCCATTTTATTTCCTAAAAAATGTGAGATGCTTAATTCAGCTATGAAGAATAATGCCATGTGTTTATAAAGCCATACAATAATAAGTAATTAAATAAGGAGCTACAAAGATTTGAAAAACAAACCAAATGTTTCATTCTTCACTACGCTTCTAGCTAAACACTAGAACAAAATTAGTCTCAAAGGAATGATTGTTCAGAAAATTTTAAAAGTCAGTAAAGGAGGTGAACAAAGCTATAGTAAGTACAATTATCATAATCGATATCTGATAAATGTTTGATCTAATTAAAGTAATACCTCGGATAACGTTTGCATCAGATAATGCTAAAACCTCACAACGTTAAGCAATCTGAAAAAAAATTGCATCGTATAAAGTTTGCTAAAGCCTGTGCCAGTTACAATGTATCTCTATAGAGTTTCAACGTTATGCGATTTATCCCATAGGATTTTAACGTTATCCGATGCATGCATCGGATAACATTAAAAATCGGATAACACTAAGACTTGTGGAACCAAGTTTTAGCATTATTTGGGGTTTTACTGTACTGTACTTTTTCATGTATTTACTATACTTTTTGCTATATTTGTTTGTCTGAACATAAAAACCTAAAAATTTGCCTAGTAGGTTTATCCTCAACTGATTAAAATTTGCCCTCCCCAATTTCAGTTGACCTTCAGCAGTTGATCAATTAAATCTTGAGCTGACTTCTCCTTCAATTAACGTAAGCAAAGCCTGGAGCCCTGTCTTGTGTCAGTTATTTAGCAGGGATTGAAACAGGGAGGGGGGCACACTTCTCAATTCATACAGTTATTGGTTTTGTCACTGCAGGGCTACTGTTAATGGTAGCATTTTGCTGGGGTCCATACAAATTGCAGGCAAGGGACTCATATCTCTAAGCTTATTCTGAATATTACATATTACAGCAAGTCCATGGATAATGGAGCCGCAGCAGTAGCAACTCCCTGATGTGCCCATCAAGAACAGGCATTTCTCAGCCATGATCTACGCATGGTGGCAAACACCAGAACACACAAGAAAATGGTGGAGGAAAGGAACTGGTGATTCAGAAAAACTAGCAGAGCTCAGGAAGGTTGGTTTTTGGACTACAATCCCCAAAGTCTTCCTGCCACTTGGCCAGAGTTATAGCCGCAAAATAGAATTTTTTCCGATCTCTGGTAACCAGCCAGATGTCATTTCCTGTTCCCCTTTTTCTTTTGGAAGGTGATATGGTTTGAGAGACAGGTTTATGAAAGACATGGCAATGGGTGCTCCTTGTTTTGCTATATTTGCATATATTAAGTATGACTTTCATATCTTGTCTATTAATAATTCCTACATAATCCACAAACTAAAAAAAAATATTTACCAAGAAAGAAGTGGCTTAATGGTTTGCCGTTGCCCTAGAGGAAAGAAGACAAAATTCAGTGGAAACTGAACCTCAAAATAGAAATCTCAGTTGCTGAAAGAAGTCTAATCCCAATTACAATCTCAACCGAGGTGTATCCTTCTGAGATCCTGACATGTTCTGAGCTTTCATGAAGATCCATTTAATTTGCTCTATTTTTTTGCTGGGAGTCTTGGATTTCTTCCATATCCAATTACAGCAATACCTCGCATAACGTCCGCATCAGATAACATCATATTCGCATAACGTTGTGGTTTCTATGCACATGTGATGCCTTGCATAATGTCCAAAACTGCTCAAAAACGGACGTTATCTAAGGTATTGGTATAGGAATCTTAGATAATGTCTGTTTTTGACCATTTTTTGGACTTTATGCGAGGCATCTCCCCATAGGAACCACATAACATCCAAAATCGCATAGCGACCAACTCCGTGGAATGGAGTTTGGACGTTATCCGAGGTTCTACTGTATTTGAAAAAAAGCATGGCTGTGGAGACTTCATCCAAAATAGAGACCAGACATTAGGAGTTGAAATAAGTGACACAAAAGGAGTGCTTTCAATGAAACAGAAACGATCCCCTAGTTGCTCCAGGCCAAACCAAACATAACAGGAAAAGCTCTGCAGTCAGATCTGACATTTCTCCTTAAAATACTCAAAATTTACAAGAGAGTTATACAGTACTGTACTTGCTTTCCCACAGAAGGCCAACAATGACTTTGAGAAAGGGGTAAGATTACAGTCAAGAAAACAACCCAGAAGGAAAAAAGTTGAATATTTTTCTTTCGCAGCACAGTTGCCCAAAGCTACTAATTTTTAAAAAAATATTTGGGAGACTTGATCGCAGATCTTTTGTATCATGCCTGTGTGTACTCTTAAAAGAATTTTTAAAAATGATCTAGTGAATAGGGACAGCCTGACTAGAAAGCAAAACATGAGGGCTTCACTGAAGAATATATGAAGTACAGTATCAGGCTCTAAAACAGTTCTCAACCTTTTAAAGCCGGGGGTTGGGTCATGCTCCCTCAGTCAGGTTCGGGGGCTGGACGGCCATTTTGCCCTTCCTCTGCCACATGGCACTTCCTGGTGTGGTGGAGGCGGGGGGGGGCACATGAAATGGTGCCACAGGCTGTATCCAGCCCATGGGCCACAAGTTGAGAATCCCTGCTCTAAATTGTGCATTTTTCCATTGCACATATGTCATCCAAGTATTGATGGATTGTGCTTTAATTTATTGCACGGTTTAGACGGCTGTTCGGATCACACACAACCTAACCTACTAAAAATTATTGGACTGACCCAAAAATTGGTAGGGCTCTTCCATATCTCTTTCTAGCCAAGGAACAAGCAATGAAAAAGAACTCAGAAGGCTCATTTGTTCTTCAGTGAGATGCCCCTGTCAACTCCTGGGTACACTGTCAATGCCACATCAGTCTCCTATCATCAAGCATGTCTGGGCTTCAAGAATGGAAAGTATGAGAGGGAGTGGCCCTGAAATTTGCAAATAACTGTCGTTCCCAGCAGAAGCGATTTCGTGTGGAAAAACAGAGAAGTGAACCTAAAGGGAAAGAATGAATCATTCCCTCAATGGGTGTGAGCCAGGCAGAGTGCGAGTGGTTCCACTTTCAGGGTACCACATTGCTGAGAGTGCCCCCACCCAAAACTGATGTCTCATCATGTTCAAATTGTCCTTATATAACTCGGCTGTGGGCGGTTACACAACCTCAAAGGAGACTCAACAGAGAGGGAAACCACTCAACAATCCCAGCCAAAAGTGTGTCCATATGTGTGTGTGTGTTCTTTTATGTGCTTCACCAAGAAAGTTGCATTTTTTTCGCCTATATTCTGTGTACCAAATCTCATTTTGGCCTGCTAGTTATTTCTTTTTTAAATAAGGTATCAGTTCTTCTCATTCCCACACACACATATACAGTAAAACCCTGTACAACCGCCTCGGTTTAAGTTTGCTGCGGTTTACAACAGCAAATCCTATGGAAATGCTGTCCTGGTTTACAAATTTTTAATGTTTTGTTTGTTTGTTTACAACAATCAATTCAGGACCATTTTTTAATTTTTCAATGCATCCCTATGGATGTTTTAGTTTACAATTTTTCGGGTTACAACAGAGGCTGTTGAAATGGACCTCTGTTGTAACCCGGGGTTTTACTGTATATGTGCCAAAGAAATTAGCTGATTGTTGGGGAAAGTGGCATTGCCTGACTGAAAACTAGGAAACTTCAAGAAAAGCACTGTCTTCAAAAAACTGTGCCCAAATACTATCCACCACCACACACACTATATTTTGCTGTGACAAATTTAATAGGAAATTGTATCATATCCATGCTGACGTCCATCAACTACAGTAAAACTCCAACTTACAAATGCCCCGAGTTACATAAAATTCGACTTACATGATGATTTTGTGCTAAAACCATGTCCTGATTTACATAAATGTCTCAATTTACAGAAATTTATGTAACACAATTTCCTATGGGTTGGCTTTGAGTTACATAAAAAATCATTTCTCCTATGGGTTTGCTTCGAGTTACATAAAAATTCATTTCCCTATGGTTTGCTTTGATTTACATAAAAAGTTCATTTTTCCTATAGGTTTGCTTTGCGTTACGTAAAAAACCAATTTAAAAGCCTACGAAACAGACTTTTTGCGTAAGGGTTTTACTGTATAATGGTCATACAGGATGATCCTTTTACTTTATGTCCACTCTGGATGGGTATCCCATCCTAATGAAGGCCAAAGGAGCACTTGGCCATGATCAAAAAGGCCAAACATAAAAATTGGGCAGGTGTTTCCTTTCCATAACTTACGATGAGAAGTTCAATAAATCCATGTGCTTGCTTAATAGTCAAAACAGCAGTAATTGTTTAATTCCTGTTCAGTGAAACACAAGAGTGGGCTTTAAGAACCTACTTTAACCTATTACTTTCTTCCTAGAAAGTAATAGCAGGGCGGCTGCTACTGTGTTGGCGATGCCAGGCACCAATCTCAGCTTCACCAACCTACTGTTAGAGAAAGACCCCTCCTGACTATGACAGACTCCTCCTGCGCCAACAAGTCTCACATGCCCCCACCATGAAAATTCTTCAAAACTCCCCCAAGTTGTCTTCTGAATTACAGTTCTTAAAGAAAGCGAGTGATTTGTTAGTTGAAGTCCCTTCATTGTGAAACCAAACACCATAGTACATTTTGTCTGCCATAAAGAGTAACTTCTCGACAGTACACAATGCATGCTGCAACATATATGAATATAAAGAAAGATAAAAGAAAAACCAGTGAAAGAACCCAAATTGCAAGATACAAACCAAACTTGGGGTGGGGGTGGGGAGTTAACACGCTTACCTAGCAATTAGTAAATTCCTTGTAGACAGAGGTCTTGAGCCACAGATCGTTTGCTGTATAATTCCACCAAGAAAGAAAGAAAGAAAAAGAAAAGGAGAGAAAGAGAGAGATCATAGTCTGTCTCCAGCTGCCAAGAGTATTAAGCTGGGAACTTACCACCTAAAGTCACTGACTTTTAGTCAAAGAAGGGAAATCCTTTTTAAAACCTTGGCCCCTCCCAGGCCAATAATTACGAAGGCAGACAGACGGATGAGACAGGACGTAGGAGGGGCCTCTTTACTGTAATGTGTGTGGAGTAGGAACAGCACCCTTTCATGTCTGCGGAGTGGCAGCCAACCTTTCCTGCTCCATGGCATTTGGGGCTGAGAAGCAGTCAGTGTTAGGAGTCAACACAATTCTGCTGTGATAGAAGAGGAGAGGGAGTCAAGGTTATTCTGGGTCAAAAGGAGATGGTGGATTCCCTAGAACACAGCATGTGTTGTTTAGAGCCAAGGTTCTCCTCCCTCCCCCCCAAATTTGGATAGTGGTGTCATTTTCTCTGTTCAAAATCCAGAAATCAGTACAGTGGTACCTCACATAATGAACGCATAACGAAGCATTCGTTATGCAATGGCGATACCCCACATAACATTTTTTTTTGTTATGCAGGTTTTTTGGTAACCGGGGTATAGCTGCTTAGTGGGAACCCCAGTTAACGAACATTTTTTTTGTTATGTGGGGTATCTCCCATAGGGAACCACATAACAAAAGAAACCGCATAGCGAAGAGCTCTGTGGAACAGAGTTTTTTCGTTATGCGGAGTTCTACTGTATTTTAAAAAATCTGGGATGATGTGCTCTTTTCATAGGCTCTCTATGTTCATGGAGGACAAGGGTATCAATGGCTATAATTATGGATACTTAAGGACAACCTCGGGGTTGGAGAGATAGGCAGGATATCTCTCAATGCCATTTCCAGGGAATCCTAAGCAGGTGAAGGCATCCCCTTGGGAATACCCTGAAGGAAATGGTGAGCCACTGTGTGAGACAGAATGCTGGACTGGATGGGCTGTGGCCTGTTCCAGCAAGGCTGTTCTTATGTTCTATGTTCTCTGGCCCTATTGTAGAGTGAGTAAAATGCCTCGGACAAAAAGATGCTGGCAAGCCTCTCAATTGTTCCTCCTTAGACTGCTGATTGCTCCCCTTCCCTGAAAGGTCAGATCTCCTTACTCCAAACTATGTAGCGCAGGTGAATCTGCTGACAGATGGATGAGGTTTCATTCCCAGCACTGAAGGTTCAGCTAGCAGGCCAGTTAGCAATTGTGCCTACTATGTCCTTCAAGCTGGTGCAGACACAATGATCTCAAATGCTCTTGTGGATAAAGACATAGTTATTTTTAAAAACTATGGTGATAATCAGAGATCAAGGAATATCTTCACCAACCTGTCATGTCAAGTTGGCATATATAAAGAATGTTCCTTTTGGTAAAGAGGACCATTCAGTCATGTGGGCAACAGGAAGTAACACAATCTAACTGCTACATGTTTGTAAGAACTAAACTTCAAGCACTTTTTGGACCAGTGAAACATGAATTACTGGTGCATCTCTAGATGAATTGTTCATAAGCTTTGTCTGTCATGTGAGTACATTATCAATAAGTCTTCCGGGTTCACCTTACTTAGCCTGCTTTGTTTGTTTTCTACTGACAGGAAGATTGGGCCAAACCAATTTTTCAGCCAAGAATTCCTACCAAATTCCACAAATTCCACAAATGGGGAAGGCTAGATTCACCTGAAATATACATTTGCTGGTGAACCAGTGGGGAGTCTCCTTTCCAATCTTCCATGACTTTCAATTGTACAAAACCAGAACCCATACAGTGGTATTTACTGTTTGTGTATTTTCCAAGTCATCGAGAGAGAAGAGCATGCCTGATAATAATGAATCAAAGGTCATAGCTCACCTTTGATTCATTTCAGTGAAGCTGAATTGGCACTAATTATGGGCAGAGCCCTCCTCCCCCTGATTCATTTCAGTGCTCACTCCATTCTTTGCCTTCATAGTTACACATTAGAAGGTCAAATAGTAAAGCTGAAGTTGAAGTACTTTGGACATCAAATGAGAAGGGAGGACTCACTTGAGAAGGCCTTGATGCTGGGAAAGGTGGAGGGCAAAAGAAGAAGGGGGAGGCCAAGGATGAGATGGCTAGATGGTATTGTGGATGCAATGGGCACAGAACTGGGAGGGCTGAGGAGGATGGTGGAGGACAGAGGCGCCTGGAGGACAATGGTCCATAGGGTCGCAAAGGGTCGGAATCGACTGTGGGACTGGACAACAACAAAACATCAACCAGCCGAAAAGAGCAGTCTTTGGTTAAAGCCATCTGGCATGTATTTTCTAGGCTGACTACAGGTGGGAAGACATGGTGAGATTTTTTTTTCATGAGTCAGATTAAGTATTGGTTGCAGCACCTGTAAAACTAACATAAGTTTTCATGGGCTAGAGTCCATTTTTTCAACTCTTTTTTAGTTTTGGAATGCAGGGGTTCTATTTATTTATTTATTTATTTATTCAATTTGTAAAGCTGCCCCAATTGACATGCGACTCTGGGTGGCATACATAAAATCCTGTTTCTTCAGAAGCAGGAGGTTTTATAGCTTCAAAACATTATTTTCAACAGCAATTCCAAGAATCTGCCAGCCATTGTGAACCAGGGGAGTTTGAAAGCTATTGCCTGAAATGTAATGTTTCCAGCTTTTGGGAGGGACCGTAGACAGTTCAGAGGTAATGCACCTCGATTTAGTCTGAGGCAACAAGAACAAATCTAGATCCAGACTTGAGGAACTGTAATCAAGAGTGATCTGAAGACATACATGTCTTCCCCACCTCTCAAGATAGGGACCAAATAGAGCTTTAATTCTTGGCATTGTGACAAGCAAAGCCCAATATTCCTAGTGCCTCAGGATAAATTTGGAAGACTTTCCAGGGTGTGGTGAGTTGTAATCTTCAAAAAATCATAAGAACAATCATGTTGTGAAAAGAAAAGGGGAGGGGAATAAATTTGTTTTGTTTTTATATAACCATGTTCAACAAAGAATTGCCCTGTGTTCCTTACATGAATTGCTCCTTCATGTAAGGAACCCCCATTGTTCTTTTATCTCTAGGATGAATAAATGTTTTACTTCCAAGGAAAAGGGAAGGAGGCTGAGAATTTCTATGCTTGATTAGATTTGAACTGTGCAGTTATCAGGTGTGGTTAGCTCCAAAGAACTCACAAGCACCTGGCGATGAAGGTCAGAGCCCAGCACACAAACCTGAGCCTACTGTTTGTGATTCTGGACACCCAGATTGCTTACATCAGGAGTTCTGAAACTATGGCCTGTGGGCCAAACCTGGCCCACAGCACCATTTCATGTGGCCCGTGCTGCCGCCGGAAGCGGACGCGTTTATAAAAGCCATAAATGAACCATCGGCTGTCGTAAATGCATTTACGATAGCCGCGGTCCATACCTGTCAAGTATGGGAGCGCAGCTGATTGGCGTTAAGTGGCGGGACTTTGGAAAGCTGCTACTACCAGAGTAGCCAATGCCGGTGTATCTCCTGGCCTCAGTTGCCTTGGGGCCAGATCGTCCTCTTCTTTGGCTCCATCAGGGACGTGCGAGCCATGGGGCTATGTTTTGGGGACGTTAGTAGCCGAGGGATTGTGTAATTTTTTTTGTTATGTTAGAACTTAAATGTTTATTGCAGATTTCATTGTTTAATTTACTGTATTGTATCTGTATTTCTAACATTGTATCTTTATATATTTTTGTAAGCCACTTCGAGTCGTCCATTGGATTGAGGGAAGCGGGATATAAATATAAATAAATAAATAAATAAATAAATCCCGGATTGGCTGGGATTTCCCATAATTCAGCGTCGCAAACTCTATTTTCCCGCCGCCATCCGTGCCATCCCGTAATTTGACGGTGGGGGAAAGTAGTTACTGCGCATCCCCTTCTGCGCAGAACCCTTCTACGCATTTGTAGAACCCTTCTACACATGCATAGAAGGGTTCTGCGCATGCGTAGAAGGGTTCTGCGCATGCATAGAGGGGTTCTGCACAGAAGGCTACTGCGCAGATCCCGTATTCTCCGGAGCCATGCTTGACAGGTATGTTGCGGACACGTTTTACAGCAGTGTTTACAGTGTGGGAACCACCCGTCCAGCACACTCAGCTGTCTAAGGGGTGTGGTCCAGCCTGGGGCTTAAAAAGGTTGGAACAAGAGGATAATGAGAACTATGTCGGTTAGAATAAAAGAACATAATTATAAAATGTTATGGAGGTGGTACTTGACCCCAGTGAGGTTACATCAAATTGATAATAAAAAGGATAAAATGTGTTGGAGATGCAAAGATACAATTGGAACGTATGAACATATGTGGTGGGGTTGTACTGTGGTAAAAGATTTTTGGAAAAGAATTGAAAAAGAGATTGGTGAAATATTGGGAAAGATAATCAAGGGTACCACTATGTTAATTGATGTGGAATGTATTAATCTAAACAAGGTGGAGAAGGAGTTATTAGAATTAATGCTTACAACGGGGTGACAATGTATTGCTAAAAATTGGAAAAACGATGTAACTATACAAACTGAAGAATGGTATAAAGAAATGTGGAATTTAGCTTTGAATGAAAAATTGACTTGGAAGAAAAAAGGGGTAGTTTGAAAGAAAATAGATTTTGGAACATTTGGAAGCCTTTTGTGGATCACTCCCTTATGGGAGTTGAAAGAAATAGACCTGTACCCGATCAAAGTGGTTTTTGGAAGTAAAACAATGAGACATTCTGAGTCTTCCTGGGCAATGTAAATAAGCACCGGGTGTAATATTATGTGTAATGTTATTTTTTTTTTTGTTTCCTATCCAAAATAGTAGTGAATGTTTTATTGGGAAGATATTAGTTAATGTTAAGGAATAATCATAAAATTATAATATAGCGAACTTATGTTTAAAGGAGGTTTTAGTGTATTTGAATTATAAGGAGAGATATAAAATGGTATCAGGATAGGCAGATATTGTTTTTCTTCTTTTTTCCTCTCTTTTCTTTATTTCTTTTTTATTGTTTTGTATATTATGTACCTTAGTTACTTTTTTGTATTATGTATTATGTATTGTAATTGTTTGAAAAATTTAACAAAAAATTATTTTAAAAAAAGGTTGCGAAGCCCTGACTTACATGATCAGATGCAAAAGTCAGTAAACAATAGGCATCCATACAGAACTGGTTTGATCACAGAACCAAACTAAACATTTTAAAGTGCCACAGAGGTACACCAACTTCGAAAATCACCTGTACTTTTGAAGGAGTTGTAGGTTTGCAGGATAGTTTAAGACTATTCTGATCATTAATGGCTGCAGGATTACTGCTTGCTCATTTGCAAAGGGAAGGCATTAAATAGTGACAGAAATTTTTAAAACAGAAAAATGTTTAAAAAACATACATATGCTTCTGTTTTTTTAAAAATTAAGATGCATCAGTGGGTGACGACAATGTTAATCCACCTAGTGCAACAAAAATATGAAAATTGCGTGTGTCAAATGTTGGTAGGTATAGATCAGAGAAAAGCTAACGATCTGCAGGGAAAGCCTCAGCAATCACACTAAACTATAACTCCCAAGATTCTTTGGAGAGCCTATAGATAATTCTGAGGCAAACCAAGCTGACCTATAGAAATGGGACATATCAAGCTGTAAATCCATCATCCCAATGATGTACATATTATCCTGAGTAGGGTTGCCAGATGGTAACCTAAAGGAAGATATGTCCTCCTTTAGGATACCATCTGGCAACCCTAATCCTGAGTAGTACCTGTGAAACGCCTCAAGGAAGTGGTGGTTTTCCATGCAACAAACAAACAAACAAACAAACAAACAAACAAACAAACAAACAAACAAACAAACAAACAAACAAACAAACAAACAAACAAACAAACAAACAAACAAACAAACAAACAAACAAACAAACAAACAAACAAACAAACAAACAAACAAACAAACAAACAAACAAACAAACAAACAAACAAACAAACAAACAAACAAACAAACAAACAAACAAACAGCAAGATCCTTAGTCAGAAAGTAATGCAAGTTCATAGATTTTTTTTTACTAGTTTCAGAAAGTTAGAGGACGATGGTAGGGATATTTATATTTCTGTCTAATCAGACTGGTAATTGACGTGTCCCTTCACTATGCAGTTTCCCAGCAAAAATTTAAAATTAAAAGGCTTAAATTGAAATTAAGTTATCCTGTCCTGCCAATGAGGCAAAGGGAAGCAGCTATGATGAAGATTGGTAATCCCTAATTTATCTTGCTTTTTTCACTCTCATCCTTTATGCTCCAAGCAGAGCTTCCTTTGTCCAGCTGCCTCTTTTACAGACATAGCAGCAGGAATGTCCTTGCCTAAGATGAGGGTAATTGCAAAGGCCTGAAGTCCACGGAAGATGTTCTAGTTACATCAAGGTTCCCAACCTTTGGCCCGTGGGCCAGACCTGGCCCACCAACACCAATCCCATCTGGCCCCTCGCTGTCTCCGTCGCACCCGGAAGTAGAAGTGGGCACATTTACGTCATCTGTAAAACACACCTGCGACTGTCGTAAATGCGAAAGTGGGCGCATTTACATCAGCCGTAAATGTGCTTGCTTCTGCTTCCGGGGGGCATGGTCCAGCCCACTTAGCTGCCGGGGGGGGGGCGTGGTCAGGCCTGTGGTGAAAAAAGGTTGGTCATCCCTGAGCTACATCCTAGTTTAGCTTTTTATATCCTTTCCATGCAAGGTAGGGCATCACTTCCTGTGCAATACCCTCCCCTATCTTTCATAGCCTTGATCCTGCTTTCCATAGTAGTTCTTTGTAGACCAAGGGCCTTCACCAGTGGGTGAACAAACTTCAGCCTTGCAGGGCACACTTTATTTCCCCCTCATTCAACCCCCTTTCCACTCCACCAACATTTTTTCACAAAGATATACATGGGATCTCTTACTTAAGGCACAACTAATCCATATTCATTAAGTGACATTAAATGAGAAAGCCAGTGTAGTGTTTGAAGTGTTAAGACTACAACTAGAGCTAATCTCCATGAAACACTCTGGATCAGGGGTGCCCAAACGTTTTGGGCCATGGGCCGGTCACGTGGTTCAGGGAGCTGGTCACTATGGCCTGGGGGCCAGATCCGGCCTCAATGCCAATTCATCCAGCCCGTGAAGCCCTTGTCGCTCCCGGAAGTGGAAGTAAAACACGCCCGTACAGGCATGTTTGCGGGACGGATGAATTGGTGTCAGGGGCCGGATCAGGCCCCCAGGCCATAGTTTGGGCACCCTTGCAATGGATGATCTTCTGCTTATTCATGCTGTCTCAGCCTGACTTATTTTTCAGGAACAGTGTGAGGATAAAATGTGCAGGCTATAAATGGGACGAAATAAATAATGCACAAATACTACTGCATATTCTTGCTCAAAGAAAACAAAACAAGAAGTTGGCAAAGCATGGCCCTCCAGTTGTTGGATTTCAAGTTGCCTTTATACCCCATTAATGGCAAATCTGCTGGCCAACCTTTCAATATAGAAGGCTATACTTTGCCCACTCCTGGATTACATAAAATATTTACTCTGTTAAGGTCAGCATTCATTGCAACAATCCCAGCAATTAGTAGACACTAATTGAAACAACCCAGTACTCCATTTGTGGACTATTCTGTCCATCCTCAACCAGTGAACTCTTCTTCAAAAAAGCAGAAAAACCACCCCTTTGATCCCAGAAGAACACTCTTCTTTTGACTGCCCATGTCCTAGCCCTGTTACCGGCTTCTCCTCTTCCTGCAGGTGTGGCCATTTTGATCTGAACAGGAAATCTGCTAGTGCCAAGATTTATTCCTGAATCCTGCAGCAAGCTTGCTCAGGGTTTGGTTTTTCCATCCTACAGGAACACCTCCCATACCCATTGTATTTCCCACCTTGAATCATGATGGCAGGACATTCAGAATTTAGAAATGAATAGCATTAAAAAAGTTCCTGCTAGTTGCACACTATAGGGATATGTCAAAGAATGACAAATTATCTCAGTGGCTATGACTTGTCCCAAATATATGAGTTGTTTTTTTAAAACTCCTTTCTTTTTAGGTATGGTGAAAGATGATGGGAGCCAGTGGTGGGCTGCAAATTTTTTACTACCTCACTGTGGGTGTGGTATGGTGGGCATGGCCAGGGGGAAAGCACTGTATTGCACCCAAACTAGGACTACTTTATTTCAAAACTTGAATGGGCAGAGCCAGTGTTGTGTATGTACAATGTTGCTTGATATGTATATACATTGTCGCTTTAAGAAATGTATGAATGTAACCTGGCCACAATCACAATGTAACCCAGCTGTTAAAGGAACGCGAGCAAGCTGCCTATAGAGGGCAGCTACGAGTGTTCAACTCACATGGTCATCATTCCTCAAATCACCTGCAGCCGCGGGAACTCCCCGCAACAGCAAACTACTACCGATCCACCACCGAAGATGGGCGTGACCCGGATGACGTCACGCCGGTAGCAGCCAATGAGCTACCATGCAGCCAGATTCAAATGTATTGTACTACTGTATATAATGTGAGGTATCTCCACCATTACCACATGTTCGTTCTGATCATCAACCAATAAACCTGTGTTAGTCCTTACTGCGACTCCTTCTATGTCTCCTGGAAAAGACACTAAATTGGCGACGAAGGTGGGATCGATGGCGAATCCCAAGGTCAAGGCGTACCAGTTCGATGTGAGCGAGCCCGAACAATGGGAGCTCTACGAGTGCCAGTTTCGGCACGCGATGGAAGCCGTGGGCGTCGACGACGACGCGAAGATGCGCTCCCACTTCCTGGCCCAAATGGGGCCAGCCACGCTGCGGATCCTGATGACCCTGGTGGCCCCCCGGAAGGTAGACGAGGTCCCCATCGACCGTATCCTGGAGAGACTGGGTGAGCATTTCCAGCCGCCCGTCTCGATCTTCCCAGCATGGGTCGCGTTTCACAGGCGAGACCAGCGACCGGGCGAATCCGTGTCTGCCTACGCGGCGGCCCTCACGCTTGCGGCGGTCCACTGCCAGTGGGATGACCTGGACCAGGCCCTCCGTGACCGCATGTTGTGTGGCTTGTGGGACGAGGAACTGCAGAGAAGGCTGATGACCCGCGACCAACGCCTCACGTTCAACGAGGTACTGCGGGAGGCCCAAGCAGCCGAGGAGGCCAGGAGCGGGGTTAGACTGTTCAAGTCCTGAGGGGCCGCGTCCGAGAGGGCCAAGTCACCAGTACAGGCGGCCCGGCGGACACCAGCGAAGGCGGCCTGGCGGGCCCCCAAGCCGCCCGCCGGCACACCAACGTCGTCCGAGGAGTCGTCCACGACAGCGGACCCCTACTCCAGCGAGGACGACGACGTCCAGAGGATCAAGAAGCGTGGTGAGAAGCGGCAGACCCGAGAACGGCAGGACCGCCGTTGCGACGGTTGTGGGGCGTCCCATGACCGCACGAGGTGCCCGTTTCGAAAGGCCGAGTGTCACAACTGCGGCCGAAAGGGGCACATCGCCCGAGTATGCAGGCGCGGACGAGTCGAGGACAAGGGGAGTTCCAGCCATCCCCAAACGCACCAACGGAAGGCGGCCGGTACCAGGAAGGTCGCAGCCAGCTACAGTGAGGAAGGCGTGAACCGCGTGGGCCTGGAGCACCGGCGGTTTTTCGTAGAGGTACTGTTGCAAGGGGTCCCAGTAAGGATGGAGATAGACTCGGGGTCATCTTATTCCATCCTGTCCCAAAAAGAGTTCATGCGTATTCCCCCAGACAAGCGGCCCAAACTGCGGGCCATGAGTTCACACCTACGGGACGTGCAGGGAAATGGGATCCCAGTGTTGGGGGTGGGGAACTTCAAGGTGAAGTTCAAGAACTACTCCGAGAAACTGCCCCTAGTGGTCCTCAAGGGGGGGAGGTGCTGCCTTTTGGGAACGCAGTGGTTTGCCCCCCTGGGAATCGAACTGTCCGGCATTAACGCCATCGAGACTGACCCAATGCGGGATGTGTGCAACGCGCACCCGGACGTTTTCAAGAAGGGGCTCGGGAAGTACAAGAGGCCCCTGGTTTCCTTCGAGCTGGACCCAGAAATCCGGCCCATCCGCCTCAAACCAAGGAGGGTGCCCTTCGCCCTAAAGGACAAGATCGAGGCGGAACTGGACAAATTGGTGGGGCAAGGGATTTTGGTTCCAGTTGACTCGGCGGAGTGGGAAACGCCAATTGTTACAGCCCTTAAGTCGAACGGGGAAGTCAGGATTTGTGCAGACTATAAATGTACCATTAACAAGGCCATTCGGCCAAATGCATATCCAGTGCCCGTGGTCAGCCACTTGCTGGCCACGTTACATGGGGGGAAGTGTTTTGCCAAGCTAGATCTGGCTCAGGCGTACCAGCAGCTCTCTGTAACCCCGGCTGCTGCCGCTGCGCAAACGATAGTAACGCACAAAGGGGCATTTAAGGTAACGCGCCTTCAGTTTGGCGTGAATTCGGCCCCCGGAATTTTCCAGTTCCTCGTGGAACGCCTTTTAAAGGGGCTTCCAGGCGTCCTCCCATACTTCGACGACATGTTGATAACGGCGGGGAGCGAATTAGAGTTGGCAAAGAGGCTAGATGGGGTCCTTTCAGTGTTCGAGAGGGCAGGTCTTCGACTGAGGAGGGACAAATGTGTATTCTTTGCGAGGGAGGTCGAGTTCCTAGGTTTTAAGGTAACCCCGGACGGGATCAAACCCTCTGAGTCAAAGGTTGCAGCCGTGAAGAACGCCCCTCGCCCCACCGCAAAATCGGAGCTACAGTCATTTCTAGGGTTCCTAAATTTTTATCATACCTTCCTGCCCCGGAAGGCATCGGTCGCGGAGCCACTGCACGCGCTGCTCAAAAAGGACGCGGCTTGGCGGTGGGGGGACAGGCAGGAGAGAGCATTCAAGGAGCTTAAGTCACTCCTGTCTTCGGACGTTGTCCTGACCCATTTCGACCCGAAAAAACCAGTGGTTTTAGTCTGTGATGCGTCCCCAGTGGGGGTGGGGGCGGTCCTGTGCCACGTGTTGGAGAGCGGGAGGGAAGCCCCGTTAACGTACTACTCTAGGTCCCTCTCAAAGGCCGAGTGCAATTACGCGCAAACTGATAGGGAGGCCCTAGCCATCATCGCCGGAACGAAAAAGTTCCATGACTTTTTATACGGCCGCGAGTTTACGGTAGTGACCGATCACAAACCACTTTTGGGGATCTTCACTACCGGCAAACCCACATCGCAAATTCTATCCCCCAGAATGCTGCGTTGGGCCATTTTCCTCAACGCCTACCAGTATGAGCTGGTCTATCGCCCAGGGAAGGAGATCTCCCATGCGGACGCACTGTCCCGATCTCCCCTCCCAAGTGTAGGGGACCCCACATGCGAGGTAGAGCAGGATCACCAAGTCCTACTGATTGAGTCTCTCGACTCACCCCCCATTGTCCCGGCCGACCTCGCCAAGGCCACGGCGGCCGACAAGATGCTGGCCCAAGTTAGTTCCTGGGTTAGGAAGGGCTGGCCCACGACTCCCCCCGATGAAGAGTTCAGGCCATTTTTTAGGCGCAGAGTAGAGCTGTCGCTGGAAAGGGGCTGCTTACTCTGGGGCCAGCGGGTAGTTATCCCAGAGAAGCTGAGGGCCAAGGTACTGAGACTACTGCACACCAGTCACCCCGGGATCGTGCGCTCCAAGGCTCTGGCCAGGAGTTTCTTTTGGTGGCCCCAGATAGACGGGGACATAGAGCGTTTAGTGGGCACGTGTGAGAGCTGCCAGAGCTCTCGGCCCGAGGAGTCCTGGTTGCCCCATAGGGAATGGGATACGGCCCGCGGGCCATGGTCCCGGATCCATGTCGACTTCGCTGGCCCTTTCCGCGGGTCCATGTTTCTACTGGTAGTCAACTCCTACTCCAAGTGGTTGGAGGTAATCCCTATGAACAGCACCTCCTCCGCCGCAACCATCAAGCAGTTGCGCAAGCTTTTTGCCTGTTTCGGCCTGCCAGACGTCCTTGTTAGCGATAACGCTAGTACCTTCACGTCTGCAGAGTTCAAGACGTTTATTGAGCGGAACGCCATCAGGCACATCACCGCTGCCCCGTTTCACCCCGCCACAAACGGCCAGGTAGAGCGCCAAGTGCGCACTACGAAAGACGCACTGCGGCGCATGGGTCCCGGTGAGTTGAACCTTCATTTGTGCCAGTTCCTCATCTGCTACAGGACAACCCCCTTAGCTTCAGGATTTTCCCCAGCCGAACTCCTCATGAGGAGGCGTCTGGTAACACTTTTTGACTGGATGGATCCGTCCAGGGTGGAGGATGAAGGGAGAAACATAAACATAGGGGGAATGGGCTCCAAAAGTTTTTCGGCAGGGGACCCGGTTCACTGCAGGAATTACGCGGCGTCAGGGCCAGCGTGGGTTCCAGGGACAGTCATCGAGCAGACGGGGCCAGTGTCCTACAGGGTCGAGACTAGCTCGGGTCTTCTCTGGAGGAGGCATGCCGACCAACTCAGAAGGCGGGTCACTAGTGAAGGGGATTCAGCGTTAGGGTCCTCCCCCACCCGCATTACCCAAGGGGGAGACACGGCGGAACCCGGGGATACAAATGCATATCCTCGGTTCCCAACCACAGAGGAGGATACTTGGGAAGAGAGGGATCAGTTTGATGATGATTATGAGTTGCGGTACCAGGGGATGTAGCGGAGTGGTCCCCCACCCGTCCTAGCGAAAAGAGGGGTTTCAGTTCAGCCCCTAGTACCTCCAGTCCCCCCAGTCCTTTTGTGTTAGAATATACCATAGCTCCAGCTCCCCGGAGACCAACACCCCCAAGGCAGGCATCGGGGGGGGGGAGCCCACCCACCACAGTCCCCAGAACTCCCAGGCAGGGAACGGGGGGTGGCGAGACCACGAGGGTCTCTTCGTCGGTCCCGAGATTCGTGCTGGGGGGGACCCCCAGCTCCTCAAACGGTAGGCAGGAGTTCACTTCCCAACTGTTCATTCCATTCCCGTCCCCCAATGCAAGGTTACCACAGAGCCCACACCGAACCACTAACGAGTCCCCCCTTTCCGTTGCAGGACAGGACTCCGCAGAGCCAGGCTCCCCTGTGTTAGGACAAGCGGCCGCTCGCCCCAGGCGCACGTGCGGCAAGCCACAATGGTTGAGGGACTTTGTCCCATCCTAGGGGGGAGGGATGTTGTGTATGTACAATGTTGCTTGATATGTATGTACATTGTCGCTTTAAGAAATGTATGAATGTAACCTGGCCACAATCACAATGTAACCCAGCTGTTAAAGGAATGCGAGCAAGCTGCCTATAGAGGGCAGCTGCGAGTGTTCAACTTACATGGTCATCATTCCTCAAATCACCTGTAGCCGCGGGAACTCCCCGCAACAGCAAACTACTACCGATCCACCACCGAAGATGGGCGTGACCCGGATGACGTCACGCCGGTAGCAGCCAATGAGCTACCATGCAGCCAGATTCAAATGTATTGTACTACTGTATATAATGTGAGGTATCTCCGCCATTACCACACGTTCGTTCTGATCATCAACCAATAAACCTGTGTTAGTCCTTACTGCGACTCCTTCTATGTCTCCTGGAAAAGACACTAAAGCCAGCCAGAATTTCTGCTGCCGGTTCTGGTGAACTGGTGCGCACCTGGTGATATCCACCACTGATGTCCACCACTGATGGGAGCTGTAGTCTGAAAAAGCAATTTCACTCAAAAAACTGAACTATAAGATTGTTCATCAATGTCCCTTTTAGTAGACTTAGTCACAAATTATATAGTATTATGAAGGAACTTAAATTTGTACTAAACACCCAAACAGATGTGGTTTTCATATGCAAAAAAGATGTGTGTCTGAATTTTTGAACAAATGTGTTCAAGCGGAGTTAAACCCTACTCCTTCTCCTATTTTATCTTTGTGTACTGTGTCATAGAATCATAAAATCATAGGATAATGGGATTGGAAATGGCCTATAATGCCATCAAGTGTAAGGACTGCAGTGGCTCAAGTGGCTAACACGCTGACTGGGAGGCGGAAGGTCAGCAGTTCGATTCCCAAGTACTGCAGGACGGAATGAGCTCCCGTCTTTGTCCCAGCTCCTGCCAACCTAGCAATTTGAAAGCAAGAAATTGCAAGTAGATAAATAGGGATCACTTCGGTGGGAAGGTAACAGCATTCCGTGTCTAGTCATGCCTGCCACATGACCATGGAAACGTCTGCAGCAGCAGACAGTGCTGGCTCTTCGGCTTTGAAATAGAGATGAGCACTGCATCCTAGAGTCGGTTACAACTGGCTTTCGAGCAAGGGAAACGTTTACGTAACCCCCCTGTCCAATGCCTGCCAGAATCCAAATCAAAGTATACCTGATTGATGGTGGTCTAACTTTATATTAAATGCCTCCAGTGTTAAAGCATCTCCACTTCTCGTGTTAAGTGGTTCCATTGTTGTACTGCCCTTAAAGGTTTCCCTTGCTCGAAAGCCAGTCGTATCCGACTCTAGGGTTTAGTGCTCATCTCTGTTTCAAAGCCGAAGAGCCAGTGCTGTCTGCTTCTGCAGACATTTCCGTGGTCATGTGGCAGGCATAACTAGACACAGGCGCACGGAATGCTGCTTATCTCCCCCCCCCCCAACGTGGTCCCTATTTGCCCTTACCGGATTTTTTCCCCCTGATGTTTGACTGAAATCTCTCTCCTTTTAAATTTGAGCCCGTACTTACAGGTCCTGTATTTTGGAATGACTAAGGACTTTGCAATGGAAGATCCTCCATTTAAAGATGAGATAGGGAGGAAGGAGGGAGCAGATTTCCTCACATACCTTTTCGATACTAAAATTTAGACACATGCACACACCCCTCCAATTCACAACTAAATGGGATAAATAATGTTAATTACATCTTTACATATTAGAGATGTAATTAGGGAATGCTACATCAGTTTATTAATAATGTCCCTGATTAAATCTCTAGTTTTCAGACTCCTGAATTACAAAAAAAACTATCCACCAGGCAGTTTCCAGGCATATGTCTCATTTTAAAGTAAAGGAGCTAAAATGGATTGATAGCAAGGCTTGCAAATGCCACTTGAGCCTATCATCTTGGGTCAGATATGATACATTTTTATGTGTTTAGAGTCAGACATTCACCTATTATCACAGCTTAGATACAGTATATACCGTATTTCCCCCAACTCGTCATAGTTGGCTGCTACTTGTATCCAAGTACTGTATATAATGCCATTGGTGTGAATTTGTTTAAGGTAGATACCAGCTTGCCATGAAGTGACCCACACACTGTGATCTCTGAGCTATCTCCTGAGGCACGTATGAAACTCCTTCCAGTTGAACTGCGTCTCCAGACAGAGCTGCTGCCCTTCAGGAAAGAGCTGAAAACCTGGTTGGCAGGGCAGGTGTGGGGAGGTGGAGAGGGAGCAATCCCCCCACCCCACTGGCTCATTTAGAGCAGGATCATTTATGCTTTTAAAAGTTTTTAAGTGGTGCGTGTGGGAGGTAGTTTTTCAGTGTTTTTAGGAATTTTAAGGGTTTCTATAGTTTAAACGTTGGAGATTTTATGTATGCCGCCCAGAGTCGCATGTTGATTGGGGCGGCTATACAAATTGAATGAATGAATGAATGAAATGAGACATACGGGGTTTAACACCAGGACTGCAATGGACTGCCACAGCCTTGAGGATATTGACAAGGTGCGCCTTCACAGCCAGTCCATCTGGCATGGCCTCTTCCGCCTCCATGACCATTGGGAATCAGAGTAGTGAAGTGGTTCCTCCTCTGCTCATTTTGCCATTGGCCAATTTGCCCAATATGATGGTTTCCAGTGGCATGTCCTCCACTGAAGGGGACATCACCACACTTAAAGGGGCTCATCCACCCATAGCCATTGGCCCCTTTAAGGAGTCAGGTTATTTACTGCTTCCCAACACTCAGTGTTGAGTCGCTAGCTGTACGATCTACTCCATTACTGTAGCAGGAATGTCAGGCCAGACCAGTGGTGGGCTCCAAAAATTTTTACTACCTCCTCTGTGGGCGTGGTATGGTGGGCATGGCCAGGGGAAAGCCCTGTGTTGCACCCGAATTAGGACTACTTTATTTCAAAACTTGGATGGGTGGGGGCCAGCCAAAATTTCTGCTACCAGTTCTGGCGAACTGGGGCAAACCTGCTGATGTCTACCACTGGGCCAGACCACTGCAACTACCAGAATCCGCCAATCAGCATGCTTTGGTCATGTTGAAAAGTTTTCCAAGTTCAGAAAATAACTCTCTCATTCTCTCTCCGTTCTCTGCTTGATCCTGTTGACAACCCTAAAAAGTAAAGCCAATGGTGCGGCTGACAAGCCAGCCCTTCACGTTCTTCCTGCATCTTTTGCCGAGCAATAGGGGTAGAACGGTGAAATCCAAATGCACAAATAAAACTGTTCACTAATGGGAAAATACTTGCATGTTGTTTATTAAAGGATAAAATAAAGCTGTTACTTCACAAAAGTCTTTACTGTTCAAGTTATTTTCTTCCAAAAGGTCAATAAATCAAATGTTACTTTATCTTCAGTATCAGCAAAAAATCTGTAAACAATCCTTAAATGTTTCAGGTAAGTTTTCTTGTATTTCAGGTAAATTTTCTTGAATTAATAAACGTAATTTAGTAATTGTAAATTACTTCCTTTCAAAGAGAATCGTCCCTGGCTTGCGTCAGGCCTTGGTTGAGCTCAGATTTCCTTCCCTGTGTGATAAGCAGGCTGCACATGCACATGCAGAGACACACTCTTTCACACACACACACATACCCTTCCCATGGCAACGCTACACACACAGACATTAAACAGTGTTTTACTTCGGAAGTCAGCAAAGCCACAGGACGTCACTGTGGCTGCTGCAGTTATGAGAGGCCTATAATATAACACTTAATTCAGTGCAGGTTGCCTGGCAAGGAGTGGTGAGGACCATTTTTCTCTCTCTCTCGTAAATGCAAATCTCTGTAATTTGAGCAACCTTCCTGGCTACCAGCATTGCACCAAAACCAAATGCCTAAGTGGGTGTTGTTGCATGTGTTGTTTTTCCCCTGTCACTTCCATAGTAACAAGCTGTGTGGTTGATTCCGAGAACCAGTGTAGTTGTTGCTTTCTTTACCTTGGGAACCTCACACAACTTGACAACTAACAGGCTGGTGGCACTCAACAAGAAACAGCAACACCACCACCAACCCTCCC
Source organism: Bradypodion pumilum (assembly GCA_035047305.1). Classification (NCBI taxonomy): domain Eukaryota; kingdom Metazoa; phylum Chordata; class Lepidosauria; order Squamata; family Chamaeleonidae; genus Bradypodion; species Bradypodion pumilum. The sequence goes on from JAWDJD010000002.1 coordinate 207,988,522, forward strand.
CACTCATTCAATTATGGAGAACTTTACAGCCATTTTATGAGGGGACTGTGCATGCATTGTCTAGTTTGAAAAGGAGTTTATCAATTGCTCCTTCTCAAACTAGAAAGCATGCATTACCAGCCCTAACATAATGTGAAGAATTACAGGCGCATAGAGTTCTGTACTTATTTTAAAGAAGGCAGAAAAGGAAAATTGAGTCTATTTGCATTATAGAATGGGTTTATCTGTCCTTTTCTCTCGCTAGTGCTTCTAGATTAGACTTTTAGTATGTGTTTGTCTTGCTTTGAGATTGCAAATCTCAAAGATTGCAGGTCTCTAGGCGCTGGGTGAAGTATCAGAGAACTGCTATGCTTCCCAGGTAGGAAACAATTCTCAGGGAGATAACACTTAGAGGAGGGAAAAATTCTTATTTTTGTGTGAGAGATATCACTAAAATCTGGGCTTCTGTTTCCACATATTCTAGGGTTTATTGGGATGACTGTCTATAATATTGTTCTAAATGGCATGGTAGGCTCAAGCTCATGTTTTTTTTCTCCAGTCTCAACCTTTCTCCTGACTTTTTGATGTGCTAACATTGGGCTCATCATCTCATTTGAAGCTGGGCAAAAATTGGATCATCATCATCAACAACAACATCAATATTATATACTTTGCAGGCAGGAACAGCACAAAGCCTGAAGAAAAAAGAGCGAGCAAGAGACTTCCAGTCCTTGACTACCTTGCTATGACACCACAAGGTTCAACCTCATAGTCTCAGGTTTTAAAATCTCAGAGGATGTGATGGTGACGACCAAGAACAGGGATTCTCAACCTGAGGCTTGTGGCGCCATTTCATGTGGCCCCCCACTGTCTCCACCACACCCGGAAGTGCCATGTAGTGGAGGAAGGGCAAAACGGGCGTCCGGCCCCCGAAGCTGTCTGAAGGAGCGTGACCCAGCCCCCGGCTTTAAAAGGTTGAGAACTCCTGACATAGAAGTACCAAATGATGCCAACCACTCTTGAGGCAGACTGCTTATAAGAGAGAGTTTTCCACAAGTCTCATCTGAAATTATACCCTTTTACAAAGCTGTCCAACTTTTTGTTTCCAAGGCTGTGAAAATGGTATAAAATTGATATATTTTTGAAAAGAACATATATTTTAAGTAACTTTTATCTATAAATTCTCAGTCACCTCCTGATGCTCATAAAAATGTCTTGTCTTCCCATGCATTTTATCCACATTACAGGCAGAAGTAGACCTTGGAAAATTAATTTCTTAAAAGACCTCATTGCGTTACTGATTACTTCTTGGCAACCATTTTGTCGCTGTCATTACACTTTTTCCAATTGCATTGGCTGCATCATCCTTGCCACAGCTCAGAAAAATACAGGGAAATATCCTCTAGTCCATGGACAATTTTGATATTGTACCTCACAGATATTTAAAATTCATAATAATATTTGTGCCATCAAGTTTATTTTGACTCATGGTGACCCTTTTCCAGGGTTTTTGAGGTATAGAGAGCTCAGAAGAGGTTTAACATTCCCTCCTTCTATGGGGATTTTGAAATAGTGCGACCTACCAAAGGCTGGTTCTTCTCTTGGGGAGCTCACTGAAGAACAGAACTCCTGACCCCTGGTTCCACTCCTGGTGTCAAGCCACTGAGCTGTCCAGCCAGTTTGCTAGTACAGTACTTACAAAATTGCAAATGACAAAAAACAAATAACGTTTTCCTTTGCCATTTAGAATTGATAAGAGAATATGTTAAACCCAAAAGTTTATTTCACGTTTCAAGTAAAAATGCAACAATGACAAAATTCCCCTTGAAAGGGAAATTAGAAAGTAATTATAAAATGTTTCTAATTGAGCCTCAAGATTGAGGCTGCATCTCCAGTTGAGCTGTGTCTCCCGACAGAGCTGCAAGAGAAAAAAAAATCAGTTTATTTTTGTTGAAAAAGAAAGGTGGGAAAGCCCTCCAGTCCTCCCTGTACTCTTTCCCTCTTTCCTCCTCCTTCCTTTCCTTCCTTGAATCTGAGCTAATGTGCTGCATACACATATGCTGCTGCTGTGTTTACAAGGATGTTGGATGTGTGCAGAAACAAGTCTCTAAGCAGTATATAGTAATATAATTTAATCAATGTTTGTAGCAGGAAAGGCAAGTCAAGTTCACTTCTATGATAAAGAGCATACTCTCCTTTCTCAACTGTGCCAAATCAGCATCTTCCTTAGTTTTTCTTTCCCTTTCCCTGATTGCAACATCATCATGTCTTTAGTAAAGGTAAAGGTTTCCCTTGCTCGAAATCCAGTTGTATCCGACCCTAGGGTTCAGTGCTCATCTCTGTTTCAAAGCTGAAGAGCCAGTGCTCTTTGCTTCTGCAGGCGTTTCCGTGGTCATGTGGCAGGCATGACTAGACACTGGAGTGCACGGAACTATGGATTCCGCGTACACAATTGGCACAAACGGCCTCTGGCAGAGGTCAAACCAGTCGAGCAGACTCCTGGCCTCTGGCCCTTGCCAGCATGGAAATTGGGGGGGGGGGGGGGGCGGATTAATAATCATAGGGTTGATTCACCTTTGTTTGATGTATTTTTTTGTTCACCTATATATGCATACATGCTTTATTCTTTCATGTTTATTACTGTCACTTCGGGTTTCGATTTCCTTGCAGATCTTGATAAAGAGTACGAAATATTCTCTACAGGAAGAATATCGACCTGTTTCTGCTCTTCCTTCGTACCCGTTTGGTGACTATTACTTAGCCCTCCTGGCCGTTATATTGTATTTTCTTCATGCACGGTTGTGACCGGACTACCAGACCGGATATGGATATGGACATTGTCTTTAACTAGTGCCTTGAGCCACCACGCTACCCTTCTACGTCGACACAGCCCTCCTGGCTGTCATCATCAGCTTACGTAGCCAGTACGCTCCTTCCTGTATGCTTGGATGTTTATATAGCCCCCCTGGCTGTTATTGCATTGTTTATACTTGGTTTCCTCTGTGAACTCTGCACAATACACGGACCTCCACGGGACCCATATTTTGAACGAGCTATCTGCAACTTTGAACTGTTTGACGGACATTCTTACCTTATTATCAGGCTCCTCCCTGCTGATACACGGCTTTTTTGGACAGCCGTTTGCGTGGGTTCCCTTGTGGTGTGTGCCTACTTTTATTGTTATTCCACTGGTTGTCCAGTCCCTAGTGTCTTTTTACTAGCATTTTCACCCATTAAATACATATTTTGTAGTTCATTTTCTCTTTCGGGGTGTTTTCTCCCTCTCCCTTGTCTACCCGACACCCCTGCCGTCTTCCTCCCCCTCTGGCCCTTGCCAGCATGGAAATTGGGGGGGGGGGATTAATAATCATAGGGTTGATTCACCCACATATGACCTGACCAGCGATTCTGCTGAGAGAAGCAAATCACTAAACTCCGTTACGTATTAGGCAATTACTCACTCGCAGTTAAACCTAATCCTTAGTGCAAATAGTGGCCATGTTTGCTCTTGAGCAAGCCAGGAACAATGGTTTTCCCCTGTCAGTGTTTGTCTTAGTTAATTAACTTCCCCAAGAGAGGTTCTCAATTAACCCGGGTAAATGGGTGATGTGATTTTCTGTCAGATGGCGACTCTACCACATGCAGCCTTGAACATAATATATACTGATGGTTTTCCCTCAATAAATCACTGGTCTTCGCTCCATCTTGTCTCGTGTCGTTCCTTTGACCAGTCTCCTCCGGGATCCTAAGGGCCTCCTCACGGCCCCAATCCAACATCTGGTGACCCCGACGTGATCCTACTCGTGAGTAAGCGATCAACGTGGTCCGGTTCTACGCTAGAACCGTGTCCAATCACCCCGAAAGCCATCCGATTGGGAAGACAGCTACGTGGCAAGGCATCTCAGAGAGGCATCCTACAGCTTGCTCCGGAAAAACGCGTTCCGCTCAGGGTCGGCAGTGAACCCCTGACAGCGCAGAGGCCACCGAGGGCCCGTGGCAGCAGGCCACGCTCCGAGCTCTACCCAGAGATTCGTCACGCAAAACCTATTGCCTGAACTACAGATGCGTCGACTCGTCCCGAGAAGGAGACTTCAAAGGACCCTCGCAGGTAATATGGGGACTTGTCCTCAGCGGCAACGTCCGCCCGCTAGTCAAAGAATTCATGAGGATGAATTCAAAATCCTGGCCAGGGTATATCAGATAAGCTTTCACAGTGGAGAACTAGCGCGGCTTTTGGTGTTCTTGAGGGAACACTGCCTGCTTTACCCAGAAGCAGGTAAGTTATCCCTTCAGCTCTGGGATCAGATAGGAGTCTGCATTCAGCAACCCCCGAAAGCTCCAGAGGGCATAACTTGCACATGGAGCAAATGTAGGAAACTCTCAGTAGAGGATGACCCAGTCCTGATAGAGACCCAGAAACCCCCAGCGCAGTCAGAACCATCAGCCCCAAGGAGTCTCTATCCGTCATTTCAGCTTAAGCAGGGCAGTGTAGGGAGCATTCCCTCAGTGACAGCTGCAGACGTCACTGAAGGAATTCATGGCATGAGAGGCCTTGGCGCTTCTCTGACAGTTAAAAGTTCCCTGCCAATTAAGAACTCCATTCAGCGCAGGGGTGAGGAAGATCCATTCACGGGGAAATTGCCAGTGGCACAATTAGCTAGCGCCCAACTGCTGTGTTCAGCCTATCTGAAGGCAGACACACGTTCAGGCAGGGCTGCTCAGCGCCCACTGCTCACGGAAATCTGCATGGCCCCTGGCCACGCAGGGCTCCAGAGCAGACCCATTACCACACTCAGGTGCAGAGCAGTGCCAAAACCCCAAGGCGCCTGCTTCCAGTGTGGTAAAATGAGACACCTTAGAAGAGAATGCCAATCTAGACCAGGCAGATCTTAAAAAGGTTGTCTGAATACCAAATGGCTACGCTGGCACTGGAGCGTGAGGCAGCACCGAGATCCAGGAATCCGGCCCTCTGGCATGCATCTGGCCCAGGCTAGAAAGGAGGCAGCCATCGCCCTGGCTATGCCAGAAGAACCATCCCAGTAATAGCACCCCGAGCTCTCCCAAGGCACAGGCAGAACCTACTTGTCTCACCTTGGAGTAGCCCAGAGAAACTCACCCCTAAGTAGAAGCACCCAGATGGCTGTGATAGCCAGCTGTGTATAAGCCATCTCCTCATGTGTAGGATAGGACACTGTAGATCAGGGGAGGAATGTGCGAATGCGTAAATAAATGTGTGTATGCGTGGTGCACCACTGAATGTATGACTGCAAGAACTGTGTATGATTGCAAAAGCCTTGTCTCTATGACCACAGTATGCTTGAAAAAGTGTTCCTTGTGTGTGACTGCGTGGTAATGTCACTGTGAAATATGTGTTAAACAGTTTGCACTCTGCTCATGGGCAGGAACTATTTAAGGTTTGAGAAAGCATGGTGAGCAGAACCCCTTTGCCTTGCCTGCTTAGCAGCTTAAGGGCAGTGAAAGCAGGAGGGGGGGAATCCTAACCTGCAATAGGGCAAAGTGACCCCCCTTCTTCCCTTGAGACTTTTTTCTTTGTCAAAGGATTAAGCCACTCTTGGAAACCGGTTTTGCAATCCGTGCCACTCAGGAAAACAGATTTTTCTTTTCAGAAGTGCGATCTGAAAACAAAAATCACTTCTATGAGTTTTCCTCACTAAATCATAAACTATGGGGCCCCTCCCTATGTCTGTGTTCCTCGAACCCCCATCTCGGTGTTTTAAGGTTTTTGAATGTCCCTTAGCGCTTTTAAGTCACGTATCTCACTAGGAATGAGAGAATTGCATTGTCTTCATGTGTGTACTGTGTTATCATCTTGTAACCTCGGTTCTCAACCCTTTAAAGTCAGGGGCCAAGTTCCGGGGCCTCAGGCAGCTCTGGGGGTCCGGACAGTCATCCTGCCCTTCCTTCGCCGCACAGCCCTTCTTGGCTTGGTGGAGGTAGTGGCAGAGCAACGTGGGCCGCATCTGGCCCACTTGCCCACATCTGGCCACAGGTTGAGAATCGTTCTAACTCTCCTTCATTCTCTTAAGAAAGATACTGTTCTGGTATTTTGACTTTAATCTGTGTAAAAGTAACTCACTCATTGTACCCCTTTCACAGGAAAAAGCACGCAAACGTTCTTGCGCTCTGTATATTCAGAAAATGCTTAATCGTTACCTTTTTACAGGAACAAAAATCCTCTCCAGGCCTTAAAAATAACCAATTTGTTTCTTTCTAAGTCTTAAATTGCTTCCTTTCACAGGCTCCTGAGTTAATTACTGGTAGGGATTTCTCAACAGGAGGACCCGGTTGTCTTAATTACCTGACCTAATCTGCTTGATAAGAGTTGTTGCATTCTCATTGTGCTAACTTCTGACTTGTCTTTCCTCCTTTCCTCCTTTCGCCAGTGGAACTCCCTGCTGGAAATGTTTAACTTGTGTGTCTTTTCATTTTTGTGTATTATTTCCTTACAGCTGGCACGTCATAGTTGGCTTGCTTTTAATAAGTCTTAGGTCATTTTAAGCATGGCACCTGGCCCACAGCACCCTCTCTAATGAGCAGACACATTTCGCAAACTCCAGAGCACAGAGGAGGGATTAGTCCCTGAGCTCCTGAGAATGTGCAGGGTGCCACTCATTAGCCAGGAAGGCTTAGGACCATTTTAAGAATGCAGTCAGGTCACACTTTCAATCAGATACAGGCATTTTCAGGCCACCCCTTCCTTTTTTTGTTGCTAGTCTAAGCACAGGCCAAAGGCTAAGCCAGCATCTGGCACCCTTCTAAACGTGTGCACGCGCGCCATGCGCGGATGTGCGCAGGGGGGCCTTCATGAGAAATTTACCCAAGGGAAGCCTGGCACGTCATGCGCCAAGGTTTGCCATAAGACCCCAGACTCATCTCGCTTCAAACACAGACAGTCACCTTGTGTGGATTAATGTCACTGGTTCCCCTTCGGGGGGCTAGGACAATTTTCACTTATGGGGGTCGCACATATTAGGTTCTTACTTGGCAAAAGGACCAAGCTTGGCGCACGCTCCTGACTCTTCCGCAAGCGGGCAGAGTTGGCAGCCGTGAACCTTGCTTTGCGCACCTTTGCCAAAGAATGCTTCAACATAATTACTGACAGCCAGTACAGGAATTTGCTTCACAGTCTACCGGGAGCATACATCACTCCCGCGACAGACAAAAACTTGCTGAGTTTGTTCCTCACAACTCCAATTCAGAGTCATGCATTCTTTCATCAGAATGCCAAAGCACTTGCAAGGCAGTTCAACCTGCCACTTTCCAAAGCCCAAGGCATAGTCCGTTCCTGTCTGCATCGTGCAGGGGCACCGGGGGGGGGCCCTCGTGGGGGGTCAACCCATGAGGGACAGAGGCCATCCAGGTGTGGCAAATGGACGTCACACATGCCCCACATTTTGGCAAATGGCAGTACATGCACGTTTGCATTAATACCTTCCCACAGTTTGTTTGGGCAACAGCACAGAAGGGAGAAACGGCTCCCCGCGTGGAGCAGCATCTCCTTTCCCACGGCCAAGGGCGAACCTCGGCACACGAAGTCCGATGATGCCCCAGCTTATAGCTCCAGGCAGCTGGCCACCTTCAGGGCCACCTGGGATATTAAGCACACCTTTGGTGTTCCGTACAATCCGCAGGGACAAGTGATTGTGGAACGGGCCTATCGGACGCTTAAGTCCTACATTGACAAACAAACAGAAAGGGGGGGGGGGACAACATCCCATAGTTGCACAGCAATTGCTATCCTATAAGTGCAAAAACCAACTAACTCTTTCAGAATTTTTATCTCCCAAACAAGTCTCTTCCCCATGCAGGTCCCAGAGGCCAGAATCAGACCCGGATGCCAAGTTCGGCTATTGCAAAGGATGGCACCAGTCACCAGCCCTGGATGTCATCAGCTGTCCGTCTTCCTTTATGACTTACATCTCCAAAGACATTTCTATGAACATTTTGCATACTCAGTGCTACTTCTAAGGACCACGCTTTTCCCCAAAACAAGACTTTTCCAAACTCAAGTTACACATGAAACCCCACCAAGAAGGGAAGCCTCATCTTCAAGAAGCTGCTGAATCTGTAGTTGCTCTTTATTTATACATGCCTTGTACAATGCTCCAGTTGGGATTTACAAGGGACACTTGAATTTCTGTATACGTAGGGTCGTATATTGTTAATAACGGCCAGCTTCCACCAAAGGAAGCCAGACCGGCCCATGTTTGCACCGGCTCATTGCTTGGAAAGATTGAGCACCCGGTAGCCGGTAATCCCCAGCTTATTTTCACACCTCCCCATAGGTGCTAGAAAGACATTTGCACAACACCAGAAGTTGCAGAAATAGCTTAGAATCATCTTAGGTCACAGTAAGATATCAATTACACACCTCATTATCTTGCCTTGCTACAGAAGCAGTCTGGATTCAGACCCACAGCTCTGAAAAACCAGGCGACAGTCAGTATATTCAGCGTGCCAGGCTTAGCCATAGGCAACGCTCGGAGAATGAATTGGTCAATTGGCTTGCGCTTTTGCAAGAGCCATTAACCACACCTCCTTGGCAATAGCGCTGCTCAATCAGGAGCAGGCAGAGCTTCGCCATGCCATACTGGATAATCAAGCAGCTATCGACTACCTCCTGTTGTTACATCATTTGGGTTGCGAGTCTGTCCATGGCATGTGTTGCTTTAATCTCACAGACAATACCCGTAAAGTACAGAGCCAGCTCACAGACCTCCACACCCTATTCAAGGACATCAAGGAGGATTCTTCATGGGGGTGGTGGGATTCCTTGTGGTCGTGGCTCCCATGGGGGTGGCTCCAGACAACGCTCAAGGTGGTTGCGGGGGTGATCATACTAAGCATAGCAGGATGTTGTTTCATGCAATGTATTCCCTCACTGTTATCGAGATGTCCCCCGTGGGGGGAACCCCGAAGTGTTGTTCCCGTACACCAGTTGATGCCCATCTTACGCAGGGTCGCCTGTCAGGACCAAAAATAACAAAACAAGGGGAGATATGGATTCCGCATACACAATTGGCACAAACGGCCTCTGGCAGAGGTCAAACCAGTCGAGCAGACTCCTGGCCTCTAGCCCTTGCCAGCATGGAAATTGGGGGGGGGGGCGGATTAATAATCATAGGGTTGATTCACCCACATATGACCTGACCAGCGATTCTGCTGAGAGAAGCAAATCACTAAACTCCGTTACGTATTAGGCAATTACTCACTCGCAGTTAAACCTAATCCTTAGTGCAAATAGTGGCCATGTTTGCTCTTGAGCAAGCCAGGAACAATGGTTTTCCCCTGTCAGTGTTTGCCTTAGTTAATTAACTTCCCCAAGAGAGGCTCTCAATTAACCCGGGTAAATGGGTGATGTGATTTTCTGTCAGATGGCGACTCTACCACATGCAGCCTTGAACATAATATATACTGATGGTTTTCCCTCAATAAATCACTGGTCTTCGCTCCATCTTGTCTCGTGTTGTTCCTTTGACCAGTCTTCTCCGGGATCCTAAGGGCCTCCTCACGGCCCCAATCCAACACGGAACACTGTTACCTTTCCCACCAAAGTGGTCCCTATTTATCTACTTGCAATGTCTTGCTTTCGAACTGCTAGGTTGGCAGGAGCTGGGACAAAGATGGGAGCTCATTCCGTCCTGCAGTACTCGGAAATCGAACTGCTGACCTCCTGCCTTCCAGTCAGTGTCTTAGCCACTGCAGTCCCCATGTCTTTATTACTAACGTTTATAATGTCATGAATGCTTTTCTTGAGCCCTCATGGGCCACAGCCCTCTTATCCCCTCACTTCTCCCAAATATTAGTCCCCAGCATTGAGGAACCATGCCCCATGGCACTTCATCCTTTTCAATCTATTTTTAGGCTGGAAAATATAATGGCTTTTTAAAAAGAAACAGGGTGTAGCCTTTCAAAGCTAGCACAATTCCTGTCGAAAGCCTCTAAGAGTGCCATTTAAAGATTACAATTAAAATTAGTGAGAAAATATTACATTTTACACCAACATGGCAAACTCGTTTCCTCTAGTTATGCTACTTTTTACTGTAACATCATTGTGCCCTTGTTATCAAAATAAAAAAAGAGTAAATTGTTATACGTCACTAGCTGATTGCCCGGCCTTGCTGGGGTGGTGGTAGTTAAATTTTTTTAATTGTGGGAAGGTATGTTCCTTCTTATGATATGTTTATCTGGTTATTGTGTCTCTGTGTGTGTATTTGAGATGCAGATGCAGAGTTTTGTTTTGTAATAGATGGTTTGACGTGTGCTCTGGTGTGTAGTCACGTCTGCCACATGACCACGGAAAGGTCTGCAGAAACAGACTGATGTGTGTGCTGATGGAGGCTTACTGGGATGTGGAAGGTGAGCAGTTCGATTCTTGAGTATTGCAGGACGGAATGATCCCCCGTCTTTCACCCAGCTCCTATCAACCTTTTTGTTCAAAAGCAAGGAATTGCAAGTTGATAAAAAGGCACAATGTTGTTGGGAAGGTAAAAAGCGTTACGTGTGCTCTGGTGTATAGTCATGCCTGCCACATGACCACGGAAATGTCTGCAGAAGCAGACTGATTTGTGTGTTGATGGAGGCTTACTGGGATGTGCCTATTACTTATGTTTTTTTTGGGGGGGGGTGGGGTCAACCCATGGGGAGGGGGTGGCTTGGGGAGGTTTTTTTTCCTTTTTGCCTCTCCCCACACCGTTTGTGATGCCTCCTGGCTCACAGTAAAAGAACCTGGACAGACTCACCCCAGCGTGATGATGAAGGAGGGATGGTAGGTATTGAGGGGGAAATTTAGGAGGAAAGGAAGACAGGAGGGTAAGAATGAAGGAGGGAAAGAAAGAAGGAAGGGGAGAAGAACGGCTGGAGGTAGGGAAGGAAGGATGAGAGCTAATTGTATGTTTAGGTTTTTCGGATCCTTATACACAGAGTCTCTCTCTCTCTCCCCTCTCTCTCTCCCTCTCTCTCTTTCTCTCCCTCCCTCCCTCCCTCCCCCTCTCTCTCATTCAGGCACACACACACACACACACACACACAAGTGACTGATCTGGAACCCACTGTCTTGTGCATTGTCTTGCATGCACACACACAGACACACACTCCCTGTTTCTCTCTGTCTCTCTCTCTCACACAGCATTGATGTACATTGAAAGTGTCTCGTTCCAGGGCTGTAGAGGCTTAAATGGAATGGGTTTGTTCCATCCACATCAGGACCTTGCCTCGTCAGTCATTCACTCTCAAGTTCAACGAATTGCAGTTCAACATGCAAATCAGCTCTCTCCAACATTCTGTTTCCAGGCCTGGCTAGCTTTTCTCCCAACCAATCACAGTCCAACATACAAATCAGCTCTCTCCAACATTTTGTTTCCAGGGCTGGCTGTTAAACTGCCGTTTTTCCCCACAGCACCATGGGAGTTTTAGTTTCCGTTTCCCCCCCATTTTGTGGGGCTTAGGCCCCACTTTTGGGGCCTGGAGCATCGCAGCGATAGTCCCAGTTTGGCAAGGTAAGTGTGGCCGGCTCATTACGGGATAGGCTGGACATGTGTGGACATGCATTCCGGACACGCACGGCCCAACCCATTCTTATAGGTATAGATTACATCAGTTTCGACCCATTGCTTCTGAGTCCAGAAAGGAGAAGAATTTAATGGCATGTTACATATGAAGAAAATGTAACAGGAAGCAAATGGAGAGACCAGCCAGTTGGGGGAAGATTCAGAGTAATAAAACAAAAAAGCCCTCCCATGTGGTGGGAGGCAAAAGGGTTAAATGTCTTTCTCCAGTCATTGTTTCTTCACCCTAAATGCCCTCCCCTTACAATAGCTTTACTTAAAACATCTAATAGCTGTACTATTATGGAAAGGGTGGTACTATTGACATGTGATTACATGTAATTGTACATTTAGACATGTGAGGGTTTTTTCTTCCAAAGTGTATTTTGAAGTACTGTATAGTGATGACCGTAGATCAGGGGTTCCCAACCTATGACCCATATCTGGCCCATGACACCATCACATCTGGCCCATTGCTGCCTCCGCCGCACCCAGAAGTGGAAGAGGGCATGTTTATGTCAGCCATAAAACGTGCACACGGCTGTCGTAAACGCGAAAGTGGGCGCATTTACGACAGCTGTAAATGTACCCGCTTCCACTTCCAGGGTGTGTGGTCCGGCCTACTCAGTTGTCAGGGGGTGTGGTCTGGCACACGAGGTATAAAGTTTGGCCACCCCTGCCTTAGATGTTCTGCCATGGGTAGCAACAGCCTCGTGGCAGTCAACTGACTGACAAAGAGGGATTGAGGGCAGACAGTCATGTGGCTGGGAGACACAGTTTGGCATCTGCTCAGATTTCTTCAGTTTGTCTGCACAGTCCCTGGCTAGCCTCAAGGCCAGCATGCAGACTCACTGGCTTGCTGACTGCACACTGCAAAACATTTGCCTTCCTACACCCCCAGAGCTACAGGCAGAAAGGTATAGTGAGGGATGGCCCAATACATTTTGCTGCCTGAGGAAAAAGATGAGGAAGTGTATCTCTCTCTTCTGTACAAAAAAAGGGGACCAATATGAATCTTACTTTAAAATTGGCTGTAGAAGGATAGTTCATGAGAGGACAGCTGGCCATCTTTTGGTGCACAAAACAGGCTAGCTTAATGGGTTCAGGGTGTTTAGGGGCTCCTGAGCCCCCAACCTCTGTTTCCTGAGATAGCCGTCTCACTGGTACAAAGGCATGAAACCACTGTTTTGTCTAGCTGTGGGCCAAATAAGATGTAACTCTAGCAGCCACCTTATGTGTTGGTTCTTGTATCAGTCATGTTCACTTCTAAAATAGGGTCTCCCTTTACTATCAAGAGTAATCCACAGGATAGCCAGTCTTGCTGTCCTCTGTTCTGTCACTTCAGGCGTTTGGCCCAGTCATTCTGGAACCAGGCAGGATTGAGCCTTCAGTTGGAGACTCTCAGGACTCAGGAGTTAATGTTCAGTTCCCTCGCCTGTGTGTTCCTTTCCATTGTAACACATTGCACACTCTTTGAACACTTTTTACATGTGAAAAGGAATAAACAAGTATAGTTACTTATGTATTCACAGAAATGTGAGTCAAGCACAGCAATTGGTTTCAGAAAGAATATTCCAAAGTATTTTGGCAGGGAAAGAAATCCCTTAATTCACTTGTCAAATGCTCATGCTTAGTTGCTTCTATATTAATTGATTTTTAAGAGCAAGCGTCTGTGTGTGTGTGTGTGTGTGTGTGTGTGTGTGTGTGTGTGAGATATATATATATATATATATATATATATATATATATATATATATATATATATATATATATATATATATATATATATATATATATATATATATATATATATATATATATATATATATATATATATATATATATATATATATATATATATATATATATATATATATATATATATATATATATATATATATATATATAAAAAGCTAATTTTCTGCATGTTGGCCATACCAATGTAGTGTAGTGCATATAGTGATGGATTAGGATTCAGGAAACCCAGCTTCAAATCCCTTCTCAAAAATGGAAACTTAATGCTGTGAGGTAATAGTAAACTACTCCTTAAATACCTCACAGATATCAAAAACCCTGTTAGGGTTGCCAGGCATTGAAAGCAAATTGATGGCACACAATATTACCTGATCTTTGAGATGCATCTCTAAACAAATGATTGTTATGTGAAATCCAATGAGCAGCTGCCTGCCCTAGTCTTTGGCTCCTTTATTCTACAGAACAATATAAAATACATAGTTTTATCCTATCCTTCCTCTGAGAACTCAAGTCCCTTAAAACAAATGCAATCTGGAAGGTTGCACAGAAATGTATTGGACACGTTAATCTGGAGAGAAAAGCTTCAAAGAAATGTAACTAACCAATTAAAATAAGCTGTAATTAAGGTAGTATTAAATTGTAATGTTTGAAGTGGTAGCCGTGTCAGTCTATGCAAACATATCTGAGCATAAACAAAACAGAACAGCAAAAAAGACAAATAATGTTGTTTAATGTTATTAAATTGTAATTATCCATCACAATAGGAGTAATTAGTAGCTAGATTTTCACTGGGTTTGTCTAGAAATGGCTCGATAATTTAATGGCTTACTTTTCAATCATCGTTCATGTTTTCAGTTCATGTTTTTATGTGAAAAATATCTTCAAGTGGCTAAGATGCTGACTGGTAGGCGGAAGGTCAGCAGTTCGATTCCCAAGTATGGTACTGCAGGACAGATTGTGCTCCCATCTTTGTCCCAGCTCCTGCCAACCTAGCAGTTCGAAAGCAAGAAATTGCAAGTAGGTAAATAGGGACCACTTTGGTGGGAAGGTAACAGCGTTCCTTACGCTCCGGTGTCTAGTCATGCCTGCCACATGACCACGGAAACGTCTGCAGAAGCAGACAGCGCTGGCTCTTCGGCTTAGAAACAGAGATGAGCACTGCACCCTAGAGTCGGATACGACTGGCTTTCGAGCAAGGGAAACCTAAGACACCTGAATCATAGCTCTACAACTGATCTTTTTAATGCAGTGTTCCATTGCTGTGGCTAACAAAACTGCATTTATTTTCTTCACTATAGCCTCCTATTCAGATGCTTGTATCTTGTGGTTTCATGAAAACCACTGTGTATTTCTCTTATTTGATGTCTATCACATTCGGTCTTTCAACATACATAAAATTGATCTGAACTTTAGAGTGCTACTAGTCTTATGGTATGTACTATTAATTCTTTCCCTAAGAAATTAAATTCATATCCCTCCTGAGTCCTGAATAATCTCCTGAATTCTCCACCCCCACCCACCCCCAGTGTTTCAGAAGATTTCATTCACACACTTTCTTCTTTTCTTGTTTGGGTTAGAAATAAAACATATCCCAAGATCAAGTTCTGGAAATACTGAAAAGTGCCATGTGTTAAATTTTTAAAGCACTTAAAGAAAACTATTTATTTCAGTTTTAGGGTTTGACACAAATTTAATTCCCCTCCCTCCCCCGGAAATCAATGGAAATATTTTAAGAGTGTACTTGTAGAGAATCATGTCTAGTTAGTAGACTTGCTAGATAGTAAAGTTCTTATTTATTTATTTATTTGTATCATCTTATCGTTTTTTTTGCAAGAAGTGTGGGAAATAGTATGAAGAAAGTGTCTAGGAAACTGTTCTCATTTTAAAAGAACTAGCATAATTTGCCCGGCTTTGCCGGGCTGTTTTAAATTGTGTTTGGCATTTTTAATGTGTGCGTTAGTGGTTATGGGTGGTTTTGGGTGTGCACAACCACTACCACCCATACAATACCACTCCAACGACCAACACACACATTAAAAATTCCTGGCAAGGCAGGAGTGTTGTGTGTTTGTGTGTGTATGTGTGTTGTGTGTGTGTGAGAGAGAGAGAGAGAGAGGGAGAGAGGGTGAGAGAGGAAGAGAGACTGAAAGATAGAGTAGACCACCAGAGGTCGCTAGTGAGTTAGATAGAGTGAGGGACAGGGGAGGAGACAGTCAGACTCAAACAGAGGAGATAGAGGGCGGAGGCTATTTGCTGAAGCTGCGATGCGTGCAGGTATGTTTGGACTGGAGGGAAGGTTTGTTGTTAGGGGGTTGTTCCGCAGTGTGTGTATGTGTGTGTGTGGGGGGGGTAGTGTTCCGTGTGTGTGTGTGTGTGTGTGTGTGTGTGTGTGTGTGTATGTGTGTGAGAGAGGGAGATTTCTGTGGGTTGGCTGGGAATGAAAGTTTCGTTCCCAGGCAACCCAGAGAGAAGCGATTCCTTCTTTTCGGGAGGCAAAGGCACCTTTGCCTCCCGGAGAGAAGAAATCCACATAACAGAGAGGCGTTCCTTCTCTCTGGGTTGGGTGGGAATGGAACTTCATTCCCAGACAACCCAGAGATAAGCGATTCCTTGTTTTCAGGAGGCAAAGGCACCTTTGCCTCCCGGAGAGAAGAAATCCATGTAACGGAGAGGCGTTCCTTCTCTCTGGGTAGTCCTCAATCCCGAGGTTCGTGCTGGGGGGGTCGCTGGCCGCCACAGGCAACAGACAGGGATTCACATCCCAGCTATCGCTCCCGTTCTCCCCTCCGAATTCAAGAGTACCACTGTGTTCCTGCCAGACAGCTAATGAGTCCCCTCTTTCCGTTGCAGGGCAAGAATCCATGGAACACGGAAACCCTAGTTCTCCCGAGCTCGGCCAAGCTGCTGTACGCCCCAAGCACACATGCAGAAAACCACAATGGTTAAGGGACTTCGTCCCATCCAGTGGGGAGGGGTGTTGTGTATGGAAACACTATATCTTTAAGAATGAATGTAACCACTTCGATGTAAGAATGTAACCTTGCAATGAACACAATGTTTCTCAGCTGTAATAGAACGCGAGCTAGCTACCCATAGAGGGCAGCTGCGAGTGTTCAGCTCACATGGTACAAATTCCCCAATTACTGTCAGCCGCGGGAACATTCCCGCCACAGCTACACCTGGTGAAGAAGGGCGTGACTCAGAATGACATCACGCAGGCGGTGGCCATATTCAAATGTGTTGTTGCTGTATAAAAGGAGCTGTACCTCCGCCATTACCACATGTTCAGATTGCATACCACCCAACAAAGATGTGTTTAGCTTTGTAACTGCTGACTACTGCGTATCAATCTGCCAACATCAAACCTTCCCACCGAAGTGGTCCCTATTTATCTACTTGCAATTTCTTGCTTTCCAACTGCTAGGACTGCATAGTATTAACTCTGTGCTGTGAAAAGATGTGCTTCCTGTTACCTCTCCTGCATTTCACGCCACTGGTCAGTCCTATTTATATTTGGAGAACTGTGATTCTTGGCAGCTTTTTTTTCTTTTTGACAGAGGAAGGGACATGGGCCTCACCTCAAAGTCTGAGTCACAAGCTGCCCAGGTTCTATTCTTCTTGTTTTTTATAGCTTTTTTCCTCTTGGGTATTTTCCTTACAGGGTATTTTCTCTGCAGCCAGCCTCAGAAGGGTGGGGTAAAATACAAAGGAAGTGTGGCAAGGAACTGACAGTCCAAAGGAAGGGACAACCCCATTCAACCACTGGACGCTACACAGCCCTTGGCGTGGCTTTCAAAGCAAAATAGCTTTGGGTATGTGTGGGAGTGGCAAGTTTCACATGGTGGTGACTCACTGCTTCTCAGTGGAGGATACTGCTCCAGACAGTTTCCCCGTTTTGCTTTTGTTTGGTTGTTCAGGGTTGCCATGTCCTGCTTGCCAGCTAGAGTAGCTGGAGGGAACTCGTCACTCACAAGAGGGAATGGTTTTGGCTTAAGCTTGTGAGGCTTGGGTGACCTTAATTTCTAAAAATATGCTTGGTCTGATGGTGAAATATGAGGCTTTAAAATCGCTTCCAGGGGCTGTACCTAGACATCACAGGCTGTGCAGCTGGTCCGGCTATCCATTCCCAAAACATCTGGAAGGTTCCATAAGGCTTGCTTCCTGTTGCTCTGCAGATGATAAAAGCTGAAGGTAAAAATAAAATGAGACTTTTAGAAAAGCTGGAGTGAAGGAAAACACATTCTCTTAAGTGCCTCCAACCTTGTAGCATACTGTATACATTTGGGATCAGTTAAGAAAAAGTGTGTGCCAGCTTCCAATCTCACATGGACACACAATGTTCAGATGCATAAACAAACACAGTATTCAAAGCATACCTGTCAAGCACGGCTCTGGAGAATACGGAACCTGCGCAGTAGCCTTCTGCGCAGAAGCCTTCTACGCATGCGCAGAAGCTTTCTACGCATGAGTAGAAGGGTTCTACGCATGAGTAGAAGGGTTCTGCGCAGAAGGGGATGTGCAGTAACTACTTTAACCCACCGTCAAATTACGGGATGGTGGCAGATGGTGGCGGGAAAGTAGAGTTTGCGGTGCTGAATTACGGGAAATCCCGGCCAATCCGGGATACTTGACAGGTACGAAAAGGGACATGAAACATTATGATTTTACAAACATATATACATCTTTACGAATGCACATAGTCATAGGTCTCAGATAAAAGTTCAGACTGGGTAGCTATGCTTTTGTGTGTTCACACATTTAGCCTGTTCCTCTAAGACAGGAGTGCGCAAACTATGGCCTGTGGGCCGGATCCAGCCCCTGATGCCATTCCATCCAGCCCATGCTGCCCTTACCACTCCCGGAAGCGGATGCGGATGTGTTTGCACATGTGCAAACGCATCCACATTCACTTCCAAGTGTGGCGCAGATGTGCTCATGCACATGCAAATATCTCCACATTTCACTTCTGGGTGTTGCATGGACATGCTCATGCATGTGCAAATTCATTCACAGAAGTATTCACTTCTGGGTGTGGTTCGGAGGCACTTGCGCATGCACAAACACATCCACGCTGCACCTAGAAGGGAATGTGCATGTGCAAGTGCAAATGCATCCACTTCTTGGGGGCATGCATGGTCAGGCCCGCTCCGCTGTTCCGGGGGCACGGTCAGACATAGGGATTGAGGTGGGTCAGTCTTTAGCACCAAAAGCCACATACAGGTAAGGGAAGGGAAAGTATCTCATAGCCAGAAATAGGAAACATTACTTGTTTGGGCTACAGCACCTAAAATCCTACAACCAGTTTTGTGATATGGGACACTGTAGTCCCATTTCCCATCTTTGCTGCCCCATGTAGTCAGACCAGGCACTTTATCTCCTCCAAGACTAGAAATGAAGTTATACTGAAGAGAAAATTTCCTGAAGCAATAAAGTACACAAACAAAAGTGAAGGGGGGAGGGGGAGAGAACTGCTTTTTGAGGTGAAAAAAATACTTTATACTTGAAGGTGACAGGTACATGCTTAACCAGTGTGACTGAATTACAAAGTTACTTCTAATGTAGCCAAAGTTGGCTTTGACTTGATGGTACATAACAATAAATACAGGCTGAAGAGGTCTATAGTTAATCATGATACTAAGATGATACATTTCCAAACATGTCTACCTAATTCTCACATAATATTTTTTGGTGAACATTTGAAAACAAAACAAAACAAAAACAACCTAACTAATTGGTGTATACTTTAAAACTCATGGTATGACTCAGACCTCAGTCATCAGACCACGTTGTACTGATGCAAAAGCACTGGTTAATTGGTCATTGCTTAGATCAGGAGTGCCCAAACTATGGCCTGGGGGCCATGTCCAGCCCACAGGCCATAGTGACCAGATCCCTGAAACACGTGACTGGCCCATGGCCTGAAAAGTTTGGGCACCCCTGGCTTAGATGATGGTGCAAAATGTGCTGCAAGATTTAGACTTCAGGCAAAACATGAGGACCTAAGTCACATCTCATCCATCCAAAGACCCATCTCATGCATCCAAAGACCCATCTCATCAAGCCAAAGATACATCTCATCCATCCAAAAACCCATCTCATCCATCCAAAGACCCATCTCATGCATCCAAAGACCCATCTCATCAAGCCAAAGATGCATCTCATCCATCCAAAAACCCATCTCATCCATCCAAAGACCCATCTCATCAAGCCAAAGATGCATCTGATCCATCCAAAAATTCATCTCATCCAGCCAAAGACCCATCTCATCAAGCCAAAGACCCATCCCATCCAGCCGTCTGTTCTTGCAGTAGCCAATCAAAGGTTTATGTGAGACCTGCAAGCAAGAGTGTAATAGTGCCCCTGCTTGTGTCTTCCTGCAATTGGTACTCAAAGTCATTCTGCCTTTGATACCTGAGACAACATACAGTTATGATGACTAGTTGATAATTGTCTGCCAGTGGGAAGAGATGTGGTACAGTGGAAGGAAATGCACTAGCTAACTGTCTGGAACAGCAAACAGGAGTATTCATCATGGCAACATTTTGCCACAGGTTCTCCTCATTAACTTCCAAGTCTTGTCCCATGTGAAGAGTAGCTGCTCTGCAGACATTACTGGATCAACCAAAATGGCATATCAGCTACCATTTCCGCAAACACAATGGAGGAGAAAATATTCTCTTGAGATGGGTGTCACAATTAGCACAATAAAAAACCCTTGTTATTGTTTCTCCCCTCCCCCACATGTATCTGCCAAGTTAGAACTATAGCACATTTCAGATGTCCTAAAATATGACCATCGGTCCTGAGCAGCCTGCTAAGCTTTAGCATCATCCTGCATGAACACAGTACACTTGAAGAGAGTGATGGCAACATTGGTTGTGGCTGCTGCTCTTTATCTTCTTCCTCTCTCAACATAACATGCATACATTGAGCAGAGGAAGGGACCCTTGTGGTCGATGGACTACATATGGCCATCTCATGACTATTTCAGCTGTCAAGGTACAATTTGAACACAGCCTGAAAGAGACGTGTCCAGAGGCTTTAAAAAATAAAAGCAACAGAAACCAAATTTCCAAGATCCATATATCTTAACTGTGCCCAGATGACTAATAACAGAGGATAAGAAGTTGGGAACTAAATGGGTGGGTTCAGTTGACAGGGATATACTGAACTGCTACTGAGAACTGTTCTGCTCCTCCAGCCTGTTGAGGCTGGAACTGGAAGAGCTCCTTTCTCATAAAATTCTTACAAAAATGGCAAACACTTTTTTTATAATTTCATTCACAGGGCAGGGGTGTGTGCAGTATCTTATAAAATACTATTCAGTCTATTTAAGGAAGGGGAGTGAAAGTGCCAAATCTTCAAGAATATTATCATAACTTTCAGTTGAAACAAATTCTCCCTCTTCTAAAATCAGATAGGGAATAAATGGGTGCCTAATTTGGCAAACAACATCACCTGTCTCTCTACTCATTCCATTTCTTTTGTATCCTTTTTTCTATCATTTTGTCTAACATGAGCAGTGTAAGGACTGGGAAGGTGTCAGTTTTGCCTGTACTATATGGTCATGAACCAATCACAGCACAACAAATTAATCAAATGCAGTAAAACCCCTACTTACGAAAAAAAGTCCATTCCATAGGCTTTTGCTTAAATCGGTTTTTTATGTAACTCGAAGCAAACCCATAGGAAAAATGAAATTTTTATGTAAATCGAAGCAAACCAATAGGAAAAAAGAATCTTTATGTAACTCGAAGCAAACCCATATGAAATCGTGTAAATTGGGACATGGTTTTAGCACAAAATCATTATGTAACTCGAATTTTATGTAACTCGAGTCGGGGTTTTACTGTATTCTTGCAAAACAAAGTATCATGGTTTTCTGCACACCAAGTGTTGTAATTCATAAATGACCCCAAAGCAATGAAACAAAGTATCAGAATTTTGCATTTGATGAAACAGTATTATCTTGTAAAAATGAGTTTGAAAATGACCTCAACTTGATACTGTACCTGAAAGGGACATCCCTTACCTAAAGTACCTGAAAATCCAAAGTTTGTAGCACCCACAGCGAGTGGGTGCAACTCCCTGGAACCACTTGTTAATAAAATGCCTTAAAAAGAAAACATTTCATTTAAAGATGTGGCCACTGGCCTTTCATCAATGCCAGCCAGTGACCTGTAAGATTCAGGAATCTGGTGGTGAGGGAAGGTGGAAAGAAGCCCAGCACTCTTTTAATCTAAACCAAGCATGCAGAAATCTGGGTGTGCCAATTTGCACATGTACATGTGCACCTCAGAATATCTCCAGAGCCTTTCCCAAACCCTGGTTCAGTTTTCTCTCCCCACCTTTTCTTCTTACAAATGTCTCCATCTTGTAAGACTGGTGGTATGAGCCAGATTTAATGTCTTAGTCACTAACAACCTACTGACAGTGCTGCTAGGGTCTGATCCACCCAGAATCCACCCTTGACAGCTTTTGGGCAACTGAGCTTGGATTGTGTAGTGAAAATCTGCCTTGTGAGAGATGTGTGGGCCTCCATTATGAATCAGCACTGATTTAATTTCCCTGTCTGCCTTGATATAAATACAGGCTTGCTAAAAACTGATCTCACGTGAACTGGTTTTTATTTATTTATTTATTTAAAATTCATTCCTGGCAGAGATATTTTCTGCATCCAGCCTATCCTTCCTGGAATGGCTCGGTTTCAATCCATACATGCCAACCATTTACACACTCAGAAGAACGAAATGTTGGCAACAGATCATAGAAGTGTCTGGAGATCTGTGGGTTCTGTTTTCATCTCTGAAAAGTAGTAAGAGGCATGGAGATGAACAAGAACAGGGTGTGGAAAGTTAAGAATACTGCCTCTGGAACCGGGACTCCTTAAATCCCCCAGCCAACCACAACTGGGAGAAATGTTTATTTAACTGTAAAATACATATACAGTGGTACCTCATACAATGATTTTAATCCATTCCATGGGGCTCGTTGTTGTACGAAACAATTGCTATACAATGCATGCATCATATAGCGATTTTCCCTATGGGATGCATAGTACAATGATTTTTTTTTTTTGCTAAGTGGTTTTTCTCATTGAAAAATTGTTGTATGTGTTAGGTATTGTGGTCTGGGTGGGAATGCAGCAGAGTGAGGCTGTTAGCCTTTTGCAACAGCGGAGGTGCCCGAACAGTGTTTTCACTTCCACCCAGACAGTTCCACACAGTTTGAAAGTAAGACAGCTTTTACTTTCGCATGTTAGTTCATAAGGTAAACACAAAACAGTAGATTCTTCTCTCTTAAAGCAAAGCAACATAAACAGTAGTAAGTCTTTGTAAGCAGTGATCCCAAGGTCGAACCAGGTCGAACCAGAGCTGGGCTCCTGGTTATCTCAAAGTACTCACTGCAGTCTTTAGATACAGAGGAAGATTCCAGCTGGCATTAGGCAGTTCAAAGACTTGTTGGCCTGGATTGTGGAAATCCATGCAGTTGATTCCAGTCTTTCGGAGAGTAACAGACTCTCCTTCTCCAACAGTAGAAACAGCAAAGGCAGTAGCAGGCCCCAGGAGCAGAAGCATCCTCTGTGGCTCCTGAGATGCTCACAGTATGATTTTTTTTCCATAGGGAAAATTGTTATGCGGGACACCATTCCCCCCCAAAAAAAACAAACAAAAAACAAACAAACACCACCTAATTGTTATGCAATTTCTTTGCTATATGGGGCAATTGCTATATGAGGTTCCACTGTATATAACTTTCCCAAGCTCTGAATCTGAATCTGAAGTACTGTCTCAAGCAGTGAGCAGACTCCAATAGAATTCTACATCTAGTTTCATCTCCAGTGCTTGAAAAGTGAGTGGGATCTGCTTGTTTTAAAAGGGATATATTTTCAATGCCAGATAATTTCCATCTGTTTCTCACCTTAAGTGGAGAGCTTGGAAACTGTTTATTTGATCAGTAGTTTTAGTGTAAGGGACCAAAGACAATGAAACAGCCGAAGGGTTGGCTTAACACAGGTTTATTGCATGATGATCCGGAGGAACATGTGGTAATGGCGGATGAGTAGCTCAATATATACAGCTGGCTATACATTTGAATGTGGCTTGTCGACAGACTATTGGTTGCTGCCTGCGTGACATCGTAGAAGGTCACGCCCTTCTTGACCAGGTGAAGAGGTGGCGGGGAATCTTCCCGCGCTGCTGAACCAGGTGAATCTGAACCATGAGAGCTGGACGCTCGCTATTGCCATCTGGTGGTCACTAGCTCGCGTCCCCTTATCAGGTTTACATTGATACAGCTGGTGGTTATAATGTTGCACACAGAAAGGTTACATTGTTAACACATGGCAAAGGTACATTAGAACATAAGAACATAAGAACAGCCTTGCTGGAACAGGCCACAGCCCATCCAGTCCAGCATTCTGTCTCACACAGTGGCTCACCATTTCCTTCAGGGTATTCCCAAGGAGATGCCTTCACCTGCTTAGGATTCCCTGGAAATGGCATGGAGAGATATCCTGCCTATCTCTCCAACCCGGAGGTTGTCCTTAGGTAGCCATAATTATAGCCATTGATACCCTTGTCCTCCATGAACTTGTCTAATCCTTTCTTAAACCTGTCAAGACTGACAGCTGTCACCACTTCTTCTGGCAGGGAGTTCCATAGACCAGTAATCCTCTGGGTGAAAAAGTACTTTCTCTTATTTGTTTGAGAACTAGTACCCAAAAGTTTCATCGAGTGTCCCCTAGTTCTAGTGTTGTGCGATAGGGAAAACAGTTTTTCCTTATCTACTTTGTCCACACCGTGCATGATTTTATAAACTTCAATCAGGTCACCTCTTAGACGCCGTCGTTCAAGAGTGAAAAGGCCCAACCGTTGCAGCCTCAGATGGTAAGGAAGGTGTTCCAGTCCCCTAATCATACATTTAACAATACATTGTTAAAGGCACAGCTTTACAGAACACAACATCCCTCCCCCCTAGGATGAGACGAAGTCTCTCAGCCAAGATGGCTTGTTGCATGTGCGTTTGGGCCGTGAAGAGGGCTGACCCCCCCCGGGGGCGCTACTGCTTCTTTGTTCCCTGGTCCCTTGTCCTGAAACGGGAGAGGGAGACTTGTTAGTGGCTTGCCGCTGTCTGGCGGCCTTAGGGGAAGGGAAAAACTCCATTGTGGGCAGACCGGGGGCAGTCGGGGCTAACGAAAAACCCCTCTTCTCGCTTGGACGGGTGGGGGACCACTCCGAAACCCCCCCCCCGGTTCTGGAAATCAAAATCTAACTTAGTAGGGGTATCTGCATTTGTGGGGACATTGGGGTCGGGTTCCTCCTCCTCCTCAGAAAGATCCCCTAGGATATCTACGAGAACACCCTCCTCCCCCCTTGGTGGGGGCCCGCGGTCCCCTTTTCCTCCCCCTTGGGCTGAACGGGTGGGGGAGAACCCTAACGCAGATTTCTTCTCTGTTTGTTCTGCGCCCTGCTCGTCGGAGACCCTGCGTCGGAGCTGGTCCGCGTGCCGCCTCCACAGGAGCCCTGTACTGGTTTCCACGCGGTACGATACGGGGCCGGTTTGCTCCACAACTACGCCCGGTACCCATGCTGGGCCTGTGCTGGTGTAATTCCTGCAATGCACGGGGGCGCCTATACTGAAACTCTTTGTGGCCTCTAGCCCGATGTTCCTTCCTTTGTCCTCTACCCTCGTGGGGTCTAGCCTAGTAAGGATGGTGGTCAGTTTCCTACGCATTAAGAGTTCTGCGGGGGAGTACCCTGACGCAAACGGGGTCACCCTGTACCCTAGCAGAAACTGGCACACTTGCAGGTTCAGATCCCCGGGGCCCATGCGCCGCAACGCGTCCTTCGTGGTGTGGACGAGGCGCTCTACTTGGCCATTGGTGGCCGGGTGAAACGGGGCGGAGGTGATGTGCCGAACGGCGTTGATCTCCATGAATGCCCTAAACTCGGAGGACGTGAAACAACTAGCGTTGTCGCTAATTAATGTGTCGGGTATGCCGAACGTGGAAAAGAGCCTCCGCAAATGCCTAATGGTCTGGGCCGAGGAGGTGCTCGTGACTGGGATAACCTCCAACCACTTGGAGAAGGCATCCACTACGAGAAGGAACAGGGTGCCTCTGAACGGGCCCGCGAAATCAACGTGCACCCGGGACCACGGCCCCTTAGCCGCGTCCCATTCCCTGTGGGGAAGGCGGGCCTCCTCTGGTCTGGAGCATTGGCAACTTTCACAAGTGCCGCCCATGTGCTCGATGTCGGCGTCCAGCTGGGGCCACCAGAAGTAACTCCGGGCCAGCGCCTTGGATCGCACGATGCTGGGGTGGCTGACGTGCAGCAGTTTGAGCACCCGCGGCCGAAGGGAAGTGGGAATCACCACCCGCTGCCCCCACAAGAGGCACCCCCTCTCTAGGGACAGTTCTAGCTTTTTTCTGAAAAATGGAGCGAACTCCTCCGCTGGGGAGGACGCCGGCCACCCTTTCTGCACCCAGGAGCTAACTGCCGCTAACGTCTTGTCCTTCTCTGTCGCTTTGGCAATGTCGGCGGGCACTACGGGGGGCGAATCCAGCACCTCTATCATGAGAACCTGATGGTCCCGCTCCCCCTTGCTCACCTGGCTGGGCGTTAGGGGAAGGGGAGACCTAGATAGAGCATCCGCATGGCTGATCTCTTTCCCGGGCCGGTAGACCAACGCGTGCTGATACGCGTTGAGAAAAATGGCCCACCTGAGCATCCTCGGGGACAGGATCTGTGGGGTGGGCCTATCTGCGGTAAAGATGCCTAGCAGGGGCTTGTGGTCCGTTACAATGGTGAAGGGGCGGCCGTACAGAAAACCGTGAAATTTTTTTGTCCCCGCGACTATTGCTAGTGCCTCCCTGTCTGTCTGTGCGTAGTTTCTCTCCGCTTGGGACAGGGACCTGGAGTAAAATGCTATCGGGGCCTCCCTTCCGTTTTCCAACACATGGCACAGCACCGCCCCCACCCCCACTGGAGATGCATCACAGGTCAGAACTACTGGGCGTTTGGGGTTGAAGTGGGTCAGTATGGCGTCGGACGCCAGGAGGCTTTTTAGCTCACTAAATGCCCTTTCTTGGTCATCGTCCCACTTCCATGCCTGGTCTTTCTTTAGCAGTTTGTGTAGCGGTTCAGCCACCGCTGCCTTCCGGGGGAGGAAGGAGTGGTAAAAGTTGAGCAGCCCTAGGAACGACTGCAGCTCGGGCTTGGAGGTGGGGCGGGGAGCTTTCTTAATGGCTGCCACCTTGGACTTGGATGGTTTTATTCCCTCAGGAGTCACACAAAACCCTAGGAACTCAACCTCGGTTGCGAATAAGACGCATTTGTCCTTTCGCAGTCTCAGCCCCGCTTTTTCGAATATTGTCAGGACCTTCCCCAACCTCTTGGCCAATTCAACCCGACTCCCCCCCGTTATTAACACGTCATCAAAATAAGGCAACACCCCCTCCAGTCCCTTCAGGAGGCGTTCCACGAGTGACTGGAAAATTCCAGGCGCCGAATTCACGCCGAACTGGAGGCGCGTCACCTGGAACGCCCCCTTATGGGTGACTATGGTCTGCGCAGCAGCTGCGGCAGGGGACACCGTAAGCTGCTGGTAGGCCTGTGCTAAGTCGAGCTTAGCGAAACACTTTCCCCCTTGTAACCTGGCCAGCAGATGGCTGACTACCGGCACCGGATATGCATTCGGGCGGATCGCCTTGTTGATGGTGCACTTGTAGTCGGCGCATATGCGGACCTCCCCATTGGCCTTTAGTGCGGTTACAATTGGAGTTTCCCACTCCGCAGAATCAACAGGCACAAGGATTCCCTGGCCCACCAATTTGTCCAGTTCCGCCTCTATCTTGTCCTTAAGTGCGAACGGCACCCTGCGTGGTTTAAGATGAATTGGGCGGACCTCCGGGTCCAGGTCGAATGTCACTGGGGGCCCCTTGAATTTCCCCAGTCCTTTTTTGAAAACTTCGGGGTGCGCCTCGCACACCTCCAGAATTGGATCAGTCCCAACGGCGTGCATCCCAACGGCGTGCACCCCCCAATAAACAAACCCAGGGGCTGGAACCATTGAGTCCCGAGGAGGCTGCAATCTCCCCCTTTGAGCACGACTAGGGGAAGGGACGCGGCGTGCTTCTTGAATTTAACCTGAAATTCTCCAACCCCCAACACTGGAATGCGGTTCCCTTGCACGTCCCGTAGTGTGGACCTCAATGCTTTGAGCTTGGGTCGCTTGTGGGGGGCAATTCCCAAAAACTCCCTCTGGGAAATGATTGAATATGAGGACCCCGAGTCAATTTCCATCCTAATGGGAACCCCTTGGACTAGTACCTCAACAAAATAGCGGGGGTGTCCTGCAGACACGCTGAACACTGGGGCGTCGTCCTCGCTGCCGTCGGAGATGCGTCCTGCTTCCGCGTGGCCTGGGCGCCGTCCTTGGGTCTCGTTGAGCGGTCTTGTCCCGCGGAACGGTCTGCGGAGCTCCTCCGGGTCTCGCGCTTCTTCCTGCACACCTTGGCGATGTGCCCGCAGCGGCCGCAGTTGTGGCACTCGGCCTTCCGGAACGGGCACTTCACGCGGTCGTGGGCCGCTCCACAGCCGTCGCATCGCCGGTTCTCCTTCCGGACCCTCCGGACGTCCTCGTCGTCGCTGCTCTCTGTGGACGACCTCGAAGTTCGCCGGGCCGCCTGTACCGGAGCCTCTGCTTTGCTCGACTTCGGCCGCCAGTCCTGGAGTTCTTGGACCCCGGCCTTTGTAGCTTCTGCGGCCTGGGCTGCTCTGACGACCTCCTGCAACGCGGGAGGCGGCTCTTGGTTCATTCATGTGCGCTGGGTCTCGGCGTCGTTCAGGCCGCACAGCACACAGTCCTGGAGGGTGATTTCGGCATTCTCCCATTTGCACGGGCCTGCCGCCAGCCGCAGGGCCGCCACGAATGCGGCGACCATCTCCCCGGGCGCTTGGACTCGCCTCCAGAACGCACTCCGAGCGGGAAACATCGCCGTGGCGGGCCGGACGTGCTCACGCAGCATCTGCATGAGTTCGCTCACCCTCCTCGGTGCAATCAGGTCCACCAAGGTCCTTTTGGTTTCTTGTCCGAGCATCCTGGTGAAGATGGCCCTTTTCTTTGCCTCTTCCGTGACTTCGGACTCAATCAGTGCTGCCTGGAAGTCCATCTCGAAGATCTCCCAGTCACCCGGTTTCCTGATTTCGAAACCGGCACATGTCTTGGTCCCGTGGGCTGCCATATCCCACCTTCGTCGCCAATTTAGTGTAAGGGACCAAAGACAATGAAACAGCCGAAGGGTTGGCTTAACACAGGTTTATTGCATGATGATCCGGAGGAACATGTGGTAATGGCGGATGAGTAGCTCAATATATACAGCTGGCTATACATTTGAATGTGGCTCGTCTACGGACTATTGGTTGCTGCCTGCGTGACGTCGTAGAAGGTCACGCCCTTCTTGACCAGGTGAAGAGGTGGCGGGGAATCTTCCCGCGCTGCTGAACCAGGTGAATCTGAACCATGAGAGCTGGACGCTCGCTATTGCCATCTGGTGGTCACTAGCTCGCGTCCCCTTATCAGGATTACATCGATACAGCTGATGGTTATAATGTTGCACACAGAAAGGTTACATTGTTAACACATGGCAAAGGTACATTGTTAAAGGCACAGCTTTACAGAACACAACAGTAGTATAGGCTCAGGACTCATGTTTAGCCATTACCTTAATACAGGGGTGCCCAAACTATGGCCCATGGGCCATATCTGGCCCCTGATGCCAATTCATTTGGCCCACATTGCCTTCATCACTCCCGTAAGCAAAAGTAAAATGCGCCCATACAGGCACATTTTGCTTCTGCTTCCGCGAGCGAAGAGGGTGGCATGGGCCCGATGAATTGGCGTTGGGGGCCGGATCTGGTCCGGATCTGGTCCTCAGACCATAGTTTGGGCACCCTGGTTTAAGCAGAGAAAATTGCAGCCTAAAATCTATCTCATCCTGTTGTAAAACATATCTGTTGCAAAACAGATGGTAAGGCACATTTTACTTCCACTTCCGGTGGGAGTAACCACGTGACTCGCCCGATGAACCACGTGACCGGCCCAAAAAGTTTGGGCACCCTTGCCTTAATAGAAGTGTGACTTTTAAAGCAGTTAGTTCTCCAAAAATTGTTTTGTTAACTTTAAGTTCCACTTATAGAACTTTCTCATAAAATTCTTACAAAAATGGCGAACATTTATTGTAATTTCATTTACAGGGGGTGAGGGTGAGGTGCGGGGCTGCATTGTCCGCATTGTCTCTTATTCAATCTATTTAAAGAAGGGGGCATGAGAGTGCCAAATCTTCAAGAATATTATCATAACTTTCAGTTGAAGCAAATTCTTCCTCTTCTAAAATGAGACATATAATGAGGAGGGACATTTTGGTGCCACATTCTAAAGGTGTAATCTCAAAAACCAATCAATTTCTTAAGGTAATTTGCAAGATAGGGAATAAATGGGTGCCTAATTTGGCAAAACAACAAAACCTATGTCTCATCCCCCCTTTTTTTTCATCTTTTTTTCTATCATCTTGTCAAACATGAGCAGTTTAAGGACTGGGATGGTGTCAGTTTTGCTAGACTTAAGGGCCTGCTCTTTGGTCATGAACCGATCACAGCACAACAAATTAAAGAAATGTTCTTGCAAAACAAAGCATGTTTTTCTGCACACTAGTTTTGTAATTCATAAATAATCCCAAAGCAATGAAACAAGGTATCAGAATTTTGTGTTTGATGAAATAGTATTATCTTGTAACAATGAATCTGAAAGTGACTTCAGCTCTTTACAAAATATTGAATGGCAGAACAGAGGGACATTTTGTAGGTTTGATGTTGGCATGGGGAAAAGATAATAACAGGAAGATTACAGATGGGGAGCAATACTGGGAAGCCCAGTATTGACATGTATTTTAGCAAATGTTAGGGAGAACTCTATTAAACTCCTACATGGATGGTATCTAAGACCCACAAAAATAGCTTGCATAAAAAAAACCAAATACTATAGAATGTTGGAAGGTATGTAGGAAAAGAGGCACATATATACACGTATTGTGGTTTTGCCCTTTGGTAGAAATTTTTTGGGACAAAGACAGATAGGAAATTCGTCAAATAATAAAATTTAATTTAGTTTAAGACTTTTAAATATCTTTACAATAGAAAATTAGACTGCCTCCCATAAAGATTTGATTGTCTCCCTTATTAATAGCAGAAATTGCCAAAAAATGGACCTTTAATGTGATTATCTATTAACGTTTGATATAAAAGGGTATTGAGGTTAGCTGTTTCTGAAAGGTTAAGGCATGAAGTAGGAACAGGTAGAAACCTAATATATACCAAGAAGTTAATTAATGCATGTTCCACTTTTATTCAGTTTGCAGACAAGAGTTTGAACCCAAGGGTAAAACCACCCACAATACATTTGGATGATTGGCAGGATTATATTTGTAAAAATGAAATTTGATATAAGAATCTAAGGAATTACTTTAATGTTGTGAAGTTCAGGAAGTTTTTAGAGTTAAATTTGTGCACAAATATGTTTTGTTCTTTTTAAACAGATGTATGGTAATACTGTGATTTATTTTTCTTGTGTGTGAAGTTATTAAGCTACATTTTAAAAACAAAATTAAGGATAAGTAAACCTTAACTCTGGAAAAGTATGTTAGCTTCGAGAATTAGCGCTTTGGGATTGGAATCTACCTACAAAGACTATAGTTTTGGTAGTGTTGAGGCTAAAGGAGTCGATGAAAAGATGTTGTGTTCTGTAAAGCAGTGCCTTTAACAATGTACCTTTGCCATGTGTTATCAATGTAACCTTTCTGTGTGCAACATTATAACCATCACCTGTATCAATGTAACCCTAATAAGGGGACGCGAGCTAGTGACCACCAGAGGGCAGTAGCGAGCATCCAGCTCTAATGGATCATCAGCCACCTGGTTCAGCAGCGCGGGAAGATTCCCCGCGACCTCCTCACCTGGTCAAGAAGGGCATGACCTCCTACGACGTCACGCAGGCAGCAACCAATAGTCTGTCAACGAGCCACATTCAAATGTATAGCCAGCTGTATATATTGAGCTACCCATCCGCCATTACCACATGTTCCCCCAGATCATCATGCAATAAACCTGTGTTAAGCCAACCCTTCGGCTGTTTCATTGTCTTTGGTCCCTTACACTAAATTGGCGACGAAGGTGGGATGGCAGCCCACGGGACCAAGACATGCGCCGGTTTCGAAATCAGGAAACCGGGCGACTGGGAGATCTTCGAGATGGACTTCCAGGCCGCACTGATCGAGTCCGAAGTCACGGAAGAGGCGAAGAAAAGGGCCATCTTCACCAGAATGCTCGGACAAGAGACAAAAAAGACCTTGGTGGACCTGATTGCACCGAGGAGGGTGAGCGAATTCAAAGCCAAGGAACTCATGCAGTTGCTGCGTGAGCACGTCCGGCCCGCCACGGCGATGTTTCCCACTCGGAGTGCATTTTGGAGGCGAGTCCAAGCGCCCGGGGAGACGGTCGCCGCGTTCGTGGCGGCCCTGCGGCTGGCGGCCGGCCCGTGCAAATGGGAGAACGTCAAAATCACCCTCCGAGACTGTGTGCTGTGCGGCCTGAACGACGCCGAAACCCAGCGCACATTAATGAACCAAGAGCCGCCTCCCACGCTGCAGGAGGTCGTCAGAGCGGCCCAGGCCGCAGAAGCTACGAAGGCCGGGGTCCAAGAACTCCAGGACTGGCGGCCAAAGTCGAGAAAAGCAGAGGCTCCGGTACAGGCGGCCCGGCGAACTTCGAGGTCGTCTACAGAGAGCAGCGACGACGAGGACGTCCGGAGGGTCCGGAAGGAGAACCGGCGATGCGACGGCTGTGGAGCGGCCCACGACCGCGTGAAATGCCCCTTCCGGAAGGCCGAGTGCCACAACTGCGGCCGCCGCGGGCACATCGCCAAGGTGTGCAGGAAGAAGCGCGAGTCCCGGAGGAGCTCCCCAGACCGTTCTGCGGGACGAGACCGCTCAGCGAGACCCAAAGACGGCGCCCAGGCCACGCGGAAGCAGGACGGCGTGGGCCGCATTGCCGACGGCAGCGAGGACGACACCCCAGTGTTCAGCGTGTCTACGGGACACCCCCGCTACTTTGTTGAGGTACTAGTCCAAGGGGTTCCCATTAGGATGGAAATTGACTCGGGGTCCTCATATTCAATCATTTCCCAGAGGGAGTTTTTCGGAATTGCCCCCCAAAAGCGGCCCAAGCTCAAAGCGTTGAGGGCCACACTACGGGACGTGCAAGGGAACAGTATTCCAGTGTTGGGGGTTGGAGAATTTCAGGTCAAATTCAAGGAGCACGCCGCGTCCCTTCCCCTGGTCGTGCTCAAGGGAGGAAATTGCAGCCTCCTCGGGACTCAATGGTTCCAGCCCCTGGGTTTGTTCATTGGGGGGGTGCATGCCGTGGGGATGCACGCTGTTGGGACTGACCCAATTCAGGAGGTGTGCGAGGCGCACCCCGAAGTCTTCAAAATGGGACTGGGGAAATTCAAGGGGCCCCCAGTGACTTTCGACCTGGACCCGGAGGTCCGCCCTGTTCGCCTAAAACCACGCCGGGTGCCGTTCGCACTCAAGGACAAGATAGAGGCGGAACTGGACAAATTGGTGGGTCAGGGGATTCTTGTGCCTGTAGATTCTGCGGAGTGGGAAACTCCAATTGTAACTGCTCTTAAGTCCAATGGGGAGGTCCGCATATGCGCCGACTACAAGTGCACCATCAACAAGGCGATCCGCCCGAATGCATATCCGGTGCCGGTAGTCAGCCATCTGCTGGCCAGGTTACACGGGGCGAAATGTTTCGCTAAGCTCGACTTAGCGCAGGCCTACCAGCAGCTCACGGTGTCTCCTGCCGCAGCTGCTGCGCAGACCATAGTCACCCATAAGGGGGCGTTCCAAGTGACGCGCCTCCAATTCGGCGTGAACTCGGCGCCAGGAATTTTCCAGTCACTCGTGGAACGCCTCCTGAAGGGACTGGAGGGGGTGTTGCCTTATTTTGATGACGTGTTAATAACAGGGGGGAGTCGGGCGGAATTGGCCAAGAGGTTGGGGAAGGTCCTGACTATATTCGAGAAGGCGGGGCTGAGGTTGCGAAAGGACAAATGCATCTTCTTCGCGACCGAGGTTGAATTCCTAGGGTTTTGTGTGACTCCTGAGGGGATAAAACCATCCAAGTCTAAGGTGGCAGCCATCAAGAAAGCTCCCCGCCCCACCTCCAAGCCCGAGTTGCAGTCGTTCCTAGGGCTGCTCAACTTTTACCACTCCTTCCTTCCCTGGAAGGCAGCGGTGGCTGAACCGCTACACAAGCTGCTAAAGAAAGAGCAGGCATGGAAGTGGGGCGATGACCAAGAGAGGGCATTTAGTGAGCTGAAAAGCCTCCTGGCGTCCGACGCCATACTGACCCACTTCGACCCCAAACGCCCAGTAGTTCTGATCTGTGATGCATCTCCAGTGGGGGTTGGGGGCGGTGCTGTGCCACGTGCTGGAGAACGGAAGGGAGGCCCCGATAGCATTTTACTCCAGGTCCCTGTCCCAAACAGAGAGAAACTACGCACAGACGGACAGGGAGGCCTTAGCGATAGTCTCGGGGACGAAAAAATTTCACGATTTTCTGTATGGCCGGCCCTTCACCATCGTGACGGACCACAAACCCCTGCTAGGCATTTTTACCATGGATAAGCCCACCCCTCAAATCCTGTCTCCAAGGATGCTCAGATGGGCCATTTTTCTCAACGCGTATCAGCACGCGTTGGTCTACCGGCCCGGGAAAGAGATCAGCCATGCGGATGCCCTATCTAGGTCTCCCCTTCCCCTAACGCTCAGCCAGGTGAGCATGGGGGAGCGGGACCATCAGGTTCTCATGATAGAGGTGCTGGATTCGCCCCCCGTAGTGCCCGCTGACATTGCCAAAGCGACAGAGAAAGACAAAACGTTAGCGACAGTAAGCTCCTGGCTGCAGAAAGGGTGGCCCGCATCCTCCCCAGCGGAGGAGTTCGCTCCATTTTTCAGAAAAAAAGCTAGAACTGTCCCTAGAGAGGGGGTGTCTCTTGTGGGGGCAGCGGGTGGTGATTCCCACTTCCCTTCGGCCACGGGTGCTCAAACTACTTCACGTCAGCCACCCCGGCATCGTGCGATCCAAGGCGCTGGCCCGGAGTTACTTCTGGTGGCCCCAGCTAGACGCCGACATCGAGCACATGGTCGGCACTTGTGAAAGTTGCCAATGCTCCAGACCGGAGGAGGCCCGCCTTCCCCACAGGGAATGGGACGCGGCTAAGGGGCCGTGGTCCCGGGTGCACGTAGATTTCGCGGGCCCATTCAGAGGCACCCTGTTCCTCCTTGTAGTGGACGCTTTCTCCAAATGGTTGGAGGTTATCCCAGTCACGAGCACCTCCTCGGCCCAGACCATTAGGCATTTGCGGAGGCTCTTTTCCACGTTCGGCATACCCGAAACGTTAATTAGCGACAACGCTAGTTGTTTTACGTCCTCCGAGTTTAAGGCATTCATGGAGATTAACGCCGTTCGGCATATTACCTCCGCCCCGTTTCACCCGGCCACCAACGGCCAAGTAGAGCGCCTCGTCCGCACCACGAAGGACGCGTTGCGGCGCATGGGCCCAGGGGATTTGAACCTCCAAGTGTGCCAGTTTCTGCTAGGGTACAGGGTGACCCCGTTGGCGTCAGGATACTCCCCCGCAGAGCTCTTAATGCGCAGGAAGCTGACCACCATCCTTACTAGGCTAGACCCCACGAGGGTAGAGGACAAAGGAAGGAACATTGGGCTGGAGGTTACAAAGAGTTTCAGCATAGGCGCCCCCGTGCATTGCAGGAATTACGCCAGCGCGGGCCCAGCCTGGGTGCCGGGCGTAGTCGTGGAACAAACCGGCCCCGTGTCGTACCGAGTGGAAACCAGCACAGGGCTCCTATGGAGGCGGCACGCAGACCAGCTGCGACGCAGGGTCTCCGACGAGCAGGACGCGGTTCACGCAGGAAATAAGTCAGCGTTAGGGGTCTCCCCCACCCGTTTAGCCCAAGGGGGAGGAGAAGGGGACCGTGGGCCCCCACCAAGGGGGGAGGAGGATATCCTCATAGATACCCTGGGGGATCTTTCCGAGGGAGAGGAACCCGACCCCATACATATCTTGCGGAAAGTCCCCACAAATGCGGGTACCCCGACCAACTTAGATTTTGATTTACAGAACCAGGGGGGGTTTTCGGAGTGGTCCCCCACCCGTCCAAGCGAGAAGAGGGGTTTTCCGTTAGTCCCGACGCCCCCCGGTCTGCCCACAATGGAGTTTTTCCCTTCCCCTAAAACCGCCAGACAGCGGCAAGCCACTAACAAGTCTCCCTCTCCCATTTCAGGACAAGGGACCAGGGAACAAAGAAGCAATAACGCCCCCCGGGGGGGGCAGCCCTCTTCACGGCCCAAACGCACATGCAACAAGCCATCTTGGCTGAGAGACTTCGTCTCATCCTAGGGGGGAGGGATGTTGTGTTCTGTAAAGCAGTGCCTTTAACAATGTACCTTTGCCATGTGTTATCAATGTAACCTTTCTGTGTGCAACATTATAACCATCACCTGTATCAATGTAACCCTAATAAGGGGACGCGAGCTAGTGACCACCAGAGGGCAGTAGCGAGCGTCCAGCTCTAATGGATCATCAGCCACCTGGTTCAGCAGCGCGGGAAGATTCCCCGCGACCTCCTCACCTGGTCAAGAAGGGCGTGACCTCCTACGACGTCACGCAGGCAGCAACCAATAGTCTGTCAATGAGCCACATTCAAATGTATAGCCAGCTGTATATATTGAGCTACCCATCCACCATTACCACATGTTCCCCCGGATCATCATGCAATAAACCTGTGTTAAGCCAACCCTTCGGCTGTTTCATTGTCTTTGGTCCCTTACACTAAAAAAATATAGACTACAGATTTACCGCTCTGATTCTTTACTCGGACTTTATGTAATTTACTACCATTTCTAAGAATGTCCTGTGGCCTCTCCCAGCAAAAGATTAAATCAGCTGTTGATTTTCTTCCCTTCTTTTCCAATCTGATCATAAAGTCAACAACAGAGTTTAGGGGGTAGAACATGATGTTTAGTTTGACTTTGCCTGGCTTACTTTGGCTCAGTTCTCCTCCTTTTTAATGCCTTCTCCATACTTTACTTTCCAAGTAATCAGAGTCACCATTTCCATCAGAGAAGCATGTTTGAATGGTTTGAACACATTTTCAGTGGGGGTGTGATGGGAAAACGACTGTACTGTATATACTTGAGTATAAGTCTAGTTTTTTACCCCCCAAAATGAGGTCCAAGAGGGGGGGGGGCTCAACTTACACTCGGGTCCCAAAGTTACAGTGGTGCAAATTCAAACACACAAAAAAATGAAGCACGAACACTACTGTAAAAACTCTAAAACACACCCACACAAATGTCTAAATTAATTAATTTTACCATATTTCCATGTATTTTATTTATTTATTTATTGAATTTATATTTTCAGGACATCTCTATATGTGAGCTAGGAATTAATAGGAAATTAAGCACTTTCTTATGCTAAGCAAAAGGATGTCAGCCAATATAAGTGATACCTGTTTAGCCACCACCTACATAGGTTTAAAATAAAAACAATTTGTATTGAGTCAGTTTCCAGGTATCTGATGAGAATTCCAGCGTGATGAAGGTTGGCAGCAGGATCAGGGTTAAAGTTACATTTACCCATCTCCTATTTGATAGATAGATAAATCTTTATTGTCATTGTCCTGCACAGAACAATGAAATTCCTGAAGCCACTGAAAGTTCCAATGTCCTCCATGAATATATTGCCAACCAAAGGAATATTAGGTTGCAACCAGTGGTGGGAATCAGCAGGTTCGTACCAGTTCACTAGAACTGGTAACAGAAATTCTGACTGGCCCTGCCCATCCAATTTTTGAAATAAAGTAATCCTAATTCCCCCTGGCCATGCCCACCATCCCACGCCCACAGTGTGGTAGCGACTACATGGCCAAATACTACAGGGCTTGCTGTAGTAAACAGATAAAATTCATTTCTTTTAACTGATCACAGGATGCAAAAGTCAATTCAAATCAGTATGTCCCTTCTTGCTCTTGATATGGAGTATTTTTCCCCTGTTGTTGAAGGCTTCTACTTTTTCAAAGCCAGAATAATTAACATGGACTGTTCCCCATCTGAGTAGTTGTTCCATTCTCCAAAATGACAGGGGAGAGGCATGTCTGTGGATGGTATTGTGATGAAATAGAGAGTTGGGGCATGATGTTTAGGGATACCTGTCTCCAAGATCTGACCCCTGAGTGCCAAGAATTTTCTGAATATATGGGTTTACCAATGAGTCATTGCACTGATATATTAGTTTAGTGCAGGGGTTTCCAACCTAAGGCCCATGGGCCAGATCCTGCCTGCTGTGCCATTTCATGTGGCCACCACCCCCTCCAAGGACATTCAAGAAACAAAATAGCTGCCCCTTTGAAGCTGTTGGGACAAAATTGCCACCCCCATTGTGCAGGCAAGGCAAAATGGCCATCCAGCCCTCAAAGCTGACTGAGAAGTGTGACCCGCCCCTGGCTTGAAAAGCTTGGGAACCCCTGGTTTACTGCATGATCACTTTGGAATAGGAAAAAAGTAACTAGTCCAGATTCCCATGCTTCCCCCCACCCCCAATCTGTAGTTTTTCCTCTTCCCTCAGATACCCTTCTTCTTTTTAAATTTCAAATCCTTTCACTTTTTCAGATACAGAAAGGAAGGAACAATCCAGCACATGCAGAAACACACAAAACAGTGCTTTGGCAAAGAACCTTGCCTCTTGCATCCTGGACACACACTCACACACCAGCACTCACCTCTCTCCACAAAGCATATCTCCAAAGACACTGTTTTTTAAAACAGCTTTTATAGGCAGAGCCCCTGTGTATTTATTTATTTTACATCTTAACTAGCTATCCAGCCAGCCAGACAAGATGAGGAAATAGTCACTTGAGGACAGAAAGCCTTCTTAAGGCAGTTTTACAGATGCTTCAAATAGAACTGCAGTTAGAAGGATTTTTCTCTCTCCTCTGCCTTTGTGGCTACTTACAGTGTATAGTGTAAAGAACCGAAGTCTCTGTTGTGACTTCACAGTGAGAGAGTTAATTTGCATTTCTCTAGTTATACCAGGAATTCTCAGCCTGAGGCATGTGGGTCGGATGCAGCCCATGGCACAATTTCATGTGCTCCCCCCCGCCTCCACCACATGAGGAAGTGGCATGTGGTGGAGGAAGGAAAAAATGGCCATCTGACCCCCGAAGCTGTCTGAGGGAATATGACCTGGCCCCTGGCTTTAAAATGTTGAGAACTCCTGAGTTATACCCTAGGCTTCAGCTTCTTGGCATTATAGTTCACTGGAAAAAATGTTATGTGACTTCTTGTTTTTGTAGCATATTACATTGAATGGAATAAAGAAGCACTCCAAACAGCAAAAAACAACAACAACCCAGCTAACAAAACACTGTTAGCAAAAAAAAAGAAAGGAAGAAAAAAAAGTTTTGCAGAAACAGTCATTAGCCTATCGCAGTGGTGGTGAACCTATGGCACGTGTGCCAGAGGGGGCACTCAGAGCCCTCTCTGTGTGCACGCGCGTCATCACCCCAGCACAGAGTTTGCCCCACCCCTCTGCCCAGAGGACCAATGGGAGCGCTTCCTCCCACCCCCAGTATGAAGTTGGTACCCCATGTTGGCACTTTGTGATAAATAAGTGAGTTTTAGGTTGCTGTTTGGGCACTCAGTCTTTAAAAGGTTCGCAATCACTGGCCTATCAGAAAGTATTCTAATAGTCACCAGAGAGGTGACTGAGGCTGTCTTTCTATGTTTGTGAAATCATGCTTCAAAGGAATCCAATGTTTAAATGCTGAAGACTGATCAACACATAGAAGAGGTTGAATTGCATAATCTTGGATGTGAGAGGAACCCATCCTGTGACATCCAGCTACTAAATATTAGTAATGAAATCTAACATTTGATTCTTGCCTCTGACACATCTGTTTACAAATTTTCTGGGCACAATGTTGTGCAATGCTAACCTTGTAGATCTAATTCTATATAAATATTACATGGAGATGTGATTCAAGGGGGTTAAAATGTCCGACCAAGATAGATGAGGTTAAAAATGGCTCAGCACATGAAGATCACAGAAGAGCTCTCTACAATCCAGTTGCCCGGAAGCAGAATTTAATGGTTACATTGGATTTTCTTAACCATTCTTTAGTGTCTTGCACGGAAGACAAGGAAGGAGTCGCACTAAGGACTAACGCAGGTTTATTGGTTGATGATCAGCACGAACATGTGGTAATGGCAGAGGTACATCACATTATATACAGTAGTACAATACATTTGAATCTGGTTACACGGTAGCTTATTGGCTGCTACCTGCGTGACGTCGTATGAGTCATGCCCCTCTTGTCCGTGATAGTTTGCTGGTGCGGGAAAGTTCCCGCGGCTGCCGGTGATTTGAGGAATGAGAACCATGTGAGTTGAACGCTCGCAGCTGCCCTCTATGGGCAGCTTACTCGCGTTCCTTTACAGCTGGGCTACATTGTAATTGTGGTCAGGTTACATTCATACAAGGTTACATTCATACATTTCTTAAGGCAACAATGTACATACATAACACATTCTTAAATACAGACTCTTGCTCTTTGTAATTAGGAGCAACCTGCTGTGTCTTTCCATGTGGAGTCGGGCTTCCATCGAGATAACATTGCATAATAACAGACCTTAGAGTTCCTTCTAAGAGTGTGTGTGTCTGTGTTCTGCTTGGGGCTATCCTCTGTCCTATAGAGGCCTAATGTTTTTGAATAAAAGTGGCAATACTTCAAAATAGTGGCAACTCTTCAAACAGGAGACATCTGGCCCTCAGGAATCTGCTGTTCCCTTTGTGTTTACTGTGAAGCTTGTAACTTTTCTGGAGTTGGGGTGGAGTGAGTGAGTGCTTAA
Organism: Bradypodion pumilum; assembly: GCA_035047305.1. Taxonomy (NCBI): domain Eukaryota; kingdom Metazoa; phylum Chordata; class Lepidosauria; order Squamata; family Chamaeleonidae; genus Bradypodion; species Bradypodion pumilum. Next base: position 208,028,879 of record JAWDJD010000002.1, read on the forward strand.
TAAGAATGCAGATGCTCACCATTTTTCTTTGGGGCCCGTAAAGCATAAACAAGGCATCTGAGGCCTCCAGGGTGCTGGGAAAAAACACATTCATGAGCTCAAAGAGAGAGCGAGGGACAATCGGTCTTATTCCTGGACAGTCAAAGGTAATTTATTGGACACCCCTTTATCGGGAAAAGGAAGGAAACTTTCATGGAAGGCTATTCAGTATTTACAGCTTGCCTCTTCACAAGCTGTTGCCAGTAAAACAGAAGCAGTCCAGTGAATAGGTGTCTGCTGTCTTGATGATGGGTGGGGTGGGGTGGGGTGGGGGAACTGGCTGGAGTGGTCTGGGTGGCCAACCTCCACTTCCTCCTCAGTTCTATTCAGTCCTATTTATTTATTTATTTATAGACCTGAATGACAGTCTTCTATTACAACCCCAAATGCATACATCTGTGCAAGCATGTGGGGTGAGCGAGGATACACATACAGTACATGATTGGATCTGCAGCCCTGAGAAGAAAATACATCTGTCACACTTGAGCAGCGGTGCCCAAATTTTTTGGGCCATGGACCAGTTAGGTGGTTCAGTGGGCCAGTCATGTGGTTCAGCGAGCCCATCACGTGGTTCCTCCCACTGGAAGCATGCCTTGCAATCTGTTTTGCTGCAGGATGAGATAGATTTTAGGCTGCCATTTTTTCTACTTAAACCAGGGGTGCCCAAATTATGGCCTGCTGGCCAGATCCAGCCCCTGACGCCAATTCATCTGGCCCATGCTGCCCTCGTTGCTCCTGGAAGTGGAAGTAAAACACACCTGTATGGGCACGTTTTACTTCCACTTCCGGGAGTGATGAGGGCAGCACAGGCCGGATGAATTGGCATCGGGGCCCGGATCTGGCCCATGGGCTGTAGTTTGGGCTCCCCTGCACTAGAGTTATCTGCTAAAATCATGAAAGAATAGCTATCTTGCACCATCATCTCAAAGAACTGAGAACAAGCCAGATGTCAATCTCGGGTAGGTATTTTGTCTGGCATGGTAACTTCTGTGGTAGAGTGAATCCTGCTTCTTTTCTTCTGTGTTATAATACCAGCCTTTATTCAAATCCTTACTCCATTATCTCCAGGCAGCATAACCAACGTGGATCTAGAAAATATAAAATTGGGTAAGGCAAAGATAGACAAATATATTTATCAGCTAGCTTGATGCTTTTTGAATCCCAGCAAACAATCGTACACCAACACACACATCCCAATATATATGAATGTACATTCACAAATGTGCACACAGAAGTACCCAACATGTCAAACAACCTGTCCATATTAAGAGATGCTTATCTTTTAATCTTCTCTCAAGTTTTATTTCTTTATATCATATTGTAGCCTATATTGCTACTAACAGTTTGTTTACACCAGGAGTTCACAACCTTTTAAAGCCCAGGACCAGGTCACGCTCCCTCAGAAAGCTTCGGGGACCAGACAACCATTTTGCCCTTCCTCCACCACATGACACTTCCGGGTGTGGTGGAGGCAGTGGGGAGCCACATGAAATGGTGTTGTGGGCCACATCCAGCCCATGGTTGAGAATCTCAGGTTTACACAATGTCTTGAGGCTGCCTATCCAGAATATCCACATGATATTTATTTGGTGTCATAAAACACACACATTTGCCTAGATTCACACACACACACACACACACACACACACACACACACACACACACACACACACACACACACACACACACACACACACACACACACACACCAGAATGCTTCTAGAGCAGTGATTCCCAACCTTTTCTTGGCTATGCCCCACCTAAACATTATTATTATTAAAAAGTGAACTCCTGTTCACACGGGGGAGCCTAAAAGGCCATTAACTTGTTCTAAACAAGCTTCCAAAGTATTCACTGTTAATAACTCATTCTCAAATTACCCCCTTAAAAATCAAACTGCCACCCCTGTGGGAGCCACGGCTATAGAGAGAGGAAGCAGCAGCAGGCTTGAGATGGCTTCCTCCTCCAAATATATAGATGCAGCTTCTTCCTCTCCAGGTGTAACATGGTAACTAGATCTCTACATATAATAATAATAATAATAATAATAATAATAATAATAATAATAATAATAATAATAATAATAATAATAATAATAATAATAATAATAATAATAATAATAATAATAATAATAATAATAATAATAATAATAATAATAATAATAATAATAATAATTTATATCCTGCACTTTCTCAGCCGAAGCCGACTCAAGGCGGCAAATTACAACATGTCCAACAGCATACAATATAATAATACAACCAAGGAAAACACAAAAATATATTAATCACAATGAAAAAATATTAAATTATATAAAGTTACATAACCCAGTATAAATAAGAGTTCAGAGTCCAGCTCACACTCCCCAAAAAGTCCAGAACTTAGCACCACAAAAGGGACCAATGGTCAATGTCCAGGTGGCTAAATATCCCTGGAAGGCAAAACACAGTCCTTTCCTGGGTCCTCTGGATGGGCACCTGCCTCCTATTCCTGGGCCAAGTGGAGGGGCCCCCGGGACGAGGCAGCGCGATGGTGGCAGTGAGGCTCCGGTGGTCTCCCTCTTGAGCTCTCTGGGCAGGCAGGGCTCGGAGGGCGGGGAGATGCACCTGCCTCCCATTCCTGGGCCAAGTGGGAGTTCCAAAGTGTACTTCCGAAGGATGCTCCTTTAGTTGTGTTTACGTCTGTTTGAAATGAACAAGATATAATTTACTTGTGACTAACATTTCCCATCAGAGTCCAGAAAAGAAGTGCAACACAATCTTTCTGGACTGAAGCTGTTGAGTATAATGCTGCACAAGCTGGATATGACTAAACAACATTGTGAGCTGTGAGAAGGGCTGAAGAACATATTACATCTGCCGGAGGAATGTTGTTGAACGTGAAACATCCCCTGGAGGGCTGTACAAAGTTTGCTGACAGACAATGTGGCCATCTTTTTTTGACTGTCAGTCAGTGGCATCTGTCATGGTGTACCCTTTTTGGGAATCTATTTAGATGTTAGGGCCAGACTAGCATGATTGTGTAGGATTGCCTTTGGCAAGTGTCGAGATGTGATGTCTGGAACAATCAAGCAAACGAGCAGGGCTCTGTGTTCCTCTGCCTGCATTCTCCTTCTTTGCTGCCAAATATAAGCTTACAAAAGCAACTCCATTTACAGCGGAGCTCCTGTGGCTTAGAGGTTGCAGTTTTGCCTTGTAAGCAAGAAGTTGTCGGTTCGAATCCCCAGAGGGGAGTGGAAATTAGAAGGCAAGTGGGAACATATATACTGTATTTTGTTAGGGTTAAATGCCCACATCACTCCCTGTCCAGCACCCTTTTAGCAAAGCCAGCACGCCCCTGCTTGGGTCCAAGCAATCTCAAAGACCTATGACCCTGCCCGGGTGTTAAGGCCATACCTGTCAAGTATCCTGGATTGGCCGGGATTTCCTGTATTTCTCCGCTCGTTCCTCCCCTTTCCCGCCGCCGTTCCGTATTTGAATGGCAGGGTTATTGCGTGTACTCGCAGAGGGGTTCTGCGTATGCGCAGAAGGGTTCTGTGCATGCACAGATGAGTTGTTGTGGTGCATACGCACCCGGGCCAGAGCAGTTCCCATATTTCCAGGAGCCAAGCTTGACGGGTATGGTTAAGGCCATCAAGAGAAGCCTTTCTCTCTGTCCCATCACCTTCAGAGCTGCATTTGGTGGGGACGTGGGAGAGGGCTTTCTTTGTGTGCCGCTCTGCTCCCAGACTCTGGAACTCCTTTTTATGGAAGGCCAGACTGGGTGTGTAAGATTTTTTTCCTCTCTGTTAACCCACTTATGATGCACTGAATCACTTTGTGTTGATTGAAACTGGGTCTGTGAGCAGTTTCTCGATCAGTATTAAGCACAAAGGCAAAGAAAAATATTTTTAAAATATTTAAACTAAGTTATTCAGCTCATTAGCAATTGTCTAGTATACTCCCCCCCCCTTAGGGGAAGTGTCCAATTTACTAATACCCTGAAGCAATTTGCTTATTAAGACTATTCATTATACTGGAAAAAGGGTTGCTTGAGGTCAATGTCTGGCCTTATCCTAGTATGGTAATAGAGTAGACCATACTGCCAGCGACTCAACACTGAGTGTCAGGCAGCAGTTAACTAACCTGACAACCCTGAGGACTAACAGCTTGGGTGCCGAAGTCCACAGGGAAGGGTGATGGTCCCCAAGTGGATAAAATCCCACTTGAATCCATCTCGATAAAGGGCAGTTGTTGGATCGGGGCCCGATGTGGGCCGGAGGGTCCCGGAGGAGACTGGTCAAGCAAGACACGTGAGGCAAGATGGAGTGAAGACCAGTGTTTATTGGCAAAAAAGCACTTCACTTTATACCTCTGCCTAGCTTGGCTGCGTGCATACATTGTGCATAGCCGTTACAGGAAAGCCCTGAGTCTGCACATCAAGATTACACAAGTTACCCATTAGGGATGATTTCAGGGGAAGTTTCTTATCTATCTAATTAACTACCGGGGACATGAATTGTTCATTGTTATCGGGAGCAAACATGCGCTTAGGTTGACTTTTGGGCTAAGAGCATCTGCGGATGCGAGATTACTCATTATATGCCTCTCAAGTTAACCATCTGGCGATCTTTTGCCCTCTATTGTCTGACCCACCTGTTAGGTCAGCGATCGGTGAATTAAACTATATCTATTATTCCGCTCCCCAATTTCTGTCCTCTTGGAACCAGAGGCTCGAAGGAGTGTTCTCCCATAACCATGGTTCTGTTAGGGACTAATTATGTGCACGGAATCCACAGGCAGTAACTTCATCAATCCTAGCCTGGGGCCGATGAGGACTTTGCGTGCCAAAAGGGCTCATGACCAGAAAGTGACTCGTGGAACTGGATCAGTGATACGGGCGTCACGCTGTGATGTGGTAGGCAGATGAAAGGTCAATGCATTATATTCTCAGGACAGTCTTCATGGCTGATCACCATGTGGATCAACAATATTTGGATTCAGATATGGCACAACAACAAGAAGTAGAGGTCGGTATACCATTTGGAGGTGAGGGTCACACCAAATGGCACATTGCTTCTTCCCACCTACCTCAAGCAATCCTATTTAGTCCAGCCTGCACCAAAACTGCAAGTGTGGAAAATACAAGTTAACAAGCTGAAGTTTAAAGATAACAGAATGACAAAGAACACATCCTGATTGCTGAGGCATGAGACATGGAAAGAATTAATAATTTTTAGTTTCACAGCATTGCATCATGTGAATTAAACACATTGAAATAAGCACAATATAATTTAATTGTGTGACTAACTTCTTCCTTTCGTGCTTATGAAGGAATCCGACCAACTTTTTCACATCCTTTATCAACAAATAAGGCCAGTTGTCCCTTGCATAAAGGGATAGAATCACCATCTGTAGTGAAATAGGTTGTTTCCTCACCAAACCTTGTGGTAGAGAAACTAAAGAGCCTGGCTTTGTACAGTTTAGAAATCTTAACAGAAGTGATGATTTGTCTGGAAAAGGGCTGTGGAAGATTAAGGATTTAATGGTTACTTATCTTTTCCTCCAAAGATATAATCACTCAGCCAGACATACTCCTTTACCTTTTCACTCCTCCTTTTATTGTGCTGGGTAGAAGAAACAATGTTTATTTAACCAATAATCACAAAGAAAGATGGGAATCAAGTCAGGAAAACTTGAAAGTTTTAGTATTTTTGGTAGTTTAAAGCCCTACATGATAGTGGGCCAGGATACCTAAGAGACCGCATCGTCCCAAGAGTGTCTGTCCATCCAACCAGAGCGGACCAGAGGGGCTCTCTAATTGTTCCATCTGCCAGAGGGGCTCGCCTCTCTGGCACACAAAGGAGGGCCTTTTCTGTGTCTGCACCGGCCTTGTGGAACCTCCTGCCAGTAGAGTTGCGGGAGCAGACGGAGCTGCTGCCTTTCAGAAAAGAATTAAAAACCTGGTTGGTGGGGCAGGTATGGGGCCCGGATGGAAGAGTGGCCCCCACCTGTTGGCTTATAAAATGAAGCCTCCCCATCTCTTTAATGCGGGCAGTTTTAATGTGTTTAGTTTTTAATAGGTGGGTGGGTATGTTGGGGTTTTAATTGTTTTTAATATGTATGTTTTAATCCTGTTGTGAGCCGCCCTGAGTCGGGTTCGCCTGATTGGTTGGCATAGAAATTTGAATTATAAATAAAAATAATAAATAAATAAATGCTGCTACCTAATGCAGAGCTTGTGCCTATTGAAAAGTAATTGCTGTGGACACTGGTAGTGAGGAAACAAGCAAACTATTCTGAACTCTATGTGTTACAAGAAATCCATTTGGCACCATGGGAGAGGGGTTTTCTAAAATTTGGCTATAGAAGCCCTTCAAGTTGTTATATGCATTGGTCTGTTCTTCCAACAAGAAGTCCACCTAATAGGAACACAGTTACAGCATAATGATAAAGCGATACCGGTGTTGGGATATATCAATTCAGCATGCAAAGGGTTAACGCATAGTCCTTGGGAGGAGGGAGTTTCTGTTACCAGGACTAACTTATTTACATGTTTTGTTTGTTAACCAATCAGAAGAAAATCCTGTGCCATTGGACCTGAGACTTGATTGCCATTTATTCTTGAGGGAGATGCAGCCGTTTTCAACTCTCTGTACTTTTTCAGCCACACAGCCATGAAGGAAAGACCTTCTCATTTTTCCTTGTAACTAGTCTAAAACGTCATCCTCTTCTAAAAAATCTGAAGCCAACCTGTTAAGATTTGCGAGCATGTAAATGTTTTTCTCTTTTACCTCAAACTTTTCTATATGTATGATCATCTTAGCCTTGGTTTCTTGCAATATATTGTTACACTTAAGGTTCTTTCCTTGTTCCTTCATAGCTACATACCTCTCAAGTATCCTGTTTTTCCTGGGAAACCCCTTATTTTTACCCCTCTTCCCACCCCTCCCATTTTATTAATTTCCCCGTAATATCCCTTATTTTCTTTTAAAAAATCCTGGCCAGAGCCCTCACAGGTGAAGCTGCATTATGTTTTTCCTGCCACCAGAGGTCGCTGTAGCTTTTCGCTTGTGGAAGGAGAGAGAGAAGGTGGTGGTGGGGCCTTCTGTAGTTTCTCTTTCATTTCCCTTCCCTACTACATTGTCATGGAGGCTTCGTTTTTGCTGCTGCTGATCGGAGCCACCATGGGACGGGAGTCTACTCTAGGTGAGCGATATTTCATATATGGAGATTAACTCCTCAGCTGCTGGGAGGCTTGGAAACTACAGAGGTTGCTTTTTACTTTACTAATTCCCTTCCTTAAGCTGGATCCGACATTCTCGGTGTTGGTGCTTCAACTGGTTGCAGTGAGGACCTAGTAGATTGGCTAATTTGGGGGAATTAATCCCTTGCTCCTCCACCCTAATTGTTTCAAGTCATTGCTGTTTATGCCAAGAGTAGGAGATCATCTTCAGATGCTAAATTATTGATGCTTCTTGTACCAATTTTCACACCCTCTTTTTCTGAATCTAATCCAGCTTTTTAATATGATGCATTTTCCATATAAATTAAAAATTCAGAGAGATCAATACAGCTTTGTTCTGACACCTTAGATAACCAATCTGTTTCTCTATGTTCTATCCTAACACTAATCTCTTGTTTGCAGTATAAGTTAGGCATTGGAGCAATTAATTATAGTGACACACCCATTTCTGTCAGAATGATTCATACCTTTGAAGATCCCACACAATAAAAGGCTTTGTTGTGATCTGTGAAGCACAAACTGTTTTTCTCCTGAAATTATTTGATATGTTCCAGTAGCTAATATATATTTGCACTATGATCTCTCGTTCTGTTCTAGCATTTCTCAGTACATACATGTAAGAATTTCTGTTGTACAGCTGTGAGTATCACTTTGCTTGCATGGGAAATTAAAGCAATGGGCCACACTCTGCTGGGTGGGGGCAGCAGGATGCATATGTCAATGTTGCTACCATCTTTTATTTCTTTGCAATGATTATTATAACAGTTCTCTTTGTCTCTGTTTATGAATCACTCAAAATTGCATTTAGGACTCTCTTGTCGCTACATTTTACTTCTCATTTGTTGTTAACATTTGAGTTCCATCAATCATCCAACAAATCTTTCCTTTTCTTTTGACAATGGGATTCGCGCGCGCGCGCACACACACACACACACACACACACACACACACACACACACTTCTTGATAATATCTGTTTTAAATATACAGTTCTTTTGCATCTTATTTGGCACCTACTTATGTAAACCTGTTCTTTACATAGTCTTAAAATTCTTACAATATTTTAAATGTCTATTTTCTCTCAATATTTTTCTTCAATTTTATTCTAAGATACTAAATGTTCGTGGGCTGAATGGTATTCCAGTTTGTTTCCAGTCTTTTCCCCCCAGAAAAAAAAAATGAGTTTCTTCTTCTCCTTATTCTTTGTCAAGTTGTATCATCTATTTAAAGGGACTGCAGTGGCTTAAGTGGTTAAGATGCTGAACTTGAAGACTGGAAAGTCGGAGTTCGATACCCGAGTACTGTACGCTGGAATGAGCTCCCATCTCTGTCCCAGCTCCTGCCAACCTAGCCAGTCGAAAGCAAGAAATTGCAAGTAGATAAATAGGGACCACTTCGGTGGGAAGGTAAACAGTGTTTCATGCACTCGGGTGTTGAGGCATGCCTGCCACATGTCCACAGAAATGTCTGCTGGCTCTTTGGCTATAAACAGAGATGATCACTGAGCCCTAGAGTTGGATATGACTGGCTTTTGAGCAAGGCCGACCTTTACCTTTACTATCATCTATTTAATCTCTGTTTTGGCGATGCCAATATATCTGACCCATTATTTTATGTAGCTTGTTTTGCAGTAAACTGCTGCTTTCACATAATTCTATGATCCACTCTCTGCTTCATTTCTGACTCCAAAATTTGGCTATCCTTTTATCTCTTGCTGCTGCATTTCAGTCACCTAAGAGTGTCAGCACATGGTATTTTGTCATGTGATCAGTTTTCTCCTAGACATTCTTCAGTATCTGTAGTTGGAGCATAGTCTTGAATGAGGGTTACATTAATAGACTTTGGTTGTAATTATTTGGTCAGATTTTGATTTATAGCTCCTAAATGAGGGGTTCCCACCTAAGGCCTGTGGGCCAGAGATGGCCCATGACACCATTTCATGTGCCCTCACCCACCCACCCAAGAGCATTTAAGAAACAAAATGACTACCCCTTTGAAGCTGTTAGGACAAAATGGCCAATCCCATTGTGCAGGCAGGGCAAAATGGCTGTCTGGCCCTTGAAGCTCACTGAGAGTGTGTGACCTGGCCCCTGTCATGATCTTTGGTTGTCAGCTTGACTAAGCAACTGCCTTCTTTCTCATATCTTAGAATCATATCTCAAATTCCTTAGGGTAGAGGAAAGAACACTCCGGCCATGGAAGCTTCAAGAAGTTTCTAGAAGATTGCCCAAATTAGGGGATTTTCCATTAAGTAATACGTTCCTAAGGGTGGCAGGAGTCACTCTTTTTCCTATATAAGGAGTGCCTTTTCTCTAACCTGGGGCTACCTAGCTCCCATAGCTGAACTCAAATTCCGGGGGGGGGGGGGGGGATAAAACACCAAAGGCAGGATGAGCCCAGCAGGGCTATCTTAAAGAGAAACCAGAAAGAAATTGTGCCCTGCCCAAAGATCTCTATGAACTCTTTTCTTTTCATAGGTATAATGCTACGCTTTGCTTTTATGAAATTCCATCTTGGAAAATAAAGCTCTTTAATATCTATCTAGTAAGTATGAGTCTATTTGTCAGGCATATTCAGGTACTATTGCTCTCTGCTTAAACACGCTACCAGAACCACCAAATAACCACAGACTCTCTGTATGGGCAGGTGGAGCTCAGCGACCCGGGTTCTGGAAGGAGAGGTGACAAATGGCTGTTGAGGGAGTGTGCGGAGTAATGGAAAATTGAACAGCCTATTGATCGCAACCAGCCTCTTGAACCCCGGTAAGGGTCTCTCCCGCGACAGCCCCCAGCTTCAAAAGGTTGGGAACTCCTGAACTAAATGCTTGGTTTACTGTTAGGACCTGTCCAGACAGGGGAATTTTAAGCAGTCTGTTTAGTGCTGAAAAGGTTCTTATCTATAGTGTGATCTCAATTTATCTTTCATTGAAGTGATCCTTCCATCCACAATGGAGATGTTTATTCTCCTGTGACAAGAGTCCAGACAGATCTTTGGCCCATTCCATTTTGTCTTTCCTTTCAATTAATGCTTCCCCTTTTCTTGCTCCCTTCCCGGCCTTTCTGTAAAGGATGTATTTGAAGACATCCCCCTTCTATTCTCCTCAGCTTCTCTGGCAGAATTCTCCCCAAAGAAAGCTTTTCATGTGCTCAAAGCAAGTATTGTGTCTATTTCTGAGGGAAAGAGAGGGCAGCTTGAGATAAAGTATTCTTTATTATGTTCATGCATGCTTCTTAGTGTTTTCTCTAGCCTTTATGAGAGAAGGAGGTGTATGGCTACAAGAGCATTTCTGTGTAGGAAGTTGTTCCGGTCTGTCTGCGGGACATATAATGGTAGTTATTTTTGGCACATCATTTTTCCATGAATAATGTTAACCCAATTTACTCATGAGTAAGTTTACCCGGTTTACTTGTGAATAAGGCAGGGGCAGCAGCAGTGAAGGGCAGTGTGGAGATGTCCCCCGCCCACTCTTTTTTTAAATTGATTAAGTGAAGTGTTCAGGTTGCCAGTATTCTGACATTCAGTTTGTCAGCTCTTAACCATACTGGACCAACCCTCCCCCCCATAAAAAATAGGTACAAAAGGTAAAGGTTGCCCTTGTACGAAAGCCAGTCATATCTGACTCTAGGGTTCAGTGCTCATCTCTGTTTACACCCAAAGATCCAGCCCTGTCTGCATCTGCAGACATTTCTATGGACATGTGGCAGGCATGACTAGGCACCGGAATGCACGGAACGCTGTTATCTTCCCACCAAAGTGGTCCCTATTTATCTACTTGCCATTTCTTGCTTTTGATCTGCTAGGTCGGCAGGAGTTGGGGCAGAGATGGGAGCTTACACCGTTGTACAGTAATTGGGTTTTGAACTGCTGACCTGCCAACCTTCCAGTCATCAAGTTCAGCATCTTAACCACTAAGCCAAGAGTGGTCCTAATACACAGGCACAGGCTCTTAGAGAAACGCTGCTCTTTCTGTTGTTTACAGAGTAGTAGACTTTGGGATTATTTAATTCAACATGCCCTATTCCAGCCCACTTGAGATTTGCTTATATCAAATATTACATTTAAACATTCCATATCTTGTTTTACAGTTTTGAGCATGCCTTGATTCATATTTCCTATATTCCCTGTTCTGGTTTTATGGACCATGTGGCCTCAGACTTTCCTTTTGCCTCCAATGCACCACTGCAACTAGATCGGCTTTAATTCAGATCCTTCATTAGCAATAATGTTATTTGCATTTGTCCTCTGCCCTGTTCCACTCACTGACTCAATGTCTTCCAGTTTATAAATCTCATCTTCCAGGATTATTTCTTGTTTTATCTTGGGCTGTCTCATCATAGGATTTTCAAGGTATAAAATACTCAGAAACTATTTACTATTGCCACTTCCTGTGCAGTGTTAATAAAAATCAGCTTAAGCATCACTGACATTGTGTATGAAAGATTTTCTGTTTGTGCCAACTTCCATTAAGGTGGAAATAGTTGCTCTTTACCTACTTCAACATCCCTATCTCTACTGTAACCATTACTTCTCTTCTGGTGATGCAACTGTTAATTCCTTAGAACAGGATTTCTCAACCTTTTTAAGTCAAGGGCCAGGTCACACTCCCTCAGAAGGCTTTTGGGGCCAGACAGCCATTTTGCCCTTATTAGATAGCTAGATAAATCTTTATTGTCATTGTCCTTCACAGAACAACGAGATTGGGGACAACAAGAAGTGCCACCACATGGCACTTCTTGGTGTGGTGGAGGAGGTGGTGGGCCACATGAAATGGTGGGCATCAGCAGGTTCACACCAGTTTGGCAGAACCGGTAGCAGAAATTCTGGCTGGCCCCGTCCATCCAAGTTTTGCAATAAAGTACCTGTAGTCTTAATTCAGGTGCAACGCAGGGCTTTCCCCTTGGCCATTCCCACCATACCACGCCCACAGTGTGGTGGCAACTTTTTTTGGAGCCCACCACTGCACAAGCCGCATTCGGCCCACGGGCTGCAAGTTGAGAATCTTTGCATTTACTTGGAAGGATGGATTCATCTTGCCTAGGGGATTCTGAAAGTTATAGTCCAGAAAGTAACTTTTCAAATACTGTTTGCCTGGTCCAGCACCCAAGCTGTAATATGGATGAGAAAAACAAGATAACCGTTTGAGGCAAATACTCTGGTAATGTTGCTTAATTAGGGGATGACAGCTCTCCTCAGTATACTTTACACACTTTATTCAGTGGTGTTACTCTTTCAGTTTCTAAATAAAGTTCATATTCATGTCATAACAGTGTTGGATGTAGGAATCGGGGCCGCTGAGGGCCGTAGGTCCCGGAGGAGACTGATCAAAGAACGATACGAGGCAGCATGGAGGAGGATAAGATCAGTGGTTTATTGAGGAAAAGGCATAACCATTTATAGATCAGAAGGCAAGGTAGAAAAAACCATCACCCGACAGTAAATCACATCACCTATTTACTCAGGTTAATTGGGAATCTCTCTGGGGGAAGTTAATTAGTGCGGGCAAACATGGACTGGGAAAACACCATTGTTTTGGGCTTAGGAGCTGGGTAAATATGGCCACTATTTGCGCCAGAGATTTACGCTAAGCTCGGAGATGAATGTTTGCCTAATTATGTTACAGGAGTTAGCGATCTGCTTACTTGGCAGAGTCTTAGGTCAGGTCAAGGAATTGGGTGAATCAAACCCTATAATTTATCCACCCCCCTTAATTTGGGTGCTCGCAGAGCCCACGGGCCAGGGAGCCTTTCTCACCGAAGTGGCCTCTGCCGGGCCGTTCCGTGCCCATTGGGGCACGGGGAGACCACATTTCCCCTTTCTGTTTTATTTAAGGACCTGACCGACGACTCTGCGCAAGAGGGGTACCAGCTGATGAGCGGGAATGACGCTTCGGGGTTCCCTCCATGGGGGGACCTCTCGATAGCAGTGAGGGAATACATTGCACGAAACAACACACTGTTGTGCCCAGTATTACCACCCCCACAATCACTTCGTCTGAAGCCATCCCCATGGGAACCACGACCACAATGAGTCCTACCACCCCCATGAAGAATCCTCCTTGATGTTCTTAACTAGGGTGTGGAGGTCCATGAGCTGGCTCTGTATCTTGTGGGTATTGTCTGTGAGATTAAAGCAACACATGCTGTGGACAGACTCGCAACCCAAATGATGTAATCGATGGCTGCTTGATTATCCAGTATGGCATGGTGAAGCTCTGCCTGCTCCTGATTGAGCAGTGCTATTGCTGAGGAGATGTGGTTGATGGCTTTTGCTAATCCGCAAGCCAATTGACCAATTCTCCGAGCGTTGCCTATGGCTAAGCCGGGCACGCTGAATATACTGCTACCTGGTTTTTCAGAGCTGTGGGTCTGAATCCAGACTGCTTCCTGTAGCAAGGCAAGATAATGAGATGTGTCATTGATCTCTTACTGTGACCTGGGGAGATTCTAAGCTATCTCTGCAGCTTCTGGTGTTGTGCAAATGTTTTTCTAACACCTATGGGGAGGTGTGAAAATAGGCTGGGGATTATCGGCTACCGGGTGCTCAAACTTTGCAAGCAATGGGCCGGTGCAAGCATGGGCCGGTCTGGCTTCCTTTGGTGGAAGCTGGCCGTTATTAACAATATACAGAAATTCAAGTGTCCCTTGCAAGTCCCAACTGGAGCATTGTACAAGGCATGAATGAACAAAGAGCAACTACAGATAGCAATCAGCTTCTTGAGGATGAAGCTTCCCTTTTTGGTGGGGTTTCATGTGTAACTTGAGTTTGGAAAAGTCTTGTTTTGGGGAGCACTGAGTATGCAAAATGTTCATAGAAATGTCTTTGGAGATGTAAGTCATAAAGGAAGACGGACAGCTGATGACATCCAGGACAGTGACTGGTGCCGCTCTTTGCAATCATCCGGGTCTGACTCTGGCCTCTGGGACCTGCATGGGGAAGAGACTTGTTTGGGAGATAAAAATTCTGAAAGAGTTAGTTAGTTTTTGCACTTATAGGATAGCAATTGCTGTGCAACTATGGGACGTTGTTCCCCCCTTTTCTGTTTGTTTGTCAATGTAGGACCTAAGTGTCCGATAGACCCGTTCCACAATCGCTTGCCCCTGCGGATTGTAAGGAACGCCAGAAGTGAGCTTAATATCCCAGGTGGCCCTGAAGGTGGCCAGCTGCCTGGAGCTATAAGCTGGGGCGTCTTCGGACTTCGTGTGCCGAGGTTCGCCCTTGGCCGTGGGAAAGGAGATGCTGCTCCACATGGGGAGCCGTTTCTCCCTTCTGTGCTGTTACCCAAACAAACTGTGGGAAGGTATTAATGCAAACGTGCATGTACTGCCATTTGCCAAAAAGTGGGGATGTGTGACGTCCATTTGCAACAACTGGATGGCCTCTGTCCCTCGTGGGCTGACCCCCCACGAGGCCCCCCCCCGGTGCCCCTGCATGATGCAGACAGGAACGGACTATGCCTTGGGCTTGGGAAAGTGGCAGGTTGAACTGCCTTGCGAGTGCTTTGGCATTCTGAATTGGAGTAGTGAGAAACAAACTTAGCAAATTTTTGTCTATCGCGGGAGGGATTTGTGCTCCCGGTAGACTGTGAAGCAAATTCCTAGGAAACTGGCTGTCAGCAATTATGTTTAAGCGTTCTTTGGCAAAGGTGCGCAAAGCGAGGCTCACGGCTGCCAGCTCTACCCGCTTGCGGAAGAGTCAGGAGCGTGCGCCAAGCTTGGTCCTCTTGCCAAGTAAGAACCTAATATGTGCGACCCCCATAAGTGAAAACTGTCCTAGCCCCCTGAAGAGGAACCAGTGACATTAATTCACACAAGGTGACTGTCTGCGTTTGAAGCGAGACGAGTCTGGGGTCTTATGGCAAGCCTTGGCGCATGAAGCGCCAGGCTTCCCTCGGGTAAATTCCTCATGAAGGCCCCCCAGCGCACATCCATTCATGGTGTGCGTGCACACTTTTAGAAGAGTGCCAGATGGTGGCTTAGCCTTTTGCCTGCGCTTAGACTAGCAGCAAAAAGGGAAGGGTGGCCTAAAAATGCCTGTATCTGATTGAAGGGTGTGACCTGACTGCACTCTTAAAATGGTCCTAGGCAGTCCTGGCTAATGGGTGGCACTCTGCACATTCTCGGGAGCTCAGGGACTAATCCTTCCTCTGTGCTCTGGAGTTTGCAAAATGTGTCTGCTCACTAGAGAGGGCGCTGTGGGCCAGGTGCCATACTTAAAATGACCTACTAAGACTTATTAAAACAAGCCAACTATGACGTGCCAGCTGTAAGGAAATAATACACAAAAATGAAAAGACACACAAGTTAAACATTTCCAGCAGGGAGTTCCACTGGCGAAAGGAGGAAAGGCAAGTCAGAAGTTAGCACAAGGAGAATGCAACAACTCTTATCATGACGAAATCAGATTAGGTCAGGTAACTAAGACAACCGGGTCCTCCTGTTAATTAACCCTGGAGCCTGTGAAAGGAAGGAGTGTAAGGCTGTAGAAATAAATAATTTGGTTACTATTCCTGGAGAGGAATTTTGTTCCTGTAAAGAAGGTAAGCATTTTCTGAATATACAGAGCGCAAAAATGTTTGCGTGCTTTTTCCTGTGAAAGGGGTACAATGAGTGAGTTACTTTACACAGATTAAAGTCAAAATACCAGAACAGTATCTTTCCTAAGAGAATGAAGGAGAGTTAGAACGATTCTCAACCTGCGGCCAGATGTGGGCAAGTGGGCCGGAGGCAGCCCACGTTGCTCTGCCCCTACCCCCACCAAGCCAAGAAGGGCTGTGCGGCGAAGGAAGGGCAGGATGACTGTCCGGACCCCCAGAGCTGCCTGAGGCCCCGGAACTTGGCCCCTGACTTTAAAAGGTTGAGAACCGAGGTTACAAGATGATAACACAATACACACATGAAGACAATGCAATTCTCTCACTCCTAGCGAGATACGACTTCCAGACGCTAAAAGACATTCAAAAAACCTTAAACACAGAGATGGGGGTTTGAGGAACACAGACGTAGGGAGGGGCCCCATAGCTTATGATCTAGTGAGGAAAACTCATAGAAGTGATTTTTGTTTTCAGATCGCGCTTCTGAAAAGAAAAATCTGTAAGGGTCGCAAAACCGGTTTCCAAGAGTGGCTTAATCCTTTGACAAAGAAAAAAGTCTCAAGGGAGGAAGGGGGAACCACCCCGCCCTATTGCAGGTTAGGATTCCCCCCCCTCTCCTGCCTAAGCTGCTAAGCAGGCAAGGCAAGGGTTTTGTTCATCATGCTTTCTCAAACTTCAAATAGTTCCTGCCCATGAACAGAGTGCAAATTGTTTAACACATATTTCACAGTGACATTACCACGCAGTTACACACAAGGAACACTTTCCCAGTCATACTGTGGTCATAGAGACAAGGCTTTTGCAATCATACACAGTTCTTGCAGTCATACATTCAGTGGTGCACCACACATACACACATTTATTTACGCATTCGCACATTCCTCCCCTGATCTGCAGCGTTCTATCCTACACATGAGGAGATGGCTAATACACAGCTGGCTATTTACAGCCATCTGGGTGCTTCTACTTAGGGGCAAGTTTCTCTGGGCTACTCCCAAGGTGAGACAAGTAGGTTCTGCCTGTGCCCTAGGGGAACTCGGGGTACTATTGCTGGGATGGTTCTTCTGGCATAGCCAGGGCGATGGCTGCCTCCTTTCCAGCGCCAGCGTGGCCATTTGGCATTAAGACGATCTTTTGAAGATCTGCCTGGTCTAGATTGGCTTTCTCTTCTAAGGTGTCTCATTTTACCACACTGGAAGCAGGCGCCTTGGGGTTTTGGCACTGCTCTGCGCCTGAGTGTGGTAATGGGTCTGCTCTGGAGCCCTGCGTGGCCAGGGGCCGTGCAGATTTCCATGAGCAGTGGGCACTGAGCAGCCCTGCCTGAACGTGTGTCTGCCTTCAGATAGGCTGAGCACAGCAGTTGGGCGCTAGCTAATTGTGCCACTGGCAATTTCCCCGTGAATGGATCTTCCTCACCCATGCGCTGAATGGAGTTCTCAATTGGCAGGGGACTTTTAACTGTCAGAGAAGCGCCAGGGCCTCTCATGCCATGAATTCCTTCAGTGACGTCTGCAGCTGTCACTGAGGGAATGCTCCCTACACTGCCCTGCTTAAGCTGAAAGGACGGATGGAGACTCCTTGGGGCTGATGGTTCTGACTGCGCTGGGGTTTTCTGGGTCTCTATCCGGACTGGGTCTACCTCTGCTGAGAGCTTCCTACATTTGCTCCATGTGCGAATTATGCCCTCTGGAGCTTTCGGGGGTTGCTGAATGCAGTCTCCTATCTGATCCCAGAGCTCAAGGGTTAACGTACCTACTTCTGGGTAAAGCAGGCAGTGTTCCCCTAGGTACACCAAAAGTCTCGCTAGCTCTCCGCTGTGAAAACGCAACTTAAATACCCTGGCCAGGATTCTGAACTCTCCCTCACGAGTTCTTTGGCTAGCGGATGGACGCTGTCGCTGAGGACAGGTCCCCATATTACCTGCGATTGGGTCCTCGGAAGTTTCCTCCTCGGGACGAGTCGATGCGTCTGTGGCAGGCAATAGGTTCTGGCGACGACGCTTCTGGGTAGAGCTCGGAGCGTGGACTGCGGCCACGGGCCCTCGGTGGCCACTGCGCTGTCAGGGGCTCACAGCTGCCCTGAGCGGAACGCGTTTTTCCCTTTGGCGCAAGCCACCGCGAAAGTCGGGAGCAAGTTGTAGGATGCCTCTTTGGACTGCCTCACCGCAGGCCGTCCCTCTGATCGGCTGGCTGCCGGACGGAGTGCCGCGCTGTCCTCCGGGATGATTCGGACACGGTTCAAGCGCAGAACCGGACCGTGTGATCGCTACTCTGAGGAAGACCGCTTGGGGGTTGCTTACTCACGAGTAGATCACGTCTCGGGGTCACCAGGTGTAGGAATCGGGGCCGCTGAGGGCCGTAGGTCCCGGAGGAGACTGATCAAAGAACGATACGAGGCAGCATGGAGGAGGATAAGATCAGTGGTTTATTGAGGAAAAGGCATAACCATTTATAGATCAGAAGGCAAGGTAGAAAAAACCATCACCCGACAGTAAATCACATCACCTATTTACTCAGGTTAATTGGGAATCTCTCTGGGGGAAGTTAATTAGTGCGGGCAAACATGGACTGGGAAAACACCATTGTTTTGGGCTTAGGAGCTGGGTAAATATGGCCACTATTTGCGCCAGAGATTTACGCTAAGCTCGGAGATGAATGTTTGCCTAATTATGTTACAGGAGTTAGCGATCTGCTTACTTGGCAGAGTCTTAGGTCAGGTCAAGGAATTGGGTGAATCAAACCCTATAATTTATCCACCCCCCTTAATTTGGGTGCTCGCAGAGCCCACGGGCCAGGGAGCCTTTCTCACCGAAGTGGCCTCTGCCGGGCCGTTCCGTGCCCATTGGGGCACGGGGAGACCACAGTTGGATACCAATAATCTTCATCTGATTGCTCCAATTTACAATCGTCAGTTCAAATTAAATTTCCACAAGAATCCTCTTGAAAATCCAAAATAATGTTTCTTGATTTTGTTAATGCATAAGAATTATCCAAAACCACTATAGTAACTGGTTTTCCAACATGTGTCTTCCTCAGGGTATATTCAATTATCTAAAAAAACATTGGAGGGGGCGTGTCATGATGGAGGGCTGAGGGGGACAAGCTTTTCTCCGCTCGGAAAGGAGAGAAAAGAAAGTGACTTTTTTAAAGTGAAAATAGACCCTGAAACCGGCTGAAAAATGGACTAGGAAAAAGAGAAGGAAAATTAGTAGTGGAAAATATATTGAATGCTCCAAAGCAGCGCCGAGAAAAAGAGGTAGGACAGAGTTTCGATCTTGAGAGCGGGGGGATGGGCGACCTGTAATGGCGACGAGTCCCCAGAGCTCTGGATCGAAGAACGGAAATTCTGGAAACGGGAGGAAAGCGGCGTTCTAGTAAAAGAGCTTAAAAGTATGGGCAAAGCATAAGTGGACGTCGGAATTAAAAGTAAATCTGTTGGGGGGCCGAAAGAGACTTTGTAGCGGGCTCGCTTGGTCTCGTCGCCCCCCCCCGATCGGAGACGTACGGAGTTTCGAGGCGCTGGAAAGGAGCAAAGGGGAAAGCGAAGAAGTTTGATGGTGAGCAAAGTTGTAAAGACTTATAAAGAGAAAGGGGGAAATAGAAAGCAGAAGTAAAGAGACTGATTTTTTCTTATTTTTTTTCTTCCCTTTTGAAATGTTTTATGCCGGTGGGAGTGGATAAATTAACGGCTAAGTAAAAGGGGCAAGATAGTATTCCCTGCTTTCCTTCTTTTGTTAATTTTTTTTCTTCCCCTTTCCTTGCCTCCCCCTCCCGCTATTGTGCTGTGGTCTAAGAGAACTGGTTTTTAAAGAAGAAGAGAGACGATAAGCCTGTCCCTGCATACATTTTTTTGGAGATACAAAGAGAAGCAAGAAGCTGTTGTGGCGTAATTCTTTGAGAAATAAACTGCTTGTAGATCGGAACTTTGGAGAACAGGAAAGTGAACTCATCAGTGTTATCTTTGTCTCTGCTGACTCTCCCTTTTTCCCTCCTTAAAAGAGATTTGGAAATTGTTTGCAATTTACAATAGAGAGTTGGCTCCCCCTACAGTCAAATTTTGGAGATAAAAAAAAATTTTTTTTTAATTGCTGTTATTCTTGTTTTTTTTTTTCTTGTTTGAAGCTTTTTAATTTTTAAATATTTTTTCAAATAAGATTTTTCTAATCGTTTCTTTTTTTTTAAAAAAAAATTCTCCCTCTTTTTTTTCTTGTTTTTTTTGTTTTTATTATTTTTATTTTATTTTGAATTTTGTGGGGAGGGGAAATATTAAAGTAGATAAAAATATAAGAGGGAAATTAATTAAATTTAAATTGGGACAACGGAAGTTTGAACGACTCTCTGGGTATACATGTGTGTGTATATGTGTCTGTAAATACACGCGCATATATAGGACAGAGAGAGGGAGGGGGGAGGTGATAAGGGTTAAGTACTGTATTTGGAAAGTTTAATAAAATTGGTTAGGGATAAAATATATGGTGAATTTTGAATGATTAAACTTTATATGTAAATTGATAATAAGCAGTTAGAAATATATTTGAATGAAACGGCAGGGGAGAGGGAAAGAGAAAGAGAAGAAATTGGCTTGGACAAGAGAGCAAAGACCAACGTCCTCCGATAGAAGTTTCAGGAGGCTTACAAGATTGGATGAGGAGAAAGAAGAAATGAAAAAAGCAATGCAACAAGAGATAAAGGATTTGGAGGAACAAGAGACAGTGAAAAAGATGGCACAACAACTACAGCAGCAGCAGCAACAGAAGACAATAATATCACCAACGGCGCCTACTCCATCTGTGGTAAAATCAATCGTGATAACAACAGCAAAAGTAACAACGACAACAACAGCTATGTCAACAGTGTCAACGACAGCGGCGATAGCAGGAACAACACCAACAACGATCGTAACCACGTCCACGGCCACAACACCAACGACATCGGCGACAGGGGGAGGAGAAGGAACTAAATCTGAATTTGAAATTCTTAACGAGAAATTTGATACCCTGGGGAATAATATTGGAAATATGTTTGCTCAATTTAGAACAGAATGGAAGAAGGATTTGCAAGATGTATTAGTAAACATTATGAAGGGAATTGAAGACATGAAAGAGGAAACAAAGACCATTAAAAAAGAGCAAGAAGAGATAAAAAAAGATCAAGCAATGATAAAAGTAGAGGTCATGGACTTAAAAAAGAAAGAAAAGGAAAGAGAAAATAAAGTTGGGGACCATGAAAAGAGATTGGAAAATGTAGAAGAACAATTAAGAAAAGCAAATGTTATAATTCGAAAATTCCCAGAGAATTCACCAGACAAATTAAAAGAAAGAATAGTGAAATGGCTTGACGAAATTATGGAAGATGGCTTCACGCCGCATGAAGTGGTAAATGTATTTAGGCTTGGTTCAAGAAGGGGCAAAACTGGGTCAAGGAATGTCATGTTAAAATTTGCTAATGTATCAGATAAACTGAGGTTAATGGCGCTTATACGTGAAAAAGGACCAGAGGTTTTAAAAGTAGAAGGCCATGACATTGAAGTGTACAACGACATTCCAATGGAGGATCGTTTCTGGAGACAGTCGATGAAGCCAATCACAAAAAGATTCCAGGAAAGGGGAATAAGATACAATTGGAAATTCCCAAGACAATTAAGTTTTTTTTATCTGGGAAGAAGATATTTAATCAATGAAGATATTAATGTCTTGGATGTAATGATAGATGCCAAATTATTGGAAGCAGGAACTAAAGAGTGGTTTGATTTGAAGGAAGAATTGATTATATCTGGTGGTTATAGAAGAAGGGATAGCAATGGAAACGAGAATATGCCAAAAGGGGCAGAAGGAGGAATAGCTCCGGACGGGGAGTAGGTTCAGGCCCAATCCAGACTCCTATGTATGACTGCACCCCCCCTCCCCCCTCTGAATTTTGGAGGCCATTTGTAAAAAAGAAATGGGGAGGGAGAGTAGTAGATTGTTTAGTGTATTTTTTCTTTTAGATGTTTTTTCCTTTTTTATTATTATTATTACTTTTTTGTATAAGGTGAAGGAAATGTTATATGTTGATCACATGTCCGTAGGAGGAAGTGGGAACTGCAAAAAAAGGGAGGGAGATACATAATAGATGAAGGATATAAAAGTATTAACATGGAACGTGAAAGGTACTGGTTGTCAAGTGAAGAGAAGGAGGTTGGAAGCGGCACTTAGAAAAGATAGACCGGATATAATTTTTCTTCAGGAGACCCATCAGAATTCGGAAAAAACCAATAAATTATTCTTAGGATGGACCCAAGTTTACGAAAAATCGTATGGCTCCTCAAAGGCTAGGGGGGTCGCAACTTTGATATCAAATAGAGCGGGA
Organism: Bradypodion pumilum; assembly: GCA_035047305.1. Classification (NCBI taxonomy): domain Eukaryota; kingdom Metazoa; phylum Chordata; class Lepidosauria; order Squamata; family Chamaeleonidae; genus Bradypodion; species Bradypodion pumilum. The sequence goes on from JAWDJD010000002.1 coordinate 208,051,075, forward strand.
TTCGAGATAATAAAAAGTATATCAGACCCAGAAGGTAGATACTTGATAATAAAGGGGAAGATAGAAGAAGAGGAAATAACGTTGGTGAATTTGTATGTGCCAAATGAACATCAAAACAGGTTTTTAAATAAGATATATCGAATACTAGAGAAAGAAAAAACAACAAAAATGATTGTAGGGGGAGATTTCAATCTAGTAGGATCAAATATAGATAGCACGAATATGAAGAGAAGTGTAGGTGGAAATAAGACGTTTGTGTTAAATAACTGGTTGAAATCCTTGGGGTTGAAAGATACATGGAGAGTACTTAAAGGACAGGAAAGGGCCTATACGTATTTTTCACAAGTGTACAATACATATTCCAGAATAGACTACATATTTGTTACGGATAATTTGATAAGTAATTTAGATGGTATAGAAATTGGAATATTCAAAGAATCGGATCATGCAAAAGTATTGGTGGAATTGAAAATAGATGCTATAAAGAGCCCGAAAAATTGGAGATATAACGCCAGATTGTTTAGAGATAAAAAAAGTAAAGATCAAATGGTAGAAAAATGGGAAGAAAATTGGAAGTGGAATGATACAGGGGAAGTACGAATTGGTACCGTATGGGATACCATGAAAGCAATATTTAGGGGTGAAAGTATTAGGTTGGCAAGTATTAGAAATAAACAGTTAAAAAGTAAGCAAGAAGAAACAGAAAAAGAGATTAAAAGGTTACAGGAGATACATGCAATAACCAAGGATAGAAAAGTATATGAAAAGATGCAGGGACTAAGGAAGGAATTAATTGGAAATGACATAGAAAAGGTGAAAAGAGACCTAACATATTTAAAAAGAGAATATTTTGAATACAGTAATAAAAATTCAAAAATGTTGGCAAGAGCGGCTAAAGAAAAGAGAGGCAGAAGAGAAATAGGGATATTAGTGGATAAGGAGGGTATAAGGCATAATAAGATTAAAGATAAATGCAAGGTGGTCAGAGAATTTTACCAATCCCTATACTCTAAAAAGAGAATAAACCTAGATAAATTAAAAGATAGATTGGAAATGCAAATTAAAAATAAAATAAGCCAAGAGCATAAACAAAGAATGGAAGAATTAATAACTGAAAAAGAGATTAAAAAAGTAATAAACAAACTGAAAGTAGATAAAGCACCCGGTGAGGATGGATTACCTGCTGAGTTTTATAAAGAATTTAAGGAGATAGTAATCCCGAAATTGTTAAAACTTTACAATGGTATTCTTAAAGGGGAACAGGTACCTGTATCGTGGTATAGAACAATAATTGTCCTATTACCAAAACCGGGAAAAGATTTAGAAAAAGTAGAATCATACAGACCTATATCCCTGATTAACCAAGATGCTAAGATTTTTACAGCTATACTGGCAAACAGACTGAATAGTTTTATGGATAAATATATAAATAAAGACCAGGCCGGCTTTGTGAAAGGGAGATATATGACAGATTTAGTAAGGCGAGTTCTAAATTTAATAGACGTGGCAAGACAAAATAAAGAGAAAGTAGGTATATTATCATTAGATATTTTTAAAGCATTCGATTCTGTACAATGGGTAACAATTATCGAGATAATTAAGAGTTATGGATTCGGTAACAGGTTTATAAAGACAATAGAACAACTGTACCAACAAGGATACGCTAAAATCAGGGTTAACGACGGTTTAACAGAAGAATTAAGATTAGAGGCAGGAACAAGGCAAGGATGTCCCCTATCCCCAATTCTATTTATTATGGCGATGGAAATACTAGCTAATATAATAAGAGAAGACAAAAATATAGAAGGAATACTGGAAAATAAAATTAGTTTATATGCAGATGATACTTTGCTAATTATGAAACACCCCAGAAGAACCATGGAAAGGATTCAAAAGCATTTAAAGGATTTTGAACAAATTACAGGTTTAAAGGTAAACTGGGAAAAATCAGAATTAATTTTAAATAATATTGAAAAAGAAGAGCAAAGGAAAATTAGGGATGAATTTAAATTACAGATTAAAGGGAGCTTGAAATACCTGGGGATAAATATATCCAATAATTTAGAGGACCTGAAAAGACTAAATTATGATAAACAAAAGAAGGAATTTAAGATTAAAATTTCACAATATCAAAAACTGAAGTTGTCTTGGTTCGGCAGAATAGCACTGACTAAAATGATGTTACTACCAAAACTAAATTTTTTATTTGATGCCTTACCAATTCAGCTGATAGATAAAGATATTGAGGAATTTCAAAAACTATTTGATAGTTATTGTAATGGGGGACGTAGACCTAGAATTCTAAAGAAAATGTGGTATTTACCTCAAAAAGAAGGTGGTTTAGGAATGCCTAATTTAAAGAATTATTATAAAGCCTTCCAGATAAAGAACGTAGTTAAGATATTGATGAAGGAGTCGGTTATCTGGGAGGAAATCGAGATGAAGGAAGTAAAGGAAGTTGGTAAGAGTCTTTTCTTAGACAAGGAAATAGGAAAAATATCGGTTAAAAACAGAATGATGAGATCTATGTTGGGAGTATGGAAGAAAGTTAAAATGAAACTGGCCCCAAACATCTCACCGATAATTGAAATAGAAGACTTGAATAACTTCCCAATAAGATTGGATAACGAGATTAAGGAAATTTTGTTGACAAATAGGGTTCTCCTATTGAAAGATTGGATACGAGTCTGCAAAGATGATGGGAGGAAAAGAGAGCTATATACCCAGATGAAGTTGAATTGGTTTCAAATAATTATGGTGAATAAGTGGAATAATAAATATTGGAGGGAACGAAGCTTAGAAAGAGACAGGACGGAATTTGAGGAACTAGTTTGGAAAATTAGGAAGGAGGAAATTGGTATTAAAGGGTTGGTTAGTAAAATTTATAAAATAATAAACACAGAAGGCAACCCACAAGAAACATTAAGAAATACATGGGAACAGGATTTGAACTTGAAAATAACGGAAAAGGAATGGCAAAATAAATGGAAAAAAAGAATTATGAGATCCCTATCGGTCAGAATAAAGGAACACAATTTTAAAATGTTATGGAGGTGGTACCTGACACCCGTGAGACTGCACCAGATGGATAAGAAGAACAATAAAATGTGTTGGAGATGTAAAAATAGTTTGGGCACATATGTTCATATGTGGTATGAATGTAAAGAGGTAGAAAACTTTTGGACAAAAATCGAGATTGAGATAGGGAAAATTATGGGAGTACGTCTCAGATTGGGGCCAGATACCACCTTACTGACAGATGTTGAGAATATTAAAATAGATAACGATAAGAAAGAGCTGTTGTCTATGATGTTAGTAATGGCAAGAATGTGTATTGCAAAAAATTGGAAAAGTGATATAATGTTAAAAGTGCAGGATTGGTACGGGCAGATGTGGGATCTCGCATTGAATGAAAAACTAACATGGGAACTAAACCTTAAGAAAGGTATAATAAAAGAAAGTAGATTTTGGAAAATATGGCGAAAATTTGTGGAACACTCATTGACAAGAGAAGGAATAAAAAAATTGACACCAGACCAAACGAAATTTTGGGAACAATAGAAATGAATGGGAGATCCCACAACCTCCTAGGACAATGTATATAGCACCAGGGTGACGAAGTCTGTAAGTGTATGTAATACACAGTCTGTCTTATTTTTTTATATACTATGATTTTATCTTTATTAATTTTTTTTATTCTTTTGTTATGTATAAAATGTTTGTTTTATGTCTTATGCTTTAAAAAATTAATAAAAATTTAATAAAAAAAAAACATTGGAGATAATAATAAACATCAGTAAATAAGCCCAATTCAATGTACTGGTCATGAATGCATCCTATTACCCTAGCAAGTCAGTAAGTTTTAAAAGTTCCTCTTTTATCTAGTTTGAAAATATTACTTACATATAACTGCGTCTAAATGGCCTCTTGTAGAATTCTATCACATGCCAAAAGATGTCAAGAGTCTGTTTGCAAAGAATATCTATATATCCTATTCCATTAAACCTCCCATGTGTGTTTAATGAAGAACCTATTTAATTGCATGAAATCCCATAGCAGACTAAAAGGTGTCGGACCCAATCCATGCAGGAACCCATGCTGAGGGAGTTTCCACAATTAGACCTCTCCCTCTAAGGGCAGACATCTCTCTACTCAATCACTGAAGAGAAAAAGCCCAAACATTTTGTGGGCCCTGGACTATTCTCCTAAGGACAACAGCATTCATGGTGGGAAGAGGAGATGCTTCACTCCCTGAATCCTAAATGCATTTACTAATTCCATGTACAAAGATAGATACACTGGGTTGTGGTTGTTAAGATAATAGCAATAATGCATGCACTAACACTTGGTATCAGTGGGTGGGGGCTTTACAGCTTAGTGTGATTGTCCTTTGCCATTAACTTGATTGATCAAGATTTCCCCGCCACTTCTGGCATTTGAGGCAAGCCCCTGCCTCCCTCTTCCTGATTTTTTTTGGTTTTTGTTTCCATTGTTTTGGTGACAGTATCTCTTCTTCATCTAACTTTCTTCCAAGCAACAATAATAGAGAGTCTCCTCTCCAAGCTGGAAAACTCACGTTTTTTTCCTTTTTTTGGCTGACTGTAACTTTTAATGCTAACTAAGTAAATACACTTTTTCACTACTTTAAATGCTGCTAGAGTGATTTTATCATACAAAATGCTCTGTATGTTTAAAAGAAGGTTGCTGATGAGATTGGGCTGATCTCTCTGGTTTTTTCCCTACCTCATACTCTGTTAACAAGAAGGAATAACAGAAATAAAGGAAATGCCCAATAGTAATTTTGTACTCCCCGTGCTTTTCATAGGAATTATGCAGATGCATTCTGCTATGCAGATGCCACAAAAAATTTCTGCGGACCATTCTTGCCCAAGGGCTTCCAATTCAAACTTTATTACGGTCAATGACCAGCGCAATAAAAAGGGTTTGAGTGCATGAAATAAGAGTCGAAATGCACCACCACAAACACATTTGTTTAAGTTAAAACATAATAGAATAAAATCAGTTCTTAAAAAGTATGCTTCTTTATTGCTTCTCGTCCTTTTGGCTAAGATCAAGTGTAGTATCTAGCACTGCAGTGTAAATTACAGTAAAACCCCATTTTACGGAAAAAGTCTGATCTGTATGGCAGCTTTTTCTTTAACTTGTTTTTTTCTGTAAAACAAGGTATTCCCATGAGAACGGATTGGGGGAAAAAATCCACCCCAAATAATAAATAATAAAAATAAAATAAAAACACTCTAACTCCTCTCCAGACCACTCTACTGCCACCCACAAGGCCCAGAATGGTTGCGAGTGGTCTCTTATAGCCCACCAAGGTGCAATGCGCTCTAGGAAATCATGTTCTGTAAAACAGGGTTTTTCTGTAAAACGGGACACATTTTCAGCAAATAAAACCCCCCAAACAAACAAACAACCTTCTGTAAAACGGGGTTTCTGTAAAATGAGGCTTCTGTAAAATGGGGTTTTACTGTATTTTACTGTATGTTGGGGGCTAAAATTAGCTTTTTTAAAGGAGGTCCTTTCCCCCAGTTCTACAAGTCATTCCATGATTTCAGCACCAAGAAGATGAACGGAACACCTGCTGTAAAGCCTAAGTTGGGTGCTGTGCAGGTAAGTAAGCCCTGTAGTCTTCACCCAGAACGTCTCCCTTCCAATTGAAGATTCTCCCCAGATCTGGACGTGGGCTCCTTTGTGTCTTTTCTGAATTGGGTGTTTAACCGTTTCTGCTTCATTCAGCTGCTCCCAGCTGGCAGGAGAAATAATAAGCTGAGTTTTTAGAAGGCTAGGCAGCAGGATCTTCTCTGAGGCACTGGCCGAGAATGAAATTCCCTTTCCTACACCTTTCTCTCTCTCTCTCTGACTGGCAGGAAGCCTTGTTCTAGCAATCTAAAAAGGCAAGAGATGCCCTTTCTAGGTGATTACTTTTAGCAGACGCCAGGGTATTTGGGACTGGCATGGTACCCAGTACTCCTACACACCCAGACAGGGTGCATTCCACAGGGCTGAGTCAGCTGTACAATCTCTGTGTGTGTGTGTGTTGTGAGAAGGAGGGAACTGTATTGTTTTGACTGCTATAGAATGTTACTGAGCTCTTTGGAAGCAAAAGCCTCTGAATTTGTGCTTCTCGCTCAGATGCTGAGGACTGTCGAAAAGGGATGTTTTGCTTTCACTTGCTCCCATCAGTCATCTTACCGTGCCAGCATAATATTGTGTACCCAGCACTAAAGCCACAGCTGTCAAGTATCCCATTTTGGCTGGGAAATACTGTAATTCACCCCTCATTCCCGCTCTTTCCCGCCATCTTCCCATATTAGAACAGCAAGAAAAAGGGGTTACTGCGCATGCACACCCATCAGAGGCAGTGGTGTGCATGCATGAACACCCAGAAAAGGGATTACTGCGCATGCATGCCTGTCAGATGCAGCAGTGCACATACGCGAACACCCGCACCTGGAAAATTTCCCTTATTTCCACAACCAAAACTTGACAGGTATGACTAAAGCAGATCTATGCCCACAGCTACAACTGTCCGTCTCTGTCCACAGCCCTCCGGAAATTGCTGCTGAGTGACATACTGTAGAGAAAGTAATAAGGATGGGTAAGAAGAGTTCAGTTCCAGTCCCTTTTGTATAATAATTTACCCAGATTCTCACCTATTCCCATATTTCGGATGAAAAGAATTTGAGATTTAAAGAGCTGGGGTCTAAAGTGAAAACTGACAGATTCATCCACCCTGGCCCACAACATTGAATGCTTTATTCTTGAGGTATGTCTTTGAAATCAGCAATGAATTAAAGTTACTAGATAGATAGATAAATCTTTATTGTCATTGTCCCCTTGCGAGAACAACGAAATTTCTCGGTTGCTATATATCAACTCGAATAAGGCATACCCCTTAATTTAAAACAGCTACAGAAACACCAATTAAGATAGTACCATACAGTACAATACAGTACTACCTCTTTTGCTCTATGAGGAACCTCATGTTTAACAGCTGCAACCCTATCAATGTTCTTGTAAGATCTGTATAACCAAGCATATGACTGAGAAGTGCTGCGGCCACGTAGTGCATTAGCCACAATTAGCAATGGCAAGTTACACAAAGCTTATGTGAACACTTATAGGATTCTGACTGACAATTGTATGGTAGGCAGATACATCACAACCCTCTACATGCCAGGAATAGCGGTACTGTACCTGCCAAATTGGCTGGTGTAACTGGAGAAGAATTTGTTTCATTTCACCATTCTTGATTAATTTAGCAACATTGGCATATGCATATACAAGAGCAAGTGAAATTGTCTCGTTTTGCATTCATTATCATATTTATCATTCTAGCAAACTGGGACCAGAAACAGAGACTTTTATCTGCTGAACTATTAACAAATGTATAGGTAAAGGTCACTCTTGCTTGAAAGCCAGTTGTATTCGACTCTAGGGTTCAGTGTTCATCTCTGTTCCATAGCCAAAGAGCCAGCGCTGTCTGCTTCTGCAGATGTTTCCATGGACATGTGGCAGGCATGACTAGACACCAGAGTGCACGGAACTCTGTTTATCTGTTGCAATTTCTTGTTTTCAAACTGCTAGGTTGGCAGGAGCTGGGGCAGAGATGGGAGCTCATTCCGTCTTGTAGTATTTGGGTATCGAACTGCTGACCTGCTGCCTTCCAGTCAGCGCCTTAGCCACTTGAGCCACTGCAGCATACCTGTCAACCATGGCTCCGGAAAATACGCGATATGCGCAAACGGTTCTGCGCAGGTCACCTTCTACGCGACCTGCGCAGAACAGTTCTGCGCAGATCGCCTTCTGCATGCATAGAAGGCGATCTGTGCAGAAGGGATGCGCAGTACCTCTTTTCCCCCGCTGCCAATTCCGGGGTTTTGGCAGCTGCAGGCAGGAAATGGCGCAAATCGGCGCCAAAAATCGGGAAATCCCGGCCAATCCGGGAAGGTTGACAGGTATGCACTGCAGTCACTTATATATTAATCAACCTTACAATTCTTTAGGAAGCTGTAAAGCCTTCATTGTAAAAATAATCAGAGAAATTTTGAAGATTGGCCAAAACCAGGCAAAATTCCTAGAATATTCACTAGTCTAAAACACAGAAACAAATACTTAACAAATACATAACAAGGCAGGAATCCAAATCAAAGCAGATCTGCTAGGTAGTTGTCTAATTTTCTCTTAAATTCCTCTAGAGTTGGAGCCCTCCTCCAGTCACTCAGCATTTCACTTCCACAATTTGAAGAAAATTATCGACAATAATTCTGGCAGTTCTTTCAATATCCATGAATGCAGTTCATCAGGTCCGGGGATTTGAACTCATTCAAAGCCATAAGGTATTCCTTGACTATTAAAGCTACCCCCACAGGGGCACTAACTCACAAAATTCCAACCAACAAAGGAGTTAAGAAGGGCTGCATCCTGGCTCCTTTTCTATTTAATATATTCATTAAGGATCATGGACCTGTCTTCCATAGAAGACCCAAATTGGGTTCCTGTCATGTTTCCTTACTCTTATTTGCTGACTACGCAGTCCTTCTGTCCTGCTCTCAAGTCAGTCTCAAGTGCCTTCTGAATCGATGTCAGGACTACTTCTTGATGAATAGACCCACATTGAACTATGAAAAATCAAAGGTTCTGGTTTTTGCTAAATCTTGGAAGCCATTGCATTGGAACATCAATGGCAACATCATTGGGCAGGTTAAAAGCATAAAATACAGTAAAACCCCTATTTACGAAAAAAAAGTCAGTTCTGTAGGCTTTTGCTTAAATCAGTTTTTTATGTAACTCGAAGCAAAGCCATAGGAAAAATTGTTTTTTACATAACTCAAAGCAAACCCATAGGGAAAATGACATTTTTATGTAAATCAAAGCAAACCCATAGGGAAATGAATTTTTACGTAACTCAAAACAAACCCATAGGAAATCTTGTAAATCGGGACATGGTTTTAGCACAAAATAATTATGTAAGTTGAATTTTATGTAACTTGAGGAATATGTAATTCGGGGTTTTACTGTACCTCGGTGTCCATTTTCACTTTAAGGCTAGCTGGAATACTCACTGCAGGTTTGCAGCTAATGCAGCAATGAATTCTGCCCTTGCTATAGTTTGGTTCTTTTTTAACAGAGGTGGCTAATATATTCCAACTATGCTTAGGGTATTTAATGCCAAAATGTGCCCCCAACTGTTGCATGGGGTACCAATCTGGCACACTGTGGGGGATCACTCCCTGGAACTACCTCTCCCTCAACAGCGCAGGGCCTTTTAGCTGGCAAGGTTTAACATTTTGCCCTCTGAGCTCCTATTTGGAAGATACAATAAGATCCCATATGATGATAGGTGTGTCCTTCTTGCAGGGCCAATCATGTTGAATCAGTTAACCACATTCTCTTCTACTGCCATTTTTACAAGGAAATTCATTTCAACTACCTAGATCCCATTTTAAACAAATTTAATTAAATTTAATTTAATTGTTTAATTGATTTCTACACCGCCCACTCAGCCTAGGCCGACTCAGGGTGGTTCACAATCACAGATAAAACATAATAAAATTAATTAAAACTACCCACCCCCTAAAAAGGGTGCAGGGACCGAAGGGACCATGGGGGAAGAAATTATACTCTATACCAACCATCTAATGGAGGTTACCCTTCCACCTGCACCCCATACTTGGCCCGCCAGCCAGGTTTTGAGTTCTTGTCTGAAGGGTAGCAATTCCATCTGGAGCCGTAACTCTGTTGGCAGGAGGTTCCAGAGGGCCGGTGCGGACATGGAGAAGGCCCTCCTCCTTGTGCCAGAGAGGCGAGCCTCTCTGGCTGATGGAACAATTAGAGAGCCCCTCCGGTCCTCTCTGGTTGGACAGACAGACATCCTTAGGGTGATGCAGTATCTTAGGTATCCTGGCCCACTACCTTTAGTGTATGAGAACCAAGACAATAGCAACAGCCGAAAGGTTGGCTTAACACATCTTTATTGCATGATGGTCTGGGGGAACATGTGGTAATGGCGGATGAACAGCTCAATATATACTGTGGCTATACATTTGAATGTGGCTCCTCGATAGCCCATTGGCTACTGTCTGCGTGACGTCATTCCCCGTCACGCCCTTCTTGTCCAGGTGAGGTGGTGGCGGGAATCTTCCCGCGCTGTAGGTATTTGGGGAATTGGAACCATGTGAGCTGGGCGCTCGCTATTGCCCCTAGTGGTCACTAGCTCGCGTCCTGATACAGAAGGTTACAGTGTTACAGCTGATGATTATTATATCCACTCATTCGAGTGTTACATTACTTAAAGGCACAATATTCCAAACACAACACTACCATATAGGGCTTTAAAGGTCAAAACCAGCACCTTGAATTGCACCCAGAGACAAACTGGTAACCAGTGCAGCTCCTGAAGCAGTGATGAGGCATGGGCATAACGTCCACACCCCATCACCACCCGGGCCGCCATGTTCTGGACCAGCTGTAGCCTCCGAATGGCCGTCAAGGGCAGCCCCATGTAGATCGCAATGCAATACTCTAGTCTGGAGCATGAGCAAGGAGACTCAGTCCAGGAGTGGGTGCAACTGGTGAAATTTAGTGGACTCAGACTCCTCTAGATTGCTGCTTCTCTTGAACAATGGCTCCACTGATTACATGGACCAAGTGGCTGCCTTTCTGTCAAGTGCCATCTGACTTTGACCACTCGGCGGGAGTTGATGATCCTTGATTTTACCTGTTCTGGCTATACTCCTCATTGGTTTAACTATTTTTATACCTCTTGCACTTGTGGTGCTGTTGTGGTGCCAATGAAGGTTTTATGTAAGTTATGTAAGACTGGATCTGCCCCTGTGAGGCCAAACGAGTTGAAACGGTTATTCATGTTCGTTTCTATTGTCCATATTATGTGGAAATCCTCCTTAAAAATTTAAACCCCTTTTTGACAAGTTTCAGCAGACTTCCAGATTCATCCTGTTGCTTCTTTTAAACAATGATTCTACTAATTTTATGGACAGAGTGGCTGGTTTTCTTTAATGTGTGCTAATCCTGCCCCCTCTATTTGTCCTTCACATTTGCCTGGAGGGTCAATTGAGCACTTCTGCCTTTTCTTTGTCACCTGTCATAATTTCCCCACCACCATTGAGTATCTGAGCCCTGTTTCTTTTCTCTGTCTTTTGTTACACAAGTATCTGAATAATACTTTTTGCTGCTTTTTGAATCTCTGCTAACCTCAGCTCATTCTTTTGAGCCTTCCTGACCCCACCCTTGCAATTGTTTGCTATTTTTCTATAGCAGGGGTTCCAAAACTTTTTGTGCTGTGAGCCTGACCACGCCCCCAGGCAGCTGAGCGGGCCGATCACGTGGTTCCTCCTGTTGTAAATGCTGCCGTAAAACACGTCTGCTGCTGTCGTAAATGCATTTACAACAGCTGTGGGTGCACTTATGGCAGCGTTTGACAGGTGCAGGCGCGTTTACACATGCGTGGGTGTGTTTTACAGCTGTCGTAAATGCACCCGCTTCCAGTAGCGGTGAGGGTGGCAGTGGGCCACATGAAGTGGTGCCATGGGCATGGGCCAGCCCATAGTTTGGCCACCCATCATGGGTTCCAAGTTTATTAAAATTGGCTTTCCAACAGTCCAGTGTATACATGTGGCTACCCACTGCTTTTGTTTCTTTTGAAATACAGAACTCAAGTAGAACACACAGTGATACTTCACACAACGTCCAAACTTGGTTCCACAAGTTTGGACTTTATACAGATTTGAACTTTATATGAGGCATGCAAAATCCTAGCTGTGATACCTTGTACAACGCCCAAATCCTTGCGGTGATGCATTGTACAACATTGTTTCCATAGAGATACATTGTACTGTAACAGCACAGACTTCAGGGCAAAGTCAAGGAAACAGACAGGAAACTGACAGAACTTTAAGAAATCATGGTCTAAAGGCTAAATACATTACAAAAATATGTCAAACAACCCTGATTTTAGGGTACAAACCATAAAAAAGTTTTTAACTTTTGAAAACTTTACGAAGTGCAGGTTTAAAAGTTAACATGTCCCATCATGCAGCACAGTGTTAATCATCCAAACAGCAGCAAACACCAAACAATTGCCCACCCTACCAAACCGTGCTCCCTCCAAAAAGACCAGCATAAGAAAAATTATGGAGCATGCAATCTGTTTTTAAAAACTACAGCAGCAAACACCAAACAATTTCCCACCCCACCAAAAAATTGTCCTCCCCACCCCAAGCCAATTGGAAACAGAAAACCTCATTTACCTACCTTTCCATGCTGCAAAAATGCCAGGAATGCTTCCAAAAATTCTGTTTTTGTTTTTTTTTAGAAAAAACCAAAATCGTGCTCAAAGCCACTCCAAAACACTCAAACCACAAGAGCAATGCATGCATGCGTCCTGCCTTTAATACTGCCCAGGCACAATGCAACCTGGGGAAAACCCCAATGCCTCATACAAAGTCGCAGCGACTTTGTATGAGGCAACTTTTTTCAAGGAATTAGGAAATGTTGTATGGATTTGATGTTGTACGAAGCGGACTTTGTATGAGGTATTACTGTAATCACTTCCTCCCTGAGTTGTTGGATCGGGGCCGTGAAGCGGCCCTTAGGGTCCCGGAGGAGACTGGTCAAGGAACGACACGAGACAAGATGGAGCGAAGACCAGTGGTTTATTGAGGGAAAATCATCGTCATATATAGGAATTCAAGGCAGCGTGTGATAGAATCGTCATCTGACAGAAAATCATATCACCTGTTTACCCGGGTTAATTGGGAATCTCTCTTGGGGAAGTTAATTAACTAAGGCAAATACGGACAGGGGAAGTCCATTGTTCATGGCTTACACAAGAGTAAACATGGCCACTATTTGCGCTGGGGCTTGGGCTAATCTGCAAGTGCGTAATTGCCTACTGTCTAACTGGAGTTAGACATTCAGCTTCCTCCTGCAGAACCGCCGGCCAGGTCAGATATGGGTGAATCAATTTTATGACTATTAATCCGCTCCCCAATTTCTGTACTCACAGAGGTCAGAGGCCAGGGGTCTGCCTCACCCGGTGTAACCTCTGTCAGGGACAGTTATGCCAATTATGCTCGCGGATACCACACTCCCCCTTTATTTATTGTGGACCTGCGTAGGAGGGGCAGCAGCTGGTGTGGGGGGATGACGTTTTGGGGTACCCTCCATGGGGGACATCTCGATAGCAGTGAGGGAATACATTGCACGAAACAACACACCGTTGTGCCCAGTATTACCACCCCCACAATCACCTTGAGTGTCGTCTGAAGCCAACCCCATGGGAACCACGACCACAACGAATCCCACCACCCCCATGAAGCATCCTTCTTGATGTTCTTGACCAGGGTGTGAAGGTCTGTGAGCAGACTCTGCACCTTGTGGGTATTGTCGGCGAGGTTAAAGCAACACATGCCGTGGACAGATTCGCAACCCAAATGATGTAACAACAGAAGGTAGTCTATAGCTGCTCGATTGTCTAGTATGGCATGGCGAAGTTCCGCCTGCTCCTGGTTGAGCAGCGCTATCGCTGAGGAGGTGTGGTTAATGGCTTTTGCTAATCCGCAAGCCAATTGACCAATTCTCTGAGCGTTGCCAACGGCTAAGCCTGGCACGCCAAGTATGCTGACTGCCAACGAGACGTACTCAGCTTGACTCAGAACCCTAATGTTGCTATCACATGAGCTGTCTAGCTGGGTGGCGCGAGTGCGCCGTATGGGTGAGGAAACATTTGTGCTTGGAACAATCATATCCCTAGTGGGGAGTAACAATGTCAAGCGACTGAAACAACATATGGAATCTGATACATTTTCGGGAATGTAATTCCAAGTGTACTGATTGCATGTGAAGAACCAACCTGAAGGCAGGGTAACATGAGCATACATTGAACCAAGTGTCTCTGGGTTATCACAAGTCCAGTTGCTGCTGCCGGTGTCGAGGCAACGACGCTGAGTCCGGCCGACTGCGGAGCAGCTGGTCATTCGAGCACAAGTAGAGTTTGGGCTGACCGCCACTCGAGGGGTGTGGAGAGTGGCTGCATCAGCCGGCAAAGTCATGATTAACTGCATTCCCCAGCGAGCGTATGCTGAGAAACTCGTTGGGAGAAACGGACCGAAGATCCGCTTCACCAGCCAGTCGCCGTCCCTGGTGTACGCGTCTGGAGTGTGGCACACCGGGATGAGACAGGTGCTCAACATTGAGGCAGAACCAGTGTCCTGCTTCAGGCAAAAATCGGACTGGTTGACGAGACTCGCCAACCTTTCCCATAGGTTGTACTGCATCCGGGCAGAGAGATCTCTGCCTGGCATCAGATCGCTGGCCTTCAGTGAAGCTGCCTGAGCGCCTCCCCCCGCAAGTAGGGAGAGGGTCAGGATGATGGTGACCGCCACGGAGTTGGCGGTAATCAGGGCAAAGACTGCAGACACGATGTTCTCTGGTGTCGGCTCCCCGTGCTCGCGTTGGACGACGTCCCTGGCCTCATTGCAAAGGGCCTTGACCATCCCCCAGGTGACCTTCGGCACTGTCATCGGCTGTCGCCACCTCCTCCGCCGGGTCCCCTCGGTCAGGGTGAGGTCCTCCATCTCTGGGATCAGACTCGGGTCGGTCTGGGTCCACGCCATGTGGCTCCAAGTGGGGCTTGATGCACCGGGCTGGAATCCAGATGACACCTGTAGGAGACATAACTGCAGCATACCCTCTTCCCCAGGTTACGAGTGGCACCGTGCCCCTCCAAGAAGGATCCGGTGGCACTCAGTAACGAACCAGCAGCCGCGGGAGAGCTTCCAAGCGGCGGAAGTGTTTCTCCTGCGGCGTGCAATCCGAAAAAACATTGAGGTGATTGTACGTGAACAACACCTTGTTCAGACAATGCTGTGCCTGACCCTGAGACTTGGGGAGGGCTGGTGGCTCCCCCCTTTCTGTTTGTTTGTCAATGTAGGACTTGAGTGTCCGATTGACTCGTTCCACAATCGCTTGCCCCTGCGGATTGTATGGAACGCCGAAGGTATGCTTGATATCCCAGGTGGCCATGAAGTCGGCCAGCTGCCTAGAGCTGTAAGCCGGGCCGTTATCGGTTTTCACGTGCCGTGGTTTGCCCATCGCCGTGAAGCAGGAAAGGAGATGCTGCTCCATGTGGGAAGCTGTCTCCCCTTTTTGTGCTGTTGCCCAAACGAATTGTGAAAAAGTATCAATGCAAACTTGCACGTACTGCCATCTGCCAAATTGCGGAACATGTGTGACGTCCATTTGCCACACCTGGTTAGCCTCCGTCCCTTGTGGGTTGACCCCCCACGAGGGCCCCCCCGGTGCCCCTGCACAATGCTGACAAGAGCGAACTATGCCTTGGGCTTGAGAAAGTGGCAGGTTAAACTGTCTGGCGAGCGCTTTGGCATTCTGATGAAAGAATGCATGGCTCTGAATTGGAGTAGTGAAAACGCCTAACACTGACCGTTGCTGAATTTCCTTTGCGGCCGCATCCGCTCTGCTATTGCCCGCGGAAATCGGACCAGGTAGGTCCTGGTGATTTCGGATGTGGGCAATATAGAGCACTTCTGTGCGGTTCCGCAAGTGAAATTGAGCTGTGAGGAACAAACTCAGCAAATTTTTGTCTATCGCGGGAGTGATGTATGCTCCCGGTAGACTGTGAAGCAAATTTCTAATGTATTGGCTGTCAGTAATAATGTTGAGGCGCTCTTTGGCGAAGGTGCGCAAGGCAAGGTTCACCGCCACCAACTCTGCCCGCTGCACGGACTTCTGTGGAAGAGTTAGCAGCATGCGCCAAGTCTGGCCCTCCTGCCAAGTTAAGACACCATATGTGCGACCCCCATCAGTAAAAACTGTTCTGGCCCCCTGAAGTGGAACCAGCGATATTAATTCATACAAGGTGACTGTCTGCGTTTGTAGCAAGACGAGTCTGGGGTCCTTTGGCAAGTGGTTTGCCAAGCATCCGGTGAATTCCTCCAAGGCAATTGGAAGCGACTCACCGAGCTGCATCAGCTGCTGAACTTGCTCCTTAGTGAATGGGATCACGATTTTGGCTAAGTCGTGCCCTGAAATGTCCCTAGCTCTCAGCCTTCCGCGGTAGACCACCGCGGAGACCAACTCTTGGGGTGGAATGATGTTTCGGGAAGAGGTGTTCGGTAAATACACCCATTTCACGATACTCGCTTCTCTTTCGGAATCCACTCCTAGGGCTCCGGTGAACATGGATCCGGCCCGAACGATGTACAAGTTCAGGATCGGGGCATATGGCCCCTGAGTAATCCTGTCCACCCACCTTTGGCTGAGAATTTGGTTGACCTTCTCAAGAGTCAAATGTGCTTCTCGAGGAATTTGTATCCGGTCTGCCGGCTGCTTACCTAGCGTCAGCAGTGAGAAGAGCGGCTTTAGAAGATCCGTATCCAATCTGAAATACGGTCTGGCCCAATTAATGTTACCTAAAACCTGCTGCAATTCTACCAAGGTGACTGAGTCTTTTAAGTTGATCTGGGGCAAAACTGGTGCTGCGAAAGAGCGGAGAAGCCGATGACCCAAGTATGAGAAGGGCTCGGTTCTCTGTACTTTCTCTGGGGCAATGAGTAGCCCTTTCTCCCCCAGGCTGGCCTGGAGGTCTTTTAACATTTCGCTGCCGAGTTGCGGCGCTGCGACCAAGATATCGTCCATGAAGTGGCATACTAAAGCTGTGGGGTGAAGGTTTCGAAACTTTCCCAGTGCGTTGTGAACATAAATTTGGCACAGGGTGGGCGAATTGAGCATCCCCTGTGGCAAATACTTCCACGTGTAACGCTGCGTGGGCTCGCCATGGTTCACAACTGGCACCGTAAAGGCGAACCTTTCCCAATCCCTCGGATCTAGGGGAATGGTATAAAAACAATCCTTAAGGTCTACGACCAGGATCTCCCAACCCTCGGGAATCATATTTGGATTCAGAATGCCGCATTGAAGCGGACCCATTGGCTGTATGCATTTATTGATCTCTCTGAGATCGTGGAGGAGTCGCCACTTCCCCGACTTTTTCTTGATGACAAAAATGGGCGAATTCCAAGGACTAGTGGACGGCTCTATATGTCCTGCGTCTAGCTGTTCTTTAACCAGTTGCTTTAGGGCGACTAATTTCTCCCCCACTACCGGCCATTGCTCTATCCAGACTGGCGTGTTGGTGGGCCATTTAAGTGGCAGAGCCATTACCCGAAGGTAAGAGTGGCCCGGTATTGCTGCAAAATGTCTCGCCCCCAAAGGTTGATGTGCACGTCTAGAATGTGCGGCTGAATGACCGCCGTGCTGTCAGCCTTAGGGATCGTGACTTCCACCCACTCCCGGCTCCTAAACGCTTCTTGGATGCCGCCTACCCCCCACACATCGGAGACCGGCTCAATAGCCCATTCCTTCGGCCACTGACTTCGGCTGATAACGCTGACGTCAGCTCCGGTATCCAGCAACCCTGAGAATGATTTTTTATTCAAAAATACCTCAATAACTGGCCGCTGTTTCCATTCTATGTTGGTCTCCACTGTCGCTAAGACCTGGTATCCTTGCACTGCCTCACTTGCGCTCGAGCGGTCTGCCGACCCGGGCTCTGAGCTGTCCCTGAGCCTTCCCTGGCTATCTGCTGGCGAGTTACAAGGAACCATAATCAGTTGCGCTAGCGTGTCTCCCTTGTGAATGGTCTGGGGTAGGTGCGTCCAGAGTTAAACTTGGAGAACATCCGAAAAATTGGAGTCAATGACTCCCGGAATTACAAGAATTCCGCGTGCTCCTGCGACACTACGAGGCAAAACTAAGCCTATGAAGCCTTTGGGCAGGGGTCCCATGTACTGGGAATCCACCAGATAGACTGTGCCTGGCAAGTCGCATGTGACGTCTGCCTGGCAAGTCAATTCTAACCCTGTACTACCCTCAGGGCTGGCCTGCGCCTTCGCAATGCCTGGAATGTGATTGGAATCTAATCCAGCTCTGGCGCGCCCAGAGCGAGGGAAGCCTCTGTTTGGACCGGGGCCAGAGATGTGCCCGCGTTCTGGTTTCCCGAATTCGGACAATTCCTGGCCCAGTGAAGGCCCTTGTTGCATTTTGGACATGGGGTGGTTGGAGCCTTGGGACGGCCGGTGCGCTGGCCGCTGCCTCGGGATCGGCATTCCTTAGCGAAGTAACCGATCTTGCCACAATTGTGGCATGCTCCTTTGGTCCGGGGTCTCCTGCCTCCTTGCACCGCCGCTGCCAACAGACCCATTTTGTAGGAATCTGTGCCAACGTCGGCGCATGCCCTAATCATATCTGTGAGTGTCAGGTCGGGACGATTTCCCAGGGACTGCAAGATCTTACGGCAGTTGAGGTTGGCATTGTCTTTGGCCAATTTCATCATGAGCTCTTGTTGGGCTTGCTCATTATCGATCTGTCTACTGATTGCTTCCTCTAATTGATTGATAAAGTCCATGTAGGACTCCTGGGATCCCTGTTTGACCGCTGTGTAATTTTTGGCTGCTTTGCCAGCTGCCGGAACCTTGAGATAAGCCTTGATGGCTGTCTCCGCTGCGATGTGGAGCGTGGCGAGTGGCAGGATGACTTGCGCATCAACGGATTCGAACGGACCTGAACCATATAACTGGTCAGGAATTACTGCTCCGCCCATCCTGGCGGCCCTTGCCTGCGCTTCGAGACGATACTCATTGTCCCATAGCAGATACTGGCTGGGGTTGAGCATCATTCGCATGACGGCTTTCCAGTCGTACGGAATGAGCATCATGGTTTCGCACACTTGCTGAAGCGTGCCCCTAGTGAATCGGCTCTGGAGTCCTGTCTCTGTGATGGCCTTCCGTATGGCCATAAGTAGCTTATACGGAACTGGCGAGTGAACTGCTTGCTGCTGGCCCGTGAGGGCATCTACCTCTATGCGAACTGGGCATAGCTGCCTAAGCTCAGCTAGATCTTCTGCTGGCAATTCCCCCTTGCTGATTTCTGCCTCAGCCATGTGCTGAACTGCGCTCTTGGTAGCTAGGGAACCCGTAACTGTCAGTGAAGCGCCAGCGCTTCCCATCTCATGCATTCCGTCGGTGACGTCTGCAGCTGTCACCGAGGGAAAGCTCCCTACACTACCCTGCTTGAGCTGGAGTGACGGATAGAGAGCCGTTGGGGCTGATGGCTCTGCCTGCGCTGGGGGTTCCTGGGCCTCTATCCGGACTGGGTCGTCCTCTGCTAAGAGCTTCCTACATTTGCTCCATGTGCCAATTTTGCTGTCTGGAGCTTTTGGTGCTTGCCGAATGCAGGCTCCTATCCGATCCCAAGGTGTGAGGTCAAGCACGCCCGCTTTTGGATAAAGCGGACAATTGGCCTCCAGGTACCCTAAGAGTTCCGCTAACTTCCCGCTGTGAAGGCGTAATTTATATACCCTGGCCAGGGCCTTGAATTCCATTATATGAATTCTCTGGTTAGCAGATGGACATTGCCGCTGAGGACAAGTCCCCATATTACCTGCCGGGTCCTTCGAAGGGCTTCTTCTCGGGACGATTTCGACGCATCCTTTTAGGCAATAGGTTTCAGCGTGACGAATCTCTGGGATGGAGCTCGGAGCGTGGTCTCCTGCCACGGGCCCTCGGTGGCCTCTGCGCTGGAATCAGGGTTCACAGCCTGCCCCTGAGCGGAACGCGTTTCCGCGATGCAAGCCATAGGATGCCTCTCTGGAATGCCTCGCCGCTGAGCTGTCACCCCGGCCGGATGGCTTTCCGACCGGAGCTGCCGCGCTGCCCTCCGGGATGAATTGGACACGGTTCTAGCGTAGAACCGGACCACGTAGATCGCCTACTCACAAGTAGAATCACGTCGGGGTCACCAGATGTTGGATCGGGGCCGTGAAGCGGCCCTTAGGTTCCCGGAGGAGACTGGTCAAGGAACGACACGAGACAAGATGGAGCGAAGACCAGTGGTTTATTGAGGGAAAATCATCGTCATATATAGGAATTCAAGGCAGCGTGTGATAGAATCGTCATCTGACAGAAAATCATATCACCTGTTTACCCGGGTTAATTGGGAATCTCTCTTGGGGAAGTTAATTAACTAAGGCAAATACTGACAGGGGAAGTCCATTGTTCATGGCTTACACAAGAGTAAACATGGCCACTATTTGCGCTGGGGCTTGGGCTAATCTGCAAGTGCGTAATTGCCTACTGTCTAACTGGAGTTAGACATTCAGCTTCCTCCTGCAGAACCGCCGGCCAGGTCAGATATGGGTGAATCAATCTTATGACTATTAATCCGCTCCCCAATTTCTGTACTCACAGAGGTCAGAGGCCAGGGGTCTGCCTCACCCGGTGTAACCTCTGTCAGGGACAGTTATGCCAATTATGCTCGCGGATACCACACTGAGTTCCTCTTGCTGTCACTTCTTCCACCAAGTAATTTCTATTGGTTAGAATTTAAGTCAAGAGTAGCCACTACTCTAGTTTCTTCCTCCATTTTTTTGTAGGAGAAAATTAACAGCCACACAAGTCAGGAATTTTATAAAAACACCATATTTGGCAGAATTTGTCTCCCAACAGCTATCAGGATAATTGAAATCTCCCTTTGCTACAACATCACGTACCTTTGACATTCTTGCAATTTTGTTTTTCAAAGGTTTCATCTATATCTTCTTGATTCTTCCTCCATTGTTTCTTTAAAGCCACTCCCTGTTTCTTTTTCCTTCTCCATCTTTACTTAGAGTAGTAGGTTTCTAGACATGGAAACCAGTTTTAGGTGGGTTTTTTAATTAAAATAAAACGTTTTACAAGTATTTCCCCCTGCATTGTTGTGAATGGGTTTCCTGAAGTAACAAACAATAAGATTTTCCTTTTGGCCTTACTACCAGCTTCTAGAATGATTATTTCTGCTTCAGTAGTCGGCAGCTCTGTACTAGGCTGCTTATTCTGCCAGTATAAATACGACATAATTCTAATGATCTCAGTCTCCCCCTATCCCCATATAGCTAACAAAATATTGAGAATACACAGTTATACCCAGCACATGGATATGGTTCCAAAAAGGAAAGGAAAAGAAAAGTCAGGCACATATAGACACACCAGAGCCATAGCCAGGATGCTAGATGTGGGTGGGCAAATATTTTTTCAAGATGGGCAACAATGTCACACATATATGACAATATATATAAGCAGCCAGGAGTCTGAGGGTGGGCAAATTGCTAACTCAGGGTGGGCAACACCCATCCTGGCCACCCCCTGGCTACAGCCCTGAGACACACAATTTCAAATCACACACAAGTAACACACCCTCTCTCTTTCTGGAGCTGCTTTATAGTTTATGATGTGGTGATGGAAAGTTTTGCCTGGCGCAGACCCACTAATGAATCACAGCCTTTCAGCAGTGATCAGAGAGAATGGTTGGTGTGGGTGTAAGCCAGGGAGAAAGAGGGACTTTGACATTCTCTTGTACTCTCTCTAATACACAGGCATGGACATTGCACATACACGCACACAGGGCAACATGCCCTGGCAACCACAGCTTTATTGCAGAGTTTTGAATTTCTGGTAAACATTTCCTTTAACTGTGCAGTAGACGTGCAGAGACCCACAGTGGAGAATAGTTACAACTCTTCAGAGTCCATGCCTTTTTCATTAACTGGCACTCACAATCTCAATAACTCTCTCTGAGACATTTGTAAGAGAAAGAATAAAAATATTTCTTTACTTACAGTTACTTGGTATTACAAATGTGTGCATGTTGCTTTCTTTACTGTATGTATGCATACAAACAACAAACAACTGACACCAACTTACAAAGGAGAGCATGTAGCAGAGACAGAGGTGGGACTCTCTTTGAATTTAGAGATGGGAAGGAACTGTTGGTTAGTACTGAATAGAGAGATGGTCACCCCAGCCCGGAAAAGTCTCTCCCAGTCAGTCCAATTACAGGCAGCAGGTGAAGTTGTAAAAAACCCCAACAAGCTTTGCAAGCAGTTCAACACAAAAAATGGATCTATCACAGCATTTTAGATAACTGCATATGATATTTGGAAGGATGAAGGCCAGTGATGGTGAACCTTGGCACTCCAGGTGTTCTTGGACTTCAATTCTCAGAAGCCCAAATCAGAACTCCTGCTGATCAGGGCTTCTGGAAATTGAAGTTCAAGAACAGCTGGAGTGTCAAGGTTCACCATCACTGATGTAGGTAATGGTGCTCAAAAGCTTTTAATCCACAGCACCTCCGTGTGATTCAAGAACTGCACCCCAGTTCCCTCTGTGGTAGCACAACAAGGAGTCCTCTACAGTCATTTAGTACAGCTGTTTGGTGGGATGACATGTATCTGGCCAGCCTCACACTGATGGTGTGAATAAAGATGTACATTTATGTATATGCACATGTGTGTGTGTGTGAGAGAGAGGAGGGGGGATGGAAGTAAATAAATAGGATTTGGACACTCATTACAAATTCATTACCAAGCAAAAACTCAAAAACAATGGAATGGGCTACCTTGGAAAGTGAAAGACTCACTTTCACTTCTTGTTTTTAAACAGAGGCTGGCGGATCATCTGCCACAGATGCTTTAGCCATGGATTTCCTGCTTTGCTGGAAATTTAGGGTTCAGTGCCTGATTGCATTGGAAAGGGTTGCAACCATTCCGTCTGCCAGGGAATTTCTGTAGAAACGCTACAAGTGAAGCAAAAAGCTCAGGCTTAGGCACGAATCCGAATCAAGCTGGAGTGCATTTCCTCATGCATTGTGCGATCACTGGTGGTACAAGTGGTACAAATTGTGATCTATTTCCCAATACAATCACACCCTTAGATTCACCCTTGGATCAGGGACCCTTGATGCTCCTTCCTAGTACTGTATACAATTGTACAGTTCTATGATTTTAAGACACACTAGGACAGGGGTCGGCAACCTTTTTAAGTCAGGGGCTGGGTCATGCTCCCTCACAGTTGAGGGGCCGGACTGGTGGTCCACCCGCCGTAAAGGCTGCCATAAACGTGTCTGCAGCTGCCGTAAAGACATCTGCAGCTGCCATAAATGTGTCCGCGGCTGCTGCCAACAGTGGCTGCTGCGGCAGCTGGAGAGAGGGCAGGGGCTGGATGATTTGGCACCGTGGGCCATAGGTTGCCGACCCCTGCACTAGGAGATTTAGTCTCATTCGAATTTAGTCTAGCTCCCAGCCAAAGCAAGGTGTTCATCTCAGGCGGCAAATTCAGAGCATTGTTAACAAGCAGGAAACTGACCATTTGTTATTGTTGTAATGCTATCACTAATTCTGGAGAGAGAGAATCATGTGGTATTTTCTACCTCATGTGCTAAAACACTGTGGCTGACTTTAAATATTCTACACTTTGAATGGATGAATGGAGCCACTATTTGCTGAGGAAATGTACTATTTTTGCCCATATTTTAATCTCTAGTTAGAACATTATGCAGAACTTCTTTTGAAGAAAATCTGTTGAAATCAATGGGACATATTTCTAAGGGAGCAGGCATGAGACTGTTCCATGCGTTTCAACAAGATTCAGGAGGTAATTAATCGAGTTCTGCACAAACACTTGCTTGAGGCCTCCTCTTTTAATTCGTTCAAATCTCTCCTCAAAACCAATCTTTTCCCTCAAGTCTTTGGGGCAATCCTTTAGTTCCTGTGTCCTACTGTAATGCACTTATTATGTATTCTACAAAGTGATTAGATGTCTATCATTATTTTCCTCACCGATCCATCTTGCATTCAACATGTCCTATTTTGTGATTTTGATGTCTGGCCAGGTTAATCCTGCTATGGTAATAGAGTAGATTGTACTTCCAGTGACTCCATGCTGATCACCAAGCAGTGGTTAACTAACCTGATAGCCCTGAGGACTAATGGCCTTGGGTGGCAACATCCACAGGGACAGGTGATGGTCCCCATGTTACCTGAAAATTGGCAACCTTTTAAATTTTATGGGACCGTTCAGAGGCAGGGTTGAATCAGGAACAAACCCACAGACAAATTGTTTTGATACAAATTTAAAGATGTTTACCCACCCCTTCTTCTAACACCCAAGTGGGTTAAATCCCACTTGAATCCATCATGATGAAGGGCAGCAGCTTCATCAATACTGGCCTGGGGCCACTGAGGACTTTTGGTGCCAAAAGGGCTCAGGACCAGAAAGTGACTCATGGAACTGGATTAGTGGCGTCATGCTGTGATGCAGAAGGCAAATGGAAGGCCACTGTATTACTTTGTTCCCAGAACAATCTTCATGACTTATTGCTGTGAGGATAGCCAAAATTTGGAATCAGATAAGGCACTTGAATTTTGTGATGAGTTACTGGAGGCTAAACATGGATTCAGTTTGCAAATCTGATTGCTGAGGCACAAATCTCTGATTTAAATCTCACTGTTGGAGGGAAAATGGGCCTACACTTTCCTTTAATTTGACCATCAAATTTTTGTTGCTGTTGTTCAGTTGAACAGTTGAGTCCGACCCGTTGTGACCCCATGGACCACCAAATGCCATGCTCCTCTGTCTTCTGACATCCTCCGCAGCCCAGCCAGATCTACGCCCATCGCATCAATTATTCCATCCATCCACCTCATCCTCTGCCGCCCCCTTTTCCTTTTGCCTTCAATCTTTCCCAGCATCAAGGCTTTCTCAAGCTTTCTCATTTGGTGGCCAAATTACTTGAGCTTCATCTTCAGTAGTTGTCCTTCCAAGGAGCAGTCAGGGTTGATTTCCTTCAGGATTGACTGATTTGATCTCTTTGCAGTCCAGGGGACTCTCAAGAGCCTCCTCCAGCACCACAGTTCAAAGGCGTCTATTCTTCTGCGCTCAGCCTTCCTTATGGTCCAGCTCTCAACAGCCATACATTACTACTGAGGAGACCATTGCTTTAACTATGCGGACTTTTTTTTGACAGAGTGATGTCTCTATTTTTTATTATGCTGCCTAGGTTTCTCATAGCTGTCCTCCCAAGAAGTAAGCGTCTTTTTATTTCATGGCTGCAGTCACCATCTGCAGTGATCTTGGATCCCAAGAAAGTAAAGTCTGTCACTGCTTCCAATTCTTCCCCTTCTGTTTCCCAGGGAGTGATGGGGTCAGATGCCATCATGTTTTTTTTTATGTTGACTTACAAATTTATACAGCCTTTAACATTGGGTAAAACAAATCCCATTGTTCGATGTTCTTAATTTATCACTCAGAAGGAATTCCAGAGAATATCTGTATCTCCTGGCCAAGCATGGTATGCAAACTGCAATACTAGCTTGTCTCACCTGTACACCCTCATCATTATTTCAACCTGTCTCCACCACCACCACCACCATAGGTTTTCTATATTCTCTGACTTTTCCACCCTTCTTTCTTCTTTGACTGCTGTCACCTGATGCCCTCTCCCTCTTCTCCTTGGCACAACCTATGAAACGCTTGCTTCCTTAGTACTTCAGATCGTAGTTAGGGCAATGAGACAAGTCCATGCTCATTTCAGCAATCTTTGTGCTGTGCTTCACCATCTGCTCATTTGGTCCAAAGTCCAAACACATGTTTTTAATTATTTAAATCAATCCTAATTTGTTAATGTATTCCACGAGGTATCTAGCACTAAACTCTCTTACTCTTAATAGCTTAGTGCTAATTTAGTCTAGTGCTAGTAAATAATGTTCTTTTTTCCTGAAGTATAACTAATTTTTCAGTATTAGTATGCTTTTCTGTAAATTAGGCAGCTGTAGTCATGGAACTGCAGTGGCTCAAGTGGCTAAGACCCTGACTGGAAGGCAGGAGGTCAGCAGTTCGATTCCTGAGTACTGCAGGATGGAATGAGCTCCTGTCTTTGTCCCAGTTCCAACCCACCTAGCAGTTCGAAAGCAAGAAATTGCAAGTAGATAAATAGGGACCACTTTGGTGGGAAAGTAAACAGCACTCTGTGGGCTCCGGTGTCTAGTCATGCTTGCCACATGACCATGGAAACGTCTGCAGAAGCAGACAGCGCTGGCTCAACGCTTTGAAACAGAGATGAGCACTGAAACCTAGAGTCTGATACGACTGGCTTTCGAGCAAGGGAAACTTTAGTGTCTTGCACGGAAGACAAAGAAGGAGTCGCAGTGAGGACTAACACAGGTTTATTGGTTGATGATAGGGATGAACATGTGGTAATGGCGGAGGTACATCACATTATATACAGTAGTGCAATACATTTGAATCTTGTTGCACGGTAGCTTATTGGCTGCTACCGGCGTGACGTCGTCCAAGTCACGCCCCTCTTCCGTAGTAGTTTGCTAGTGCGGGAGAGTTCCCGCGGCTGCCGGTGATTTGAGGAATGAGAACCATGTGAGTTGAATGCTCGCAGCTGCCCTCTATGGGCAGCTTACTCGTGTTCCTTTAACAGCTGGGCTACATTGTAATTGTGGTCAGGTTACATTCATACATTTCTTAAAGCAACATTGTACATACATAACATCCCTCCCCCCTAGGATGGGACGAAGTCCCTCAACCATTGTGGCTTGCCGCACGTGCGCCTGGGGCGTGCGGCCGCTTGACTTAACACAGGGGAACCTGGTTCTGCGGAGTCCTGTCCTGCAACGGAAAGGGGGGACTCATTAGTGGCTCGGTGTGGGCTCTGCGGTAACCTTGCCTTGGGGGACGGGAATGGAATGAACAGTTGGGAAGTGAACCCCTGCCTACCATTTGAGGAGCTTGGGATCCCCCCCCAGTACGAATCTCAGGACCGACGAAGAGGCCCTCGTGGCCTCGCCACCCCCCGTTACCTGCCCGGGAGTTCTAAAGACTGTGGTGGGCGGACTCCCCCCCCCATTGCCTGTCTTGGGGGTGTTTGTCTCCGGGGAGCTGGCGCTATGGTATATTCTAAAACAAAAGGACTGGGGGGACTGGAGGTACCAGGGGCTGAACTGAAACCCCTCTTCTCGCTAGGACGGGTGGGGGACCACTCTGCTACACCCCCCTGGTACTGCAACTCATAATCATAATCAAACTGATCCCTCTCTTTCAAAGTATCCTCCTCTGTGGTCGAGAACCCAGGATATGCATTTGAATCCACGGGTTCCGCCGTGTCTCCCCCTTGGGTAATGCGGGTGGGGGAGGACCCTAACGCTGATTCCCCTTCACTGGTGACTCGCCTTCTGAGTTGGTCGGCGTGCCTTCTCCAGAGTAGACCCGAGCTAGTCTCGACCCTGTAGGATACTGGCCCCGTCTGCTCAATGATTGTCCCTGGAACCCACGCTGGCCCCGAGGCCGCGTAGTTCCTGCAGTGAATCGGGTCCCCTACCGAAAAGCTTTTGGAGCTCTCTCCCCCTATGTTTATATTCCTTCCTTCATCCTCCACCCTGGACGGATCCATCCGGTCAAAAAGTGTTACCGGACGCCTCCTCATGAGGAGTTCGGCTGGGGAAAATCCTGAGGCTAGGGGGGTTGTTCTGTAGCAGATGAGGAACTGACACAGGTGAAGGTTCAACTCACCGGGACCCATGCGCCGCAGTGCGTCTTTCGTAGTACGCACTTGGTGCTCTACCTGACCGTTTGTGGCGGGGTGAAACGGGGCAGCGGTAATGTGCCTGATGGCGTTCCGCTCAATAAACGTCTTGAACTCTGCAGACGTGAAGGTACTAGCGTTATCGCTAACCAGGACGTCTGGCAGGCCGAAACAGGCAAACAGCTTGCACAACTGTTTAATGGTTGCCGCAGAGGAGGTGCTGTTCACGGGGATTACCTCCAACCACTTGGAGTAGGAGTCGACTACCAGCAGGAACATGGCCCCGTGGAAAGGGCCGGCGAAATCAACATGAATCCGGGACCATGGCCCGCGGGCCGTGTCCCATTCCCTATGGGGTAGACGGGACTCCTCAGGCCGAGAGCTCTGGCAGCTCTCACACATGCCCACTAAACGTTCTATATCCGCGTCTATCTGGGGCCACCAAAAGAAACTCCTGGCCAGAGCCTTGGAGCGCACGACCCCGGGGTGACTGGTATGCAGTAGCTTCAGTACCCTGGCCCTCAGCTTCTCTGGGATGACTACTCGCTGGCCCCAGAGTAAGCAGCCCCTTTCCAGAGAAAGTTCTACTCTGCGCCTGACGAATGGCTTGAACTGTTCCTCGGGGGGAGTAGTGGGCCACCCTTTCCTTACCCAGGAACTCACTTGGGCCAGCATCTTGTCGGCCGCCGTGGCCTTGGCGAGATCGGCCGGAAGGATGGGGGGTGAGTCGAGAGACTCGATCAGCAGGACTTGGTGGTCCTGCTCTACCTCACATGTGGGGTCCCCTACGCTTGGGAGGGGAGATCGGGACAGCGCATCCGCATGGGAGATCTCCTTCCCTGGGCGATAGACCAGCTCGTACTGATAGGCGTTGAGAAAGATAGCCCAACGCAGCATCCTGGGGGATAGGATTTGCGGTGTGGGTTTGCCGGTAGTGAAGATCCCCAGAAGTGGCTTGTGATCCGTCACTACCGTAAACTCGCGGCCATATAAAAAGTCATGGAACTTTTTCGTTCCCGCGATGATGGCTAGGGCCTCCCTATCCGTTTGCGCGTAATTGCGCTCGGCCTTCGAGAGGGACCTTGAGTAGTACGCTATCGGGGCTTCCCTCCCGCTCTCCAACACGTGGCATAGAACCGCCCCCACCCCCACTGGGGACGCATCACAGACTAGAACTACTGGTCTCCTAGGGTCGAAGTGGGTCAGGACAGCACTCGAGGATAGGAGTGCCTTCAGCTCCCTGAAAGCTTTCTCTTGCCTATCTCCCCACCGCCAAACCGCCTCTTTCTTTAATAGTGCATGCAGTGGCTCAGCAACGGATGCCTTCCTCGGCAGGAAGGAATGGTAAAAATTTAAGAGCCCTAGAAACGACTGCAGCTCCGGTTTCGCGGTGGGGCGAGGGGCGTTTTCCACTGCTGCAACCTTGGACTCGGAGGGCTTGGTGCCTTCCGGGGTTACCTTGAACCCGAGGAACTCAACCTCCCTCGCAAAGAAAACACATTTGTCCCGTCTCAGTCGGAGGCCCGCCTTCTCGAATATTGAAAGGACCCTGTCTAGCCTTTGCGCTAATTCTGATTCCCCCCCGCTGTTATTAACACATCGTCGAAGTATGGGAGGACGCCTGGAAGCCCCTTTAAAAGGTGTTCCACGAGGGACTGGAAAATTCCGGGGGCCGAATTCACGCCAAACTGAAGGCGCGTTACCTTAAATGCTCCCTTGTGCGTTACAATCGTTTGCGCAGCGGCAGCAGCCGGGGTTACAGAGAGCTGCTGATATGCCTGCGCCAGATCTAGCTTGGCAAAACACCTCCCCCCATGAAGCGTGGCCAGTAAATGGCTGACCACGGGTACCGGATATGCATTTGGCCGAATGGCCTTATTAATCGTACATTTATAGTCCACACAAATCCTAACTTCCCCGTTTGATTTAAGGGCTGTCACAATCGGCGTTTCCCACTCCGCCGAATCCACTGGAACCAAGATCCCCTGCCCCACCAATTTGTCCAGTTCTGCCTCGATCTTGTCCTTGAGGGCGAACGGCACTCTTCTTGGCTTGAGGCGTATGGGTCGGATTTCTGGATCCAAATCAAAGGAGACTGGGGGCCCCTTGTAAGTCCCGAGCCGCTTCTTGAAAACATCCGGGTGTGCGTTGCACACGTCCCGCATTGGGTCAGTCTCTATGGCGTTAATGCTGGACAGTTCGATTCCTAGGGGAGCGAACCACTGCGTTCCCAAAAGGCAGCACCTCCCCCCCTTGAGGACCACTAGGGGCAGTTTCTCGGAGTAATTCTTGAACTTCACCTTGAAGTTCCCCACCCCCAACACTGGGATCCCGTTCCCTTGCACGTCCCGTAGGTGTGACCTCATGGCCCGCAACTTGGGCCGCGCATCTGGGGGAATGCGCATAAACTCTTTTTGGGACAGGATGGAATAGGACGACCCCGAGTCTATCTCCATCCTCACTGGGAGCCCCTGTAACTGTACCTCTATGAAAAAACGCCGGTGCTCCAGGCCCACGCGGTTCACGCCTGCCATGCTGTGGTCATCTGAGACCTTCCTGGTGCCGGCCGCCTTCATCTGGTGCGTCTGGGAATGGTTTGAATCGCCCTTGTCCTCGACTCGCCTGCGCCTGCACACTCGGGCGATGTGTCCCTTTCGGCCGCAGTTGTGGCACTCGGCCTTTCGGAACGGACACCTTGTGCGGTCGTGAGACGCCCCACAACCGTCGCAGCAGCGGTCTTGCCGCTCGCGGGTCTGTCGCTTTTCTCCTTGCTTCTTGACCCGCTGGACGTTGTCGTCCTCACTGGAGCAGGGGTCTGCCATAGTGGACGACTCCTCAGACGCCGTTGGTGTGCCGGCGGGCGGCTTGGGGGCCCACCAGGCCATTTTCGCTGGTGTCCGCCGGACCGCCTGTACTGGTGACTTGGCCCTTTCGGACGTGGCCCCTCGGGACTTGAACACTCTGACCCAGCTCCTGGCCGCTTGGGCCGCTTGGGCCTCCCGCAGTACCTCGTTGAACGTGAGGCAGTAGTCGCGGGTCATGAGCTTCCGCTGAAGCTCCTCGTCCCTCAGGCCACACAGCATGCGGTCTCGGAGGGCCTGGTCCAGGTTGTCCCACTGGCAGTGCACTGCTGCAAGCCTGAGGGCCGCCGCGTAGGAAGACACGGATTCGCCCGGTCGCTGGTCTCGCCTGTGGAACGCGACCCGGGCTGGGAAGATCGACACGGGAGGCTGGAAATGCTCGCCCAACAGCACCAGGATGCGGTCGATGGGCACCTCTTCTACCTTCTTGGGGGCCACCAGGCTCATCAGGATGCGCAGCGTGGCCGGCCCCACCTGGGCCAGGAAGTAGGAGCGCATTCTCGCGGCGGCGTCGACGCCCGCGGCTTCCATCGCGTGCCGGAACTGGCACTCGTAGAGCTCCCATTGTTCGGGCTCACTGACATCGAACTGGTAAGGCTTGACCTTGGGATTCGCCATAATCCCATCCTCGTCGCCAATTTAGTGTCTTGCACGGAAGACAAAGAAGGAGTCGCAGTGAGGACTAACACAGGTTTATTGGTTGATGATCAGGATGAACATGTGGTAATGGCGGAGGTACATCACATTATATACAGTAGTGCAATACATTTGAATCTTGTTGCACGGTAGCTTATTGGCTGCTACCGGCGTGACGTCGTCCAAGTCACGCCCCTCTTCCGTAGTAGTTTGCTAGTGCGGGAGAGTTCCCGCGGCTGCCGGTGATTTGAGGAATGAGAACCATGTGAGTTGAACGCTCACAGCTGCCCTCTATGGGCAGCTTACTCGCGTTCCTTTAACAGCTGGGCTACATTGTAATTGTGGTCAGGTTACATTCATACATTTCTTAAAGCAACATTGTACATACATAACAGAAACCTTTACCTTTAACTTTAGTCATGGGAAGGTAGAGATGTGGTGACTATTAATCTCGCTACCAAAAGGGGGTGTTGGCTACTCAGGCACTCTTGCATGTCTGCCTGTGGGTGACGGCTTCAGAAGTTGTGTCAATTATCCTCTCTTCAAAAGAGGGTGTCTGTTCCTAGAGCATTGGAACATTCTTCTGCGGCATATCCTATGTACCCAACTCCTGCCCTCCTTTAAGTGGGTGCTTCTTTCATGCCATACAATTATTATTTCTGTAACCATACATGTTCCTTTGGTAAACATCTGTTTCATGCATCACCTGTTGAACTGTTTTTCAACTATATTTCAAGTGGTATTAGAAATGCACAATGCAGTGTGTAGGAATCGGGGCAGCTAGGACGGCCGTTGGGTCCCGGAGGAGACTGATCAAGAAACGATACGAGGCAGTATGGAGCGAGATCAGATCAGTGGTTTATTGAAGGAAAGTTATCGACATTTATAGATCAGAAGGCAAGGCAGGAAAAATCACATCACCTATTTACTCAGGTTAATGGGGAATCTCTCTTGGGGAGGTTAATTAGCGTGGGCAAACATTGACAGGGGAAACACCATTGTCTAGGGCTTAGACCGGGGTAAATATGGCCACTATTTGCACCAGGGATTATGCTAAGCTCGGAGATGAGTGATTACCTTAATGGGTAACAGAGGCTCGAGGAATGCCTCCTCAGCGGAACCATCGGTCAGGTCATAATTGGGTGAATCAAACCCTATTATTAATCCACCCCCCTTAATTTCTCTGCCCGCAGAGCCCACGGGCCAGGAGCGTTCTCACCGAAGTGGCCTCTGCGCGGGCCGTTCCATGCCATTGGGGCATGGGGAATCTACATCTCCCCTTTTCGTTTTACTTAGGAGCCTGACCGGTGACTCTGCGTAAGAGGGGCACCAGCTGATGAGCGGGAATGACGCTTCGGGGTTTCCTCCGGGAGAGGCACCTTGATATTAGTGAGGGAATGCATTGCGCGAAGAGGCATACTGCTATGCCCAGTACAATCACTACCACAATCACCTTGAGCACCGTCTGAAGCCATCCCCACGGAATCCATGACCACATCCAGTTCCACAATGTACTCAGCCAAGTCCCCCATGCAGAACCCTCCCTGATGCCCTCGACTATGGTGTGGAGGTCTGTGAGCTGACTCTGAACCTTACGGGAGTTATCAGTGAGATTAAAACAACACATACCATGAAAAGATTCGCAACCCAGATGATGTAGCAATAAGAGATAGTCTATAGCCACTCGATTGTCAAGTATGGCATGGCGAAGCTCTGCCTCCTCTTGGTTGAGCAGCGCTATCGCCGAGGAGGTATGGTTAATGGCTTTAGCTAGTCCGCAAGCCAGTCGACCAATCCTCCGAGCGTTGCCGACGGCCAAGCCTGGCACGCCAAGAATGCTGACTGCCAACGAGAGATATTCGGCTGAACTCATTACTCTAAAGGTGCTCTCACATGAGCTGTCTAACTGGGTGGTGCGAGTGCGTCGTATGGGTGCTGGAACATTTGTAACATTTGTGCTTGGGGTGACCATATCCTTAGTAGGGAGTAACAGTGTCAAACGACTGATACAACATATAGCATCTGATACATTTGCAGGAATGTAGTTCCAAGTGTACTGATTACATGTAAAGAACCAACCAGATGGTAGGGTAACATGAGCATACATCGAACCGAGTGTCTGTGGGTTGTTACAAGTCCAGTTGCCGCTGCCAACTTCAAGGCAACGGCGCCTTCGGCCGACTGCGGAGCAGCCGGTCATCCGAGCACAAGTAGAGTTCGGGCTGACCGCCACTCGAGGAGTGTGGAGAGTGCTGCGTCAGCCAGCAAAGTCATTGTCAGCCGCATCTCCCAGCGGGCGTATTCCGAGGAGCTTGTACGGGCTGAAAATCCGTTTCACTAGCCAGTCCCCATCCCTGGGGTGCGCGCCTGGAGAGTGGCACACTGGGATGAGGCAGGTGCTCAAGACTGAGGCAGAACCAATGTCCTGTCTCAGGCAAAAATCGGACTGGTTGACGAGACCCGCCAACCTTTCCCATATGTTGTAATGCATCCTGGCAGAAAGGTCTCCGCCTGGCATCAAATCGCTGGCCTTCAATGAGGCAGCCTGAACACCTCCCCCCGCAAGTAGGGAGAGAGTCAGGATGATGGTGACTGCCATGGTGTTGGCATGAATTTGGGCAAAGATTGCAGCTGTGAGGTTCTCCGGCGTTGGCTCCTTCTCCTCGCGCCGGATGGCGTCCTCGGCCTCACTGCAAAGGACCTTGACCATCCCCCAGGTGATCTTCGGTGCTGTCATCTGTGGCCGTCTCTTCCGACAGGTTCTCTCGGTCAGAGTGAGGTCCTCCATCTCCGGGATCGGACTCGGGTCGGTCTGGGTCCACGCCATGTGGTTCCAAGTGAGGCTTGACACACCGAGCTGGAATCCAAACGACACCTGTAGGAGACATAACTGCAGCATACCCTCTTCCCCAGGTTACGAGTGGCGCCGGGCCCCTCCAGGAAGGGTCCGGTGGCACCCGGTATCGGACCATTGGTCGCGGGAGAGCCTCTGAACGGCGGAAGTGCTTCTCCTGCGGCATGCAATCGGAAAAAACATTAAGGTGATTGTATGTGAACAATACCTTATTCAGACAATGCTGTGCCTGACCCTGTGACTTGGGGAGGGCTGGTGGCTCCCCCCTTTCTGTTTGTTTGTCAATATAGGACTTGAGTGTCCGATTGACCCGTTTCACAATCGCTTGCCCCTGCGGATTGTAAGGAACGCCAAAAGTATGCTTAATGTCCCAGGTGGCCATGAAGGCCGCCAGCTGCCTGGAGCTGTAGGACGGGGCGTTATCGGTTTTCACGTGCCGCGGCTTGCCCATTGCCACGATGCAGGAAAGGAGGTGCTGCTCCACGTGGGAAGCAGTCTCCCCTTTCTGCGCCGTTGCCCAAACGAATTGAGAAAAGGTATCAATGCAAACGTGCATGTACTGCCATCTGCCAAACTGCGGAACATGCGTGACATCCATCTGCCACACCTGGTTAGCCTCTGTCCCTCGGGGGTTGACCCCCCATGAGGGCCCCCCCGGTGCCCCTGCACAATGCTGGCAAGAGCGAACTATGCCTTGGGCTTGAGAAAGTGGCAGATTGAACTGTCTGGCAAGCGCTTTGGCATTTTGGTGAAAGAATGCATGACTCTGAATTGGAGTAGTGAAAACACCTAACACTGAACGTTGCTGAATTTCCTTTGCCGCCGCATCCGCTCTGATATTGCCCGCAGAAATCGGACCCGGTAGGTCTTGGTGACTTCGGATGTGGGCAATATAGAGCGCTTCCGTGCGGTTTCGCAAATGAAATTGAGCAGTGAGGAACAGACTAAGTAAGTTCTTGTCTATCGCGGGAGTGATGTATGCTCCCGGTAGACTGTGAAGCAAATTCCTGACATACTGACTGTCAGTAATGATGTTTAGGCGCTCTTTGGCGAAGGTGCGCAAGGCAAGGTTCACCGCTGCCAATTCTGCCCGCTGTGCGGACTTCTGTGGAAGAGTTAACAGCGTGTGCCAAGCCAGGCCCTCCTGCCAAGTTAAGACACCATATGTGCGACCCCCATCAGTAAAAACTGTCCTGGCCCCCTGAAGTGGAACCAGCGAAAGCAATTCGAACAAGCTGACTGTCTGCGTTTGAAGTGAGACAAGTCTGGGGTCTTTCGGCAAGTGGTATGCCAAGCATCCGGTGAATCCTTCCAAAGCATTTGGAAGCGAGTCACCGAGCTGCATCAACTGCTGAATCTGTTCTTTGGTGAACGGGAATACGATCTTTGATAAATCGTGTCCTGAAATGTCCCTGGCTCTCAGCCTTCCGCGGTAAACCACCGCGGAGACCAATTCTTGGGGAGGAACGATGTTTCGGGAAGAGGTGTTCGGCAAGTACACCCATTCCACGATACTCGCCCCTTTCTCGGAGTCCACTCCTAGGGCTCCGGTGAACATGGATCCTGCCCGAACTATGTACAAGTTCAGGATCGGGGCATATGGCCCCTGAGCAATCCTGTCCACCCACCTTTGGCTGAGAATTTGGTTGACTTTCTTGAGGGCCAAGCGCGCCTCTCGAGAAATCTGTATCCGGTCTGCCGGCTGCTTGCCTAATGTTAGCAGCGAGAAGAGCGGTTTCAAAAGATCCGTATCCAATCGGAAATACGGTCTGGCCCAATTAATGTTCCCTAAAACCTGCTGCAGTTCCACCAAGGTGACCGAATCCTTCAAATTGATTTGGGGCAAAACTGGTACTGCGAAAGAGCGGAGAAGCCGATGACCCAAGTATGAGAAGGGCTCGGTTCTCTGCACTTTCTCCGGGGCAATGAGTAAACCTTTCTCCCCCAGGCTGGCCTGGAGGTCTGAAAACATTTCGCTGCCGAGTTGCGGCACTGCGATCAGGATATCATCCATGAAATGGCAAACTAAGGCTTTGGGGTGAAGGTTTTGAAACTTTGCCAGTGCGCTGTGAACATAAATTTGGCACAGGGTGGGCGAATTGAGCATGCCCTGTGGCAAGAATTTCCACGCGTAACGCTGCGTGGGCTCACTGTGGTTCACAACCGGCACCATAAAGGCGAACCTTTCCCTGTCCCTGGGGTCTAAGGGAATCGTGTAAAAACAATCCTTGAGATCTACAACTAGGATCTGCCACCCCTCGGGAATCATATTTGGATTTGGGATGCCGCATTGAAGCGGACCCATTTGGCTGTATACATTTATTGATCTCTCTGTGCTCGTGGAGGAGTCACCACTTCCCCGACTTCTTCTTTATGACAAAAATTGGCGAGTTCCAAGGACTAGTGGACTGCTCTATATGTCCTGCGTCTAGCTGTTCTTTAACCAGTTGCTTTAGGGCGACTAATTTCTCCCCCACTACCGGCCATTGTTCCACCCAGACCGGCGTATCGGTGAGCCATTTGAGTGGCAACGCCATTACCCGAAGGTAAGCGTAGCACCGTACTGCTGTAAAATGTCTCGCCCCCAAAGGTTGATGTGCACGCCCAGAATGTGCGGCCGAATGACCGCTGTGCCGTCAGCCCTTGGGATCGTGACTTCCACCCACTCCCGGCTCCTAAACGCTTCTTGGATGCCGCCTACCCCCCACACATCGGAGACCGGCTCAATGGCCCACTCCTGTGGCCACTGGCTCCTGCTTATCACGCTCACATCAGCTCCGGTATCTAACAACCCTGAAAATGATCTTTTATTCAGAAATACCTCAATAACTGGGCGCTGTTTCCACTCAATGTTGGTCTCCACTGTCGCTAAGACCTGGTATCCTTGTACTGCCTCACTGGCGCTCGAGTGGTCCTCAGACCGGGACTCTGAGCTGTCCCTGAGCCTTCCCTGGCTATCTGCTGGTGAGTGACAAGGAACCATGATCAGTTGCGCTAATGTGTCTCCTTTGTGAATTGTCTGGGGTAAGTGAGTCCAAAGCTGAACTTGGAGAACGCCTGAAAAATTGGAGTCGACGACTCCTGGAATTACGAGAATTCCGCTTGCTCCTGCTACACTACGGGGCAAAACTAAACCTATGAAGCCCTTGGGCAGTGGACCCATGTACTGGGAGTCCACCAAATAGACCGTGCCTGGCAGGTCGCATGTAACGTCTGCCTGACAAGTCAATTCTAGTCCTGTACTACCCTTGGGGCTGGCCTGTGCCCTCGCAGTGCCTGGAATGTGAATGGAATCTAGTCTAGCTCTGGCGAGCTCTGAGTGAGCGGAGCCTCTGCTTGGTCCGGGGCCAGAGACATGCCCGCGTTCCGGTTTCCCGAACTCGGACAGTTTCTGGCCCAATGGTAGCCTTTCTTGCATTTTGGACACAGGGTGTTTGGAGCCTTGGAACGGCCGGAATTTTGTCCGCCCCCCTTGGACCGGCACTCCCTAGCGAAGTGACCGACCTTGCCACAATTGTGACATGCCCCTTGATTTTTGCTTTTGGGTCTCTTACCCCCCTGCACCGCTGCTTCTAGCAATCCCATCTTATAGGATTCTGTGCCAACGTCGGCGCAAGCTCGAATCATGTCCGTGAGAGTCAAGTCGGGACGATTGCCCAGCAACTGCAAGATTTTACGGCAGTCTAGATTGGCATTGTCCTTGGCTAACTTCATCATGAGCTCTTGTTGGGCTTGCTCATTGTCTATCTGCCTACTGATCGCTTCCTCCAAGCGATTGATGAAGTCCATGTAGGGCTCCTGGGCTCCCTGCTTAATTGCGGTGTAATTCTTAGCCGCCTTGCCAGTTGCTGGAACCTTGAAGAAAGCTCTAAAGGCAGCCTCGGCTGACATCTGAAGAGTGGCGAGCGGCAAGTTGATCTGCACATCAATGGATTCGAATGCCCCTGACCCATATAACTGGTCAGGAAGTACTGCGCCTCCCATCCTGGCAGCCCTAGTCTGAGCCTCGAGGTGAAACTCGCTGTCCCAAATCAGATACTGGCTAGGGTTGAGCATCATCCGCATGACGGCTTTCCAGTCGTGCGGGATGAACATGGTGTTCTCGCACACTTGCTGAAGCGTGCCCCTAGTAAACCGACTCTGAAGCCCTGTCTCTGAAATGGCCTTCCGTATAGCCATGAGAAGCTTATACGGGACTGGTGAGTGAACTATCTGCTTGGCCCCTGTGAGGGCATCCATCTCCATGCGAATTGGACAAATCTGACTAAGCTCAGCTAGTTCTTCTGCTGGCAATTCCCCCTTCCTGAATTCTTCCTCAACTGTGCGCTGAAGGGCACTCTTGGTAACCCGGGAACCTGGAGCTGTCAGAGAAGCGCTTGCGCTCCTCATTCCTTGCATTCCGTCGGTGACGTCTGCAGCTGTCACCGAGGGAAAGTTCCCTACGCTACTCTGCCTAAACTGTAATGACGGATAGAGCGCCGTGGGCGCCGATGGTTCGGCTGGCGCTGGGGGTTCTTTGGCCTCTACCCGGACTGGTTCTATCTCCGCTAAGAGTTTCCTACATTTGCTCCATGTGCGAATTACGCCTCCTGGAGCTTTCGGGGGTTGCTGAATGCAGTCTCCTATCTGATCCCAAAGCTTAAGGGTTAACGTACCTACTTCTGGGTAAAGCAGGCAGTGTTCCCTTAGGTACGCCAAAAATCTCGGTAGCTCTCGGCTGTGAAAACGCAACTGAAATACCCTGGCCAGGATTCTGAACTCTTCCTCACGAGTTCTTTGGCTAGCGGACGGAACTTGTCGCTGAGGACAAGTCCCCATATTACCTGCGAAGGGTCCTATGAAGTTTCCTCCTCGGGATGGGTCGACGCGTCTTTGGGCAAGGTAATAGGCTCTGGCGACGATTCTCTGGGTAGAACTCGGAGCGTGGACTGCTACCACGGGCCCTCGGTGGCCTCTGCGCTGTCAGGGGTTCACAGCCGACCCTGAGCGGAACGCGTTTTTCCGTAACCTGCAAGCCGCCATGAAAGTTGGGAGCAAGCTGTAGGAAGCCTCTCTGGAATGCCTCGCCGCTTAGGCCGCCTTCCCGACCGGCTGGTTTACCGGCCGGGCTGCCGCGCTGTCCTCCGGGATGATCGGACGCGGTTCAAGCGCAGAACCGGACCGTGTGATCGCTTACTCACGGGTAAGATCACGTCTCGGGGTCACCAGATGTAGGAATCGGGGCGGCTAGGACGGCCGTTGGGTCCCGGAGGAGACTGATCAAGAAACGATACGAGGCAGTATGGAGCGAGATCAGATCAGTGGTTTATTGAAGGAAAGTTATCGACATTTATAGATCAGAAGGCAAGGCAGGAAAAATCACATCACCTATTTACTCAGGTTAATGGGGAATCTCTCTTGGGGAAGTTAATTAGCGTGGGCAAACATTGACAGGGGAAACACCATTGTCTAGGGCTTAGACCGGGGTAAATATGGCCACTATTTGCACCAGGGATTATGCTAAACTCGGAGATGAGTGATTACCTTAATGGGTAACAGAGGCTAGAGGAATGCCTCCTCAGCGGAACCGTCGGTCAGGTCATAATTGGGTGAATCAAACCGTATTATTAATCCACCCCCCTTAATTTCTCTGCCCGCAGAGCCCACGGGCCAGGAGCGTTCTCACCGAAGTGGCCTCTGCCCAGGCCGTTCCATGCCATTGGGGCATGGGGAATCCACAGCAGTGTAGGATACATTGAAAAAATACATCATGGCTATGGTCATGAAGGGTATTCACAGGTTGTTCTGGGATGAGACCTCTCTTTAGTGTAAAGCATGAACAACCACACTCTGAAACTTTTGTACCATGATGTCATACATGTGGATGCGTTAAAGAGTGTGTGACCAAACATCATGCATGTTACCTATTTGAAAGTCTACTTCTGGCCTAGACACAGAAGAAAAAGTGCACAGAGAAAAGACTGTCTCACAGAACAGATGTTACATTGATCATCCAAGTATCTGTTAGTTAAATATACTACCAAAAATAGCCTGGAACATGACAACACACATACAACATGCAAGATATGGATGTTGGATGGAATTGGCAAGAATCTGGAAACTACAGCATACAAGTCCAAGTGCCAACCCTGAGGATGGCTCAAAAGTCGTTAACCAGAAACAGAGCCTTCTTGGTGGGGGCACCAACACTGTGGGTTAGTTTAGTTTAGTCTATGATGTATATGTTGGTGGTGGGTTTTGATTTGTTGCGAGTATTGTTGTTTTTCATTTTCTGTTTGTTTACTGCCCAGAGTGGGATAACACCCAGATGGGTAGTATAGAGATCCAATAAATGAATGAATGAATAAATAAATAAATAAGTAAAACTTGATTGAATTTTACATAGCAAGCTCATCAGGAGAGAGATGTATGCTCTTCTGCTCTGTAAAGTAGCAGCCACACTTTGATCTCACTAGTTATATAAATAAGTAAACGAGAAGGAAGGAACCTAACATTGCTCTGTGCTTTAAGCATCAGCAGGAAGAGTGCCTGAGAATGGAGAAGTCGCAATGGGAGTTGCAGATAATCTTTTCCCTCCATTTCCTTCTCTCTTAACGGGGCTTCAAGTACAACATAAGTCCTGAAAGTCTGCAGAAATTTCTGGTTACCTTACCTCCTCCCCAACCTCTCTGGCTAACTGCTGATTCCGCTGCAAGGTGCAGACAGCATCATTCTCACCACAGTGCAATCACAGCTCATGGGTAAATGGCCACCCAGGCAGGAGACTGCCTATCCTAAAGCATTAATTGCACTTAATAACTGAGTAGGGCGGAGGCTGCTTTGAGAGCTATGGTCTGCCCTGGGGTGAGGAAAGACACCCATGTTCTCTTTCCCGCCAGAGAACTTTGTGCTCCATCAAACACAGCTTGGTGGGAACAAGATGGGCAGAGCATGAAGTGAGCTGAGGTGGTGTGAGAGAACACTGGAGTGCATACCCATCAAGCGCCACTCCAGAATATACAGGAACTGCTCTGGCCCGGGCATGCACGCGCAGCAAAAACTCCTTTGCGCATGCGCAGAACCCTTTGTGCATGCGCAGAGCCCATTTACGATGGGCATGCATGCGCTGTAACCCCTTTCCCCGCTGTTGAAATATGGGTTGGCGGCGGGAAAGGGGAGAAATGGTGCAGAAATACAGGATTTCCCAGCCAATCTGGGTTACTTGACAGGTATGCTGGAGTGCAGTAGAAAGAGTCTGTGTGGTAACTTTCTAGCAGTACTGTACACCTCCAGAATGCCTCAGCTAACATGGCCACTGCCACAACACACTCTGGGAGTTGCAATCCAGTTTCTCCCCGCTAAAACTGTGAATCAAACTCATGACACTTATGATGTCCGTGCTGTCTTCAATGCCCTCTCTGTTTCTCTCTATTCCAGGGATTCTCAACCTGCGACCCATGGGTCGGATGTGTCCCACAGTGCCATTTCATGTGGGGGCCCCACTGCTTCCACCACACCATGAAGTGCCATGGGGTAGAGGAAGGGCAAAATGGCCATCCAGCCCTCGAAGCTGTCTGAGGGAGTGTGACCCAGCTCCCAGCTTTAAAAGGTTGAGAACTCGTGCTCTATTCCATTGAAAGATTCTTCTTTCTCATCTAAATAGGCTCTTTGGCATGCATTTCATTGCTCTGTAGCCCTCCTTGTGGGACTGCTGTTCTGGGGTTCTTTTGGAGAAGGAAAGAAAATAAACACAGCATACATCTATGGTGGAGATATCCTTCTAGCAAGTATACCACAACTTAAAATATACGGACAAGGAAATGAATGCTACCACAGTGAAGGCCCTGTCCACATTGTTTCACAGGCAGCTGAAGCTGGCATTGCTGAAGGATTCCTCTTTAGAAACCCCAGCCTCATCATAGCTTTTAATTTTCTCTGTACAGTAATACCTCAGATAACGTTTGCATCAGATAACGCTAAAATCGCATAACATTAAGCAATCTGGGGGGAAAATTGTATCGCATGATTATGGGAAGACAAGCTATGAGAAACCTGGGGAATATAGTGAAAAGCAGAGACTTCACCTTGAAAACAAAAATTTGCATAGTCAAAGCAATGGTATTCCCGGTGGTAATGTATGGGTGTGAGAGCTGAACCATTAGGAAAGCTGAGTGCAGAAGAATAGATGCCTTTGAGATGTGGTGTTGGAGGAGAGTCCCTTGGACAGCAAAGAGAACAAATAGGTCAATATTAGAAGAAATCAACCCTGACTGTTCATTGGAGGGACAAATAGTGAAGATGAAGCTAAAGTACTTTGGACATCAAATGAGAAGGGAGGACTCACTTGAGAAGGCCTTGATGCTGGGAAAGGTGGAGGGCAGGAGAAGAAGGGGGCATCCAAAGATGAGATGGCTAGATGGTATTGTGGACACAATGGGCACAGAGCTGGGCAGGCTGAGGAGGATGGTGGAGGACAGAGGTGTCTGGAGGAAAATGGTTCATGGGGTCACAAAGGATCTGAATCGACTGTGCGACTGAACAACAAAAACGTTAACATCCTATGGGATGCATCGGATAACATTCGCTAAAGCCTGTGCCGGTTACAATGTAGCTCTATGGAGTTTTAACATTATCCAATGCATCCCATAGGATTTTAACGTTATCCGATGCATGCATCGGATAACGTTAAAATTCGGATAACACTAAGACTTGTGGAACCAAGTTTTAGCGTTATCCGAGGTATTACTGTATATCATATTCAGTGGCAGCTTGCTAATGTTTTAGTATTTGGGGTTGATGAAAGGGACTGATATAACTTCCAGACAATTATTGTCAATGCAATAAACTACAATGATCCAGGGCACTTCCTCACAGACAGAGTTTACAAGAGAGAGGGACATGCATAAGATATGGTTTTTATCTAATGCATCTTTGGGCGATGATTCTGAATAAAGCCTGTAGCGATGTCTGGCCGCTAGGGCGGCGTTAGGTCCCGGAGGAGACTGATCAATGACAACACGAGGCAACAGGAGCGAGATCAGATCAGTGGTTTATTGGGAAAATACATACACCCTATATAGATCAGAAGGCAGGTAGAAAAAACCATCACCCGAAAGTCAATCACATCACCTTGTTTACTCAGGCTAATTGGGGAACCTCTCAAAGGGGAAGTCAATTATTTCGGACAAACACGGGATGAGGAGGACCACCGTCTTAGGGCCTAGACAGGGGCAAACATCTGCACTGTCTGCGCCGGGGATTTTCCTTGGCCAGGAGATGAGTGCCTACCCAATCAGCCACCGGA
Organism: Bradypodion pumilum; assembly: GCA_035047305.1. Classification (NCBI taxonomy): domain Eukaryota; kingdom Metazoa; phylum Chordata; class Lepidosauria; order Squamata; family Chamaeleonidae; genus Bradypodion; species Bradypodion pumilum. The sequence goes on from JAWDJD010000002.1 coordinate 208,094,171, forward strand.
GCTAGCTATCTGCCTACCTTGCAGAATCGTCGGTCAGGTCATGTAATTAGGTGAATCAAACCCTATACTTCATTCACCCCCCTTAATTTAGCTGCCCGCGGAAGCCACCGCCAGGAGCCTTCTCACCCAAGCAGCCTCCGCAGGGCTGTTCCATGCCAGATGGGCATGGGGAAACCATAAAAGCCAAAAGAAGGGGAGGGGGAGCAAGAAACAAAAACTCGCCTAACATGCTTTTGGGGCCCAAGGCCAGATATGGGGAGGCCCTCTGTGTTCTGCCCCAGCATGTTATTGAATTAAACAAGCAATGGGACTTTGGCCAAGCCAACAAAGGGGGGGGGGAGAGTGAGCTTGTCAGTTTCCACCCTTTAATTACATGAAGGTAAAAGAGCAAATGCATTGTGGCTCTGGTATGGGATCAGACGGGTTTTTGCAAGCACTAGCTTTGCTACCGTTGCCCAACTGCAAAACAAAGAGCAGATCAGAGAACTCAATGTTCTTGAGGCCTTAAGCTGCACCAGGCTGTTAAGGATACAGGATGAGCTTTGCAATATGGTCCCAGTTGGAGATGGCAGGCATGATATTACAAAAGAATGGTATCATTTTTTTATGCGGAAGGATGGAAGCTGATGATGCCTGCAGTGTATTGGAAAACAATGATGCCCCTTACTGCTGCAAGAATAATTTTCTGGTCTACGATATTTTGTAGTTTGTGAAATTACACCTCATTTGCTCATATACACAGGACATACCAAGACAAACTATGAGGGAAGGCACTCAAGTGGGTCTAGCAGCTTGTCTTGAATCATAGGATTGGAAGTGCAGAGTTGCTGGTATGTTCAAAGTCAAGGTCACCCTTGCTCGAAAGCCAGTCATATCCAACTCTAGGGCTCAGTGCTCATCTCTGTTTCATAGCCGAAGAGCCAGCAATGTCTGCTTCTGCAGACTTTCCCACTGAAGTGGTCCCTATTTATCTACTTGTAAGTTCTTACTTTCAAACTGCTAGGTTGGCAGGAGCTAGGACAAAGACTGGAACTCATACCATCCTGCAGTATTCGGGTATTGAACGGCTCACCTTTCGCCTTCCAGTCAGCATCTTAGCCACTTGAGCCACTGTATGTTACACATCATTTTTTTAGAAGACCACAGAGAAGCTTCTTTTCTGCATTACAGTTCCTTAGCTGACTGTGAATCCAGGGAATCGTAGTACTCACAAGATGAAAGTATTTCTGAGTCAAATTGTGCTACTTGGGGAATTCTGGGAGTTCAGAAACAGAAATCTGCACACCTTTATTGCCGGATTTTGGACATAAACTATTCGGGTTGTGGCTATTCCTGTCTATTTCAGTTACCAGCTTTTCTGGGCAAGCATCTTGTGTTTGAACAGCATCCAACATAAAGAAACTCTGCTTTTATTGTCACTGGAACTTTTAACAGTATTGCCAGATTTTCCAAAGAGAGTGAGTGACATGGAGATGAAAATATTAACCTTCCCAGGCCTCCGGGAATTCCAAGCTTGTTGCCAGGAGGGAGGTAGCATTTTGTGGTTAGAACAGTAGGGTTCTTTCGCACACTTTGCTCCTGAAAGCTTTTTGGAGCATGTCCTGCAAGATTTCTCTTCAGGATGTAGGGCATGTAGTCCAAGTCTGATGACATTTTGGTGCCTGTGGTGGAAAAATCCGAAAGAAACAGCATCAGCAAGTACACACACACATATCTGTTGACCCAGAACTCAATCAACCAAGAGGATATATCTAAGACTGTGGGATGGGCCCTGCTGAATGGTCTTAAATATCTGGAATGGGACAGCACATTCAGGAAAGGGATAGGATCCTGAAGTGGGTAGATACCTCCCTCCCACCCCAATCCCATCCTCCAGAATTTAGAAACCTTTGCCTGGAGTCCTAACCTTTTCAAGCCGGGGGCCTGGTTATGCTCTCTCAGTCAGCTTTGAGGGTTGGACAGTCATTTTGCCCTGCCTGCACAATGGGGTGGCCATTTTGTCCCAACAGCTTCAAAGGGGTGACCATTTTGTTTCTCAAATGCCCTTGGAGGTGTGGGGAGCCACATGAAATGACACCATGGGCTAGATCTGGCCCACAGGCCTTAGGTTGGGAACCACTGCCTTATTTGACTAAAACTCCCACAATCTCTCATTCAGGGTAGCTGGGTTTTAAAACAGTAGTTTTTGCAAGATGTATCATGAGCTCCCGTCTTCATCCCAGCTCCTGCCAACCTAGCAGTTCGAAAGCAAGAAATTGCAAGTAGATAAATAGGGACCACTTCGGTGGGAAGGTAACAGCGTTCCGTGCGCCCCGGTGTCTAGTCATGCCTGCCACATGACCACGGAAACGTCTGCAGAAGCAGACAGCGCTGGCTCTTCGGCTTAGAAACAGAGATGAGCACTGCACCCTAGAGTCGGATACGACTGGCTTTCGAGCAAGGGAAACCTTTACCTTTTTATCCTCAGTGACCAATACACCCAGATAGGTTAAATGCCACCCCAGGAGAAAATCCTGATTTACATTAAAGGTTGTGTGAGAAAGACAACATCAAATTTGCTCTTTGAAGAGCTACTGCTTTGTCCCCATGGTGTTCTCCTTTGATGGTTTTTAGAATGGGTCAGCAAAGTCTTGCTTCCCCCCCCTTTTTTTAAGCCAGCTGTATGGGGCCTTGGAAGGGTCAGGCTGCATCCATATGAGTCCATGCAAAGAACTCTCTAGTCTATGATAGAATAGCTAGTTGGTGGAGTGCCTGTGAGTGGCAGAATAACTCTGGAAAGGGGGAAAGGTTGCACTAAGGAGTTTTCCTGTACAAGACCCCTAAGGAAGGAAGGGAGGAAAGAAAGAAAGAATGAAGGAAGGAAAGAAGGAAGGAAAGAAGGCCTCCTTCTCATGTATTTCAAAGGGCTGTTACTTCTGCAGAAAAACAATTTCAGCGATTTGTACAACACGTTGTAGAACACGTGGCTCAGAACTGTCTGTAGCCCTTGATGGGGCCCAAAATATGCTGCTTGGGTTGTCTGACTTATTTTACTACATGGCAAGGTTGCCTTTAAGCATACCTAATCTTGGCAAACAGAAGAAGGGAAATCCGGCCAGACCAAAAATGCAGAGGAAACGAAGAAAGCCGTCTGAGTCAAAATCAACAATTAATCAATATAATGAAAATGCAATTTCTCCTCAGAAAATGTCACAATATCCAATTTTTTAAATATGCAATTGTAAGGTCTATTAAACAGTTTTTTTAACACCAAAAGGCTTCTCTTTCCAAGAGTTCTTCAAAAATAGAATAAACCAAAAAAGTGAGATAGAGTCTCTCAAATCCTTTCAAAATATAATAGTATTATTGCATACAAAGCTATATCCTGTAGGTGAATTGTCCAAACTATATCCATAAAGTAACTGAAGATTAATGAAGTAGTTTCTCTGAGTATATCAATATTTCCAATATTTCGAAGCTGTTTCTTGGATATACAGCTTTTCAATTAGAATTTCTTCTTCAGGAAAATCTATGAAGAAACAATCCATCATCATAATACTAGTATTCTACATGAATAAGTTACAGTCAAAGACATTATACAAACAATAAAGCATACCTTATTGTGCATCAAAAAAGCCTCTCAATGTTACATTCTTTGAGTGCTCTGACGTTAAGAATGAGTAAGAGGAAAAGACTTAAATATGCTAGATAATGACATGTGAAAAATGTTACATAATCAGTCTCACTGGCAACAATTTAAAGAGAAATCACAGATAACATGAGAGATCAAGCTCGCAATTAAGACCATCTGGTTCTAGGGACCTGTTGTGTTCTGTAAAGCAGTGCCTTTAACAATGTACCTTTACCATGTGTTATCAATGTAACCTTTCTGTGTGCAACATTATAACCATCACCTGTATCAATGTAAAGCCTAATAAGGGGACGCGAGCTAGTGACCACCAGAGGGCAGTAGCGAGCGTCCAGCTCTAATGGATCATAGCCACCTGGTTCAGCAGCGCGGGAAGATTCCCCGCGACTTCCTCACCTGGTCAAGAAGGGCGTGACCTCCTACGACGTCACGCAGGCAGCAACCAATAGTCTGTCAACGAGCCACATTCAAATGTATAGCCAGCTGTATATATTGAGCTACCCATCCGCCATTACCACATGTTCCTCCGGATCATCATGCAATAAACCTGTGTTAAGCCAACCCTTCGGCTGTTTCATTGTCTTTGGTCCCTTACACTAAATTGGCGACGAAGGTGGGATGGCAGCCCACGGGACCAAGACATGCGCCGGTTTCGAAATCAGGAAACCGGGCGACTGGGAGATCTTCGAGATGGACTTCCAGGCCGCACTGATCGAGTCCGAAGTCACGGAAGAGGCGAAGAAAAGGGCCATCTTCACCAGAATGCTCGGACAAGAAACAAAAAGGACCTTGGTGGACCTGATTGCACCGAGGAGGGTGAGCGAATTCAAAGCCAAGGAACTCATGCAGTTGCTGCGTGAGCACGTCCGGCCCGCCACGGCGATGTTTCCCGCTCGGAGTGCGTTTTGGAGGCGAGTCCAAGCGCCCGGGGAGACGGTCGCCGCGTTCGTGGCGGCCCTGCGGCTGGCGGCCGGCCCGTGCAAATGGGAAAACGTCGAAATCACCCTCCGAGACTGTGTGCTGTGTGGCCTGAATGACGCCGAAACCCAGCGCACATTAATGAACCAAGAGCCGCCTCCCACGCTGCAGGAGGTCGTCAGAGCGGCCCAAGCCGCAGAAGCTACGAAGGCCGGGGTCCAAGAACTCCAGGACTGGCGGCCAAAGTCGAGCAAAGTAGAGGCTCCGGTGCAGGCGGCCCGGCGAACTTCGAGGTCGTCTACAGAGAGCAGCGATGACGAGGACGTACAGAGGGTCCGGAAGGAGAGCCGACGATGCGACGGCTGTGGCACGGCCCACGACCGCGTGAAATGCCCCTTCCGGAAGGCCGAGTGCCACAACTGCGGCCGCCGCGGGCACATCGCCAAGGTGTGCAGGAAGAAGCGCGAGTCCCGGAGAAGCTCCCCAGACCGTTCCGCGGGACGAGACCGCCCAGCGAGATCCAAAGACGGCGCCCAGGCCACGCGGAAGCAGGACGGCGTGGGCCGCATCGCCGACGGCAGCGAGGACGACGCCCCAGTGTTCAGCGTGTCTACGGGACACCCCCCGCTACTTTGTTGAGGTACTAGTCCAAGGGGTGCCCATTAGGATGGAGATTGACTCGGGGTCCTCGTATTCAATCATTTCCCAGAGGGAGTTTTTCGGAATTGCCCCCCAAAAGCGGCCCAAGCTCAAAGCATTGAGGGCCACGTTACGGGACGTGCAAGGGAACAGTATTCCAGTGTTGGGGGTTGGAGAATTTCAGGTCAAATTCAAGGAGCACGCCGCGTCCCTTCCCCTGGTCGTGCTCAAGGGAGGAAATTGCAGCCTCCTCAGGACTCAATGGTTCCAGCCCCTGGGTTTGTTCATTGGGGGGGGGTGCATGCCGTGGGGATACACGCTGTTGGGACTGACCCAATTCAGGAGGTGTGCGAGGCGCACCCCGAAGTCTTCAAAATGGGACTGGGGAAATTCAAGGGGCCCCCAGTGACTTTCGACCTGGACCCGGAGGTCCGCCCGGTTCGCCTAAAACCACGCCGGGTGCCGTTCGCACTCAAGGACAAGATAGAGGCGGAACTGGACAAATTGGTGGGTCAGGGGATTCTTGTGCCTGTAGATTCTGCGGAGTGGGAAACTCCAATTGTAACTGCTCTAAAGTCCAATGGGGAGGTCCGCATATGCGCCGACTACAAGTGCACCATCAACAAGGCGATCCGCCCGAATGCATATCCGGTGCCGGTAGTCAGCCATCTGCTGGCCAGGTTACACAGGGGGAAATGTTTCGCTAAGCTCGACTTAGCACAGGCCTACCAGCAGCTCACAGTGTCTCCTGCCGCAGCTGCTGCACAGACCATAGTCACCCATAAGGGGGCGTTCCAGGTGACGCGCCTCATATTCGGCGTGAATTCGGCGCCAGGAATTTTCCAGTCACTCGTGGAACGCCTCCTGAAGGGTCTGGAGGGGGTGTTGCCATATTTTGATGACGTGTTAATAACAGGGGGGAGTCGGGCTGAATTGGCCAGGAGGTTGGGGAAGGTCCTGACGATATTCGAAAAGGCGGGGCTGAGGTTGCGAAAGGACAAATGCGTCTTCTTCGCAACCGAGGTTGAATTCCTAGGGTTTTGTGTGACTCCTGAGGGAATAAAACCATCCAAGTCTAAGGTGGCAGCCATCAAGAAAGCCCCCCGCCCCACCTCCAAGCCCGAGTTGCAGTCGTTCCTAGGGCTGCTCAACTTTTACCACTCCTTCCTTCCCCGGAAGGCAGCGGTGGCTGAACCGCTACACAAGCTGCTAAAGAAAGAACAGGCATGGAAGTGGGGCGATGCCCAAGAAAGGGCATTTAGTGAGCTGAAAAGCCTCCTAGCGTCCGATGCCATACTGACCCACTTCGACCCCAAACGCCCAGTAGTTCTGATCTGTGATGCATCTCCAGTGGGGGTGGGGGCGGTGCTGTGCCACGTGCTGGAGAACGGAAGGGAGGCCCCGATAGCATTTTACTCCAGGTCCCTGTCCCAAACAGAGAGAAACTACGCACAGACGGACAGGGAGGCCTTAGCGATAGTCTCGGGGACGAAAAAATTTCATGATTTTCTGTATGGCCGCCCCTTCACCATTGTGACGGACCACAAACCCCTGCTAGGCATTTTTACCGCGGATAAGCCCACCCCTCAAATCCTGTCCCCAAGGATGCTCAGGTGGGCCATTTTTCTCAACGCGTATCAGCACGCGTTGGTCTACCGGCCCGGGAAAGAGATCAGCCATGCGGACGCCCTATCTAGGTCTCCCCTTCCCCTAACGCCCAGCCAGGTGAGCATGGGGGAGCGGGACCATCAGGTTCTCATGATAGAGGTGCTGGATTCGCCCCCCGTAGTGCCCGCCGACATTGCCAAAGCGACAGAGAAAGACAAAACGTTAGCGACAGTAAGCTCCTGGCTGCAGAAAGGGTGGCCCGCATCCTCCCCAGCGGAGGAGTTCGCTCCATTTTTCAGAAAAAAGCTAGAACTGTCCCTAGAGAGGGGGTGTCTCTTGTGGGGGCAGCGGGTGGTGATTCCCACTTCCCTTCGGCCGTGGGTGCTCAAACTGCTTCACGTCAGCCACCCCGGCATCATGCGATCCAAGGCGCTGGCCCGGAGTTACTTCTGGTGGCCCCAGCTAGACGCCGACATCGAGCACATGGTCGGCACTTGTGAAAGTTGCCAATGCTCCAGACCGGAGGAGGCCCGCCTTCCCCACAGGGAATGGGACGCGGCTAAGGGGCCGTGGTCCCGGGTGCACGTTGATTTCGCGGGCCCATTCAGAGGCACCCTGTTCCTCCTTGTAGTGGACGCTTTCTCCAAATGGTTGGAGGTTATCCCAGTCACGAGCACCTCCTCGGCCCAGACCATTAGGCATTTGCGGAGGCTCTTTTCCACGTTCGGCATACCCAACACGTTAATTAGCGACAACGCTAGTTGTTTTACGTCCTCCGAGTTTAAGGCATTCATGGAGATTAACGCCGTTCGGCACATCACCTCCGCCCCGTTTCACCCGGCCACCAACGGCCAAGTAGAGCGCCTCGTCCGCACCACGAAGGACGCGTTGCGGCGCATGGGCCCAGGGGATTTGAACCTACAAGTGTTTCAGTTTCTGCTAGGGTACAGGGTGACCCCGTTGGCGTCAGGATACTCCCCCGCAGAGCTCTTAATGCGCAGGAAGCTGACCACCATCCTTACTAGGCTAGACCCCACGAGGGTAGAGGACAAAGGAAGGAACATCGGGCTGGAAGTTACAAAGAGTTTCAGCATAGGCGCCCCCGTGCATTGCAGGAATTACGCCAGCACAGGCCCAGCCTGGGTGCCGGGCGTAGTCGTGGAACAAACCGGCCCCGTGTCGTACCGCGTGGAAACCAGCACAGGGCTCCTATGGAGGCGGCACGCAGACCAGCTCCGACGCAGGGTCTCCGATGAGCAGGACACGGTTCACGCAGGAAATAAGTCAGCGTTAGGGTTCTCCCCCACCCGTTTAGCCCAAGGGGGAGGAGAAGGGGACCGTGGGCCCCCACCAAGGGGGGAGGAGGATATCCTCGTAGATACCCTGGGGGATCTTTCCGAGGAGGAGGAACCCGACCCCATACATATCTCGCGGAAGGTCCCCACAAATGCGGGTACCCCTACCAACTTAGATTTTGATTTTCAGAACCGGGGGGGGTTTCGGAGTGGTCCCCCACCCGTCCAAGCGAGAAGAGGGGTTTTTCGTTAGTCCCGACGGCCCCCGGTCTGCCCACAATGGAGTTTTTCCCTTCCCCTAAGACCGCCAGACAGCGGCAAGCCACTAACAAGTCTCCCTCTCCCATTTCAGGACAAGGGACCAGGGAACAAAGAAGCAATAACGCCACCGGGGGGCAGCCCTCTTCACGGCCCAAACGCACATGCAACAAGCCATCTTGGCTGAGAGACTTCGTCTCATCCTAGGGGGGAGGGATGTTGTGTTCTGTAAAGCAGTGCCTTTAACAATGTACCTTTACCATGTGTTATCAATGTAACCTTTCTGTGTGCAACATTATAACCATCACCTGTATCAATGTAAAGCCTAATAAGGGGACGTGAGCTAGTGACCACCAGAGGGCAGTAGCGAGCGTCCAGCTCTAATGGATCATAGCCACCTGGTTCAGCAGCGCGGGAAGATTCCCCGCGACTTCCTCACCTGGTCAAGAAGGGTGTGACCTCCTACGACGTCACGCAGGCAGCAACCAATAGTCTGTCAACGAGCCACATTCAAATGTATAGCCAGCTGTATATATTGAGCTACCCATCCGCCATTACCACATGTTCCTCAGGATCATCATGCAATAAACCTGTGTTAAGCCAACCCTTCGGCTGTTTCATTGTCTTTGGTCCCTTACACTAAAGGACCGAAGCTTGAAAATGAAAAAAACTTCTCTCTGTAACAACCGCTTTTGCACATTAACAAATGCACACCATCACTGTATAGCAGTTAAGAATGGTGCACTCGCGACTTGGGCAACCCAAACTTGAATCTTCCCTTACCCCAACTTGGCAATGAAGTGATCTTGAGTGATCTTGAGCTGGTCACACATAGCCTGGCCTGCTCTACAGAGCTATTGTGAGGATAAAGAGGACGAAGGAAAAGCAGGATGTAGATCAGGGGTTTGCAACCTATGGCCCGTGGGCAGGCCCCGGCCCACAATGGCAAATCATCCGGCCTGCAGCAATGACCCCAGAAGCAGAAGTGTTTACAACAGCCGTAAACGTGCCCCGTGCATGCGCAAACACACCAGTGCATGTGCAAACGCATCCGCCAGAGTTTACAACAGTGTTTATGGTGGTGGGAATGTCTCCAGCAGCCCCCTCAGCTGTCTGAGGGGGATTGGACCGGCCCGTGGTGTGGAAAGGTTGAGAACCCCTAATGTAGATGAAACAAATATAATAAGCACTACCAGGTTTTACTGGCCTCACAGCATTGCCAAACAATAGTTTATTATTGTAACAAGCATGTACATTTATTAAAAAAAATAGTTTCCCCAAACATAAATTTAGAGGTTCCTCACGGTATGGGGCTCTAAATTTCAGCTTGTGCGGAACAAGGAAGCCTGGCTTCCCTCACTGGCCCTCTGCACTTGTTGCAAAGTCCATTGGCCGTAGTCCTATCCCTCCCCACAGCAGACGCCGTGTGAAAATGAAACTTAAGAGGAGTGAGTTATTTAAAAGGATTACTCTAATTCCTTAATACAAGCAACCATATATAGTCATCTGAAAAGAGCAATGACGACACACATCCACACCCCTAGAAGCATAGGGCGCTGCATCTGCTTTAATTTATTGTTGATTTCCCGGAATGAGGAGAGAGCAGGCCCCTCCTTTCCAACCATGGGGAGAGCTCAGGCAGGCCCTGGGGTGGGGGTTGCCATGAGAAGCCTGGCTTACATCTTGTCCCTCTGGGGCACGAGAGGGCTCCCCCTCTCTCTCCATGCTGTTTGTTGTTGCCTAGCAACGCAGTGTTTGTTAGTGCTCCAAAAGGCCTGCCTTGTGGAGGTGACTCACAGCAGCATGACTCACGAGAAGCAGAACCATCTAGCCTGGCCGGCAGCCAGGTTCGCTGGCCCAGAAGCCTGTATAGCCCTCCCCACTGCTCAACACCCTCTCTTATTCTCTCGCTCACTGTCTCTGCAAATTTGCTGGGACTTAACATATGGTTGCTGTGACCAAGAACTTTTTAAGGCACACATGGCCTTGCTTCTAAGTGGCAGAGTTCCTAGGTACTTGCAAGTTAATTGTAGTTGCATGGAAGCCTGAAACAACTCAAACATTTATGTAGAATTTTATGGCCTGGAGCCCCTTAGGGCTGTAGTTACTAAACCAGGGGTTCCCAACCTAAGGCCTGTGGGCCAGATCGGGCCCATAGTGCCGTTTCATGTGGTCCCCCCACACCTTCAAGGGCATTCAAGTAACAAAATGGCCACCCCTTTGAAGTGGTTGGAATAAAATGGCCACCCCTATCATGCAGGCAGGGCAAAATGGCCATCCAGCCCTCGAAGCTGACTGAGAGAGAGTGACCTGGACCCCTGGCTTGAAAAGGTTGGGAACCCCTATCCTAAACTGTGCCTGCAACATGGCTGCTGCATCCTAGCGTGGTTTAGCAATTATTTTTATTTATTTATTTATTTTCTGATTTATATTGCTGCCCAACTCCAAACACTCTGGGCGGCTCACAGAAAATAAAACCAATTTAAAAACCAATAAAACCAACATTTTAAAAACCAATAAAAAGCCCATTAAAACTGCCATTAAATTAGCAATTACACTTATATACTGCCCTATAATCAGTGGTGGGCTTCAAAAAAATGTACTACCACATTGTGGGCATGGTATGGTGGGCGTGGCCAGGGGGAAAGACTTGTGTTGCACCCAAATTAGGACTACTTTATTTCAAAACTTGGATGGGCGGGGCCATTGTTGTGTTCTGTAAAGCTGTGCCTTTAACAATGTACCTTTGCCATGTGTTACCAATGTAACCTTTCTGTGTGCAACATTATAACCATCAGCTGCATCAATGTAACCTAATAAGGGGACGCGAGCTAGTGACCACCAGAGGGCAGTAGCGAGCGTCCAGCTCACATGGATCATAGTCACCTGGTTCAGCAGCGCGGGAAGATTCCCCGCGACCTCCTCACCTGGTCAAGAAGGGCGTGACCTCCTACGACGTCACGCAGGCAGCAACCAATAGCCTGTCGACGAGCCACATTCAAATGTATAGCCAGCTGTATATATTGAGCTCCCCATCCGCCATTACCTCATGTTCCTCCGGATCATCATGCAATAAACCTGTGTTAAGCCAACCCTTCGGCTGTTTCATTGTCTTTGGTCCCTTACACTAAAGCCATCCAGATTTTCTGCTACAGGTTCTGGCGAACTGGTGTGAACCTGATGATGCCCCATCACTGCCTATAGTGCTTAATGCGTTCTCGGCAGTTCACAAGGTAATTAGCACTTTGCCCCCAACATGGTGGGTACTCATTTTACCGACCTTGGAAAGAATGGAAGGCTGAATTGTCATTGTCTCCTTCCAACCAGTCTTGCCCTGGATCGGTGATTCTGTCATGTCTCCGTCTGCACTGACTGTACAGTTAATTCAATAGCACTTTCTTGCAACAGAACTACTTGTTCTCAGAGGAATCTTTCATTGTGTCTCTGTATGAGTAATTGCAATGGAATTGCTTTCTTCTAATGTGGGTGGAACTATTAACAAGGGCACAGAGGCACCCAAGGGTGTGGGATCCTTTCCGGATGGCACTATCTACGCATACTTTAGAGTTTCCTTTGTAAGACTGAAATAGAGCTCCTGATTTTGGAGGGGAAAATGTGTGCTACCAATTTTGGAAACATTCTTTGTTGTTTGCAGTAACACAGGCAAAGTTTTTTCTTTTTTGCCAGCTACACAGAAGCAAAACTTGGATTTTGAGAAGCTAAAACATATGAGTTGTCGCCTCCAGTAAATTTTGACCATAAGTTGCCATTATCATTTATTTTATTTTATTTTTTGCTAAAATGTGGAGGACAGGGCAGACAAAACTTAAAACCCTTACAATGATGGGAGTCCAGAGGGGGGCACATTTACTTTGGGAGTTTCCACTTTTGTCTTTTTGAACTTCAGTCAGCAAAACTGCATCTCTGTTAAACTCTTAGCAGATGTCAGTTGGTAGCTGCCATTTCTCACCTCACCCTTCTCATTAGAAAACGGGTAGGATTATGCTCCATAAGAAGATTAATCAGTGAGTAAATGGGACTGTGATGGCTCAGTGGTTAAGAAGGTCACCTTGTTAGCTGGAAGTTCAGCAAGTCGGCAGTACAATCAGAGCAGTACATCATGACAGTACAGTACTACCAGTATATAGGGCCCAGAGCTGACAGGGGCCCTGCCGTCGCCGACCATAACTGTGACATTACTGGGGGGGGGGGGCAATAGGATTGCTCATTATGGGGCCCAGAAATTTCTGATGGCGCCCCTGAGTTCAAGACTCGAGTACTGCATGATGGAATGAGCACCCGTCTCTGTCACAGCTCCTGCCAACCTAGCAGTTCAAAAGCAAGAAATTGCAAGGAAATTAATAGGGACCACTTTCATGGGAAAAGATCTTGGGGACATGTAAGGAGCCTCATTTGGGCATCCCCTGAGCAGAGTTCCTCCAGCAAAGATCCTTTCAATCCAGAAAGCACTTTTTGTGTGCTTCTGACATGATTACAAAAGCGAGTGTGCATAAATAAAAGAAAAAAGACAAAAAAACGTTATGGCACCATTGTATTAGTTAGTCCAGTTCGTCTTGATCCACGAAAACTAACGTTAAAAATACAGTGCTGTAGTTTTATTTACTCTCTGATAGGCTTGCACAGACTAACATGACTACCAAAGAAAGTTAATGTAAGCACCAACCCTTGCTATGAGTAACAAGAATTTTACAACCCCAACTGAAAAATCAATTACAGTACTTCTCACCTCCCACTAAGTTTACCACCAACAAACAGCTTGATGAATTTTGCTGGCTGCTTTGTCAAAAAATGGGGGAAATAAATCTCCAAGTCAGAAGACCAAGAGTGATTCAGATCACATACAATTAAATTCATTTCTATAACTTTAAAGGAGTTATTTATACCCACTTAAGCAAACTTTTCTGTGTTCTTGTGACTCTTAAACTTATGTAAACCAACTTGGGCAGTTCTGGACATCCTGTCAAACCAAAAAAGACACTTCTACCCTCTGGCAGTCCTATCAATAGAGAACTCATCAGGGGCCAGATCTGGCTCACAGGCCGCAGTTTGGGCACCTCTGTGCTAGAGGCTATGATGAAGGGCCCAGGTTCAATCCTTGGCATCTTCAAGTCAAGCTAGAAAAGGATCCTTCCTGAAACCCTTCAATCTTTCCCAGCCAGTGTTAACAATACTGGGATAAATGGCCTTATGTTCTAACAACAGTGTAAAACAGGTTTCTGTGTTTCTAACTTTCCAGCACCAGGACCCACACTGCACCCTCACACCCTACTCCTGGCCCCACAGATTTATGGTCTCCATTCTTTTCTGCAACCACTGCAATAAACACTGAAATTCAGAGCAATGGCAACTGCATTCATTGGTGAGGTCAGATGCCAGAATGCCCTTTAGAGTAGAATATAAATCTAAGTAAATAGCCTTTAATAAATAGTCTTATAAATCTAAGTAAACAAAGTTACCATAGCAGAAACATTGTATGCAAGGGCTGTGAGGAACACCATCCCTTTCCTCAGCACTACTTTAGGGCTTAGCTGTTAAGAAGAGGAATAAGGAAAAGGAACAGAGAACATGCACTACAAAGCACTTTAAAAAAGGGGGGGAGGATCTGAGAATTCAGAAAACAAGCAAGCAAGAGAGAGCAAATATCATACCTGCCAATCATCTAGATCAGGAAAAGAAGTCAATCCAGAGAAGTATGAGAAAAGATCGCTTGGTTTGGGGCATGATTTGGTCATGAGAATGAGTTAGAACAGTGTTCCCCAACCTTTGGTTTTTGGACTCCTATTCCCAGAAGCCTAAGTCAGTACATTGGCTGATCAGTGCTTTGGGCAGTTGACTTAGGTTTGGGAATTGAAGTTTAAAAACCAAAGATTGGAGAACACTGAGTTAGAGGAAACATTAAAAACATATATTGTTTCTCTCATTCTGTGTGTGCCGCAGGGGATGGCTCTGAGATCATAGTGTGTGGGTCACTTCGTGGCAAGCTGGGATCCATCTTAAACAAACTCACGCCAATGACATTTTTCCTGCTTCAGGAAAAAAATGCATTCTTGGATACGAGTTGCAGTTGACGACGACGACAATATTATTATGCACATCAGGGAAAATGGAATGATTACCATAAGCTTGCACAGCTGTAATTGTCATCATATTTGCTGGTAGTTTTGAAGAAGAAGTAAAAAGTGCTCTTATCAAATTGTGTTTAAGATGCTGATTTGGAGACTGGAAAGTCGGGTTTCAATACCTGAGAGCTGCACTTGGGAAGATGAAAGGAGCCTCATTCAGATGTCCCCTAAAAATCCTTTCAACCCAGAGTAATCTCTGACATTATTGTTGTTGTTGTTGTTGTTGTTGTTGTTGTTGTTGTTGTTGTTGTTGTTGTTGTTGTTGTTGTCGTCGTCATCGTCGTCGTCGTCGTCGTCGTCATTGTCGTCGTCGTCGTCGTCGTCGTCGTCGTCGTCGTCGTCGTCGTCGTCGTCGTCGTCGTCGTCGTCGTCGTCGTCGTCGTCGTTGTCGTTGTCGTTGTCGTTATCGTTATCGTTATCGTTATCGTTATCGTTATCGTTATCGTTATCGTTATCGTTATCGTTATCGTTATCGTTATCGTTATCGTTATCGTTATCGTCGTCGTCGTCATCGTCGTCATCAAATGGTAACTGAAATACTGTTGCACAGTTTTAAGTCCTGCAGCTGTTTTGGAGCAATAGAAAGCTTCCTAGGGCTCCCTCTCTTTCCCCAGGTTTTGCAGATCAGAACTGGAAAAGCATTGCCTCTAGGACCAGTGACAGAACCAGAGCCAGTTATTCTGGCTTTAAATCTTTTTCTCTCCCATTTTTGGCTACCCCAGGAGGATGGAGATCCTTATCCAGCCTTCAAATCTGGTGGAGGCTCTAGGAAGCTTTTTATTGCCCCCAAACGGCTGCAGCTGATGTCACCATTGTTGTGCTACAGAGTTCCACTCACAGGATTTCAGCCACTTAAATGTCAGACTTCCAGGCACCACATTTTTGTTACACTATCAAATTGGTGGATGATACCAGATCCACACCAGTCTTCTCTTTTGCTTTTAGAATCTCTTCCCGTAATCTTAACCTATAAAATCAAGGGTTAACCATTGGAACTTCGTATAGGCTCCTTAGCCAGGCCCCACTAACCTGCACTCACCATTCGTGCACACGGCCGAACTGGGTATGCAGGTAAACGCAGGATTGAGAATTGCGCCAGGGGGGCAAGAGCCCCACAAACGCAAATAAACTAAATCAACTAAAATACCCAATGTTCTTTGTGCCACGGTGCAGCCAATCAGGCTGAGAGGCGCGACCACAAAGAACCATACCTGTCAACCTTCCCGGATTGGCCAGGATTTCCCGGTTTTCGGCGTCGATTTTTGCCCTTTCCCGCTCCGCGCTGCCGAAACCCCGGATTTTGGCAGTGGGGGAAAGGAGGCACTGCGCAGCCCATCTGCGCAGGTCGCATTGCACGCATGCGTGAAAGGGCTCTACACTTCCATAGCTCCCTTCCACACATGTGCAGAAGGCTACGCCGTGTGCGTAGAAGGCTACGCAAGCGGCGTAGCCCTCCACGCGCATGTGTACAACGCGACCTGCGCAAACCCGGTCCGCGCAGTTCCCTGATTCGCTGGAGCCGCAGTTGACAGGTATGCAAAGAAGGCTGAGAATCACGCCACGGCCAATCAAAAGCGAGCCGCAGGGAAAAAAACGCAGCACAAAGACAAACCACTAACCCATTACTACAATCCCCAGAGTCCTGCGCGCCATGACCATGCAGAACACTGAGGAATCCGGCGCGTGAAAATTTTTAAAAAAACTCACCGCCTCACAGCCATAAACACCAGCTGGCCTTCTTTCCCTCCCCAACAGCGCCTGAAGCTCCCGATCATCAGAGTTTCCCATTTAATATCAGTAGGTGGGGGGGGGCGATCCCCCTCTCCGCTGGTTTCCCTGGGTTTGGGAGGTTTGTGGGGACAAAAGGGGTATGTCCCCCCAACTATTCTGGACCTAGGAAACCAGGGAGAGTGGATCGATTCCACTCCCACCCCTAAGAAAAACTCAGTTTTTAAAGAGAAGAAACCAAGCAGTTTCTTCTCTTTAAAAACGGAGTTTTTTTAAGGAGGGGGGGAATTGATCCACTCTCCCTGGTCTCCTGGGTCCAGAAGGGTTGGGGGGACATACCCCTTTTGTCCCCCCCAAACCTCCCAACCCCAGGGGAGCCAGCGGAGAGGGGGGTTGCAACCCCCCACCCACTGGTATTAAAGGGGAAACCCCGATCTACTTTCACGAATCCACACAATCAAAGCACCATAACACAATAAAGCCCCCCTCCCCACCACCTAGCCCACCTTTCCTAACCCGCAATGACCACGCCCCCTCCCCACCACCTAGCCCACCCTTCCTAACTCCTACCGACCATGCCCCCTCCCCACCACCTAGCCTACTCTTCCTAACTCCCACTGACCACACACCCCTCCCCACCACCTAGCCCACCCTTCCTAACCCCCAATGACCACGCCCCCTCCCAACCACCTAGCACATAGTTCCTAACCCCCAACGACCACGCCTCCTCCCCACCACCTAGCCCACCCTTCCTAACTCCAAATGACCACGCCCACCACCAAATAAATAAATAATTTTTACAAAATTACTAAAAACACAGTCAAAAACATCCAAAAATACACAAAAACAACACCAAAAACAATATGAAGTAAACAAAAACACAATCAAAAACAAACAGTCAAAAATACAAATTCCAACCCCCCCCAAAAAAACAAAGAAAACAAGCAAAACTTACCAAAAGATGTCCTACCTCCACGAAGACCAGAAAAGAGACTACTTACCAAAAGAAGCTCCACCCAGAGGCCAGGAGAGAAAAAACAGTCAAAATACAATAACCCCTACCAGCACCACCTGCTGGCCACAATAGTAAAAACAATTCAAAAACACACAACAGCCCCAAACAAAAGGCCACAAGAGTAACAACAAATCAAAAACATAACACAAATTCACAATTTTACACAAAAGGTGACAAAAATACAAACAAGTCAAAAAAATTAGACTAAAACACATTTTAACACAAATCACAAACATATGTAAAAAAAAAATAGAAACTTTTAAAAAATCCTGTGCTGAGTTTTAACTCAAATTAAAACCCAAAACATCTAAACACATTTTTAAAACATTGAATGTAAAAAACATTTACTTTTACATTATTAAAATTATTACCTACGGTACAACTAATTAAAAAAAACAAAAAACTAAAACATTATTCGCTTACATAAAACAATTTGAAGACATTATATCATACTTTGTTCTTTTATTAATCCTAAAAAAAACCATAAAAACCAGATCACAGTTAATAACAGCCAAGCCAAAAAATTTTTTGCGTAAATAACCATTTTAAAAATTAATATTACAAACTAAGCAACTTTGAAAAAAAATAACACAATTTAACCTTCCAACACAATTTAAAACAGCCCGGCAATGCCGGGCAACCTCTGCTAGTTTGCTTATAAAGCAGTTGCTGCAGATTCAAAGTTAGAAACATAGATCTGTTCCCATCACATTTATTGTACCATTTCTATTGTACCATCTTTCTATTGTACCATTTTGTCACTTGACAGCAATAGTTCTGCAGGAGGGGTTGCTTCCGGACTGAAGCTTGGAAGTTACAATTTTTTACTAGAGTTCCCAGAATTCCCCAGTCACCAAGTCCAGTGGCAGCGCTGAATCAGAAGGAGGAATCTTTGTTTATAAAGAGGGGCATTAACCATTGGACTCCGGTATACACGCCTGCACCCGGCTATCATATCCCATACCAAGCCACCTGCACTCGCCCGAACCCGAACCTGGACTGCAGAGCGCCGCAACATTGCCAAAACCGCCAGTGGGGCAACAGCCTCACGAAGGGAACAAAGGGAAACAACTTCAATTCCCAACGTCCTACGCGCCATGAGCACTTCAGCCCATCAGGCTGGAGGGTGCGAGCATGCAGAATGCTGAAAAAGTCGGCGCACGGAAAATAAAACAAAAACACGCTGGCCTCCTGCAACGGGAGTGCAAGTCTGCCACAGGCGGACACAGCGCCTCATGGCCTCGCAAAACAAAACCCGCCGGCCTTCTTTCCCGGAGCAACGGGGAGAGGAGGGACTCCCTCTCCTCCACGCTACCCCGCCGAAGACACGGCGAGATCACCGCCGGCCTCAAGGTAAGCTGAGCCGGGGTGGAAAAAAATTCCAACAGCAGGCAGCAGTTCGTCAGGGGAAACACACTCCCTGGCGGATGACTGGCTGCTGCCTTTGTACTTCCGATGGAGGTCATACAAAAGCAGCAGCTAGCAATCCACAAGGAAGATCACCACCCTTTACAGATCGCTGCCTGCCGATCTACGGTTAGGTAAGCCAGGAGAGAAAGGAGACAGAGAGGAGAGAACCATCGTCTGCCTCCTCCCCGACCTACCTAACGAACCTTACCGGGGGAAGAACGGGCTGACTGCCAGCTCCTCCTTTTCCCCATTGCTGCATCGAAACCAAAATTCAAAGCAGCAATGGGGAAAAAAGGAACCGACAGGCAGCCCGTTCTTCACACAAAAGTACACACCAACAACAAAAACAAACATTTACCCAAAACGCCAAACACCAAAAATAATAAAACACAAATAAATAAATAAATAATTAAACAAACACATTAACCAACAAAACAATAGACAACAAAATCCACAAACAAAAACACCCAAAATACCATGAAAAATCACCTAACTACAACACGAAAATACCTAACTCAAACAACAAAAATACCACAAATTAAACAAATAATCACAAAAGAAATCAGAAACATAAAAACCAACCAGAAGTAAACAAAACAATTAAACACATCTAAAACCCAAAAACCCCACAAAAGAAGAAACAGAAACACCTACCAGTCCAACACCACCAAAACAAAACAAAAAAAACAAAACCCAGATTAAAAAACACCCAGAGAACTCACCAGCACATCCTCCCTCCACGACTCCAGAACAGAAATGAAGAAACAAAGACAGAAACAAAGACTACTTACCGGAAGAAGCCCCACCTAGAGGCTGGGAGAGAAAAAACAAGTCAAACACAAAAAGAATCCAACACTACTACTAACAGCCCCACCTAGAGGCCACAAGAGTAAAAACAAGTCAGAAAAATAAGAAATAAATCAAAATCACAAATAAATCTAATAAAATAGATCAAAAAAGTCACCAACCACAAATGCAAAACACCTCCACCCAAACCACCCTTAACCAAAAAACAAACAAAAAAACCCAAATAAAAACTGCCCTGCTGGCCGGGCACAAATATGCTAGTTCTCTATATTTTAAGAAGCATGGGACTGTGGTGGCTCAGTGGTTAAGAAGCTCACCTTGTTAGCTGAGAGTTCAGCAAGTTGGCAGTTCAAGACCCGAGTACTGCATGATGGAATGAGCACCTGTCTCTGTCACAGCTCCTGCCAACCTAGCAGTTCAAAAGCAAGAAATTGCAAGTAAATAAAAAGGGACCACTTTGGTGGGAAAAGGTCTGGGAAACATGAAAGGAGCCACATTCGGGCATCCCCTGAGCAGAGTTCCTCCAGCAAAAATCCTTTCAATCCAGAAATCACCTTTGTGTGCTTCTGACCAGCCAGGAGATTTGATAGATGTGGTGACTATCCCCTGAGCCCCGCCTCGGCAGGGATAAAAGGGACGATGCAGCCGGACACCGGACGCCGGACACTGATGGACCTCGCCACTGCCTCTCCCCGGCCCTTGTCGCTGTTTTTTGGTTTGTTTGTTTTTGGTCCTGTCCATGGCATGGTACGATCTGTGCCAAGACTGTGTCTGTTAATTTGTTGGCTTGCTGAAATGTATGGACTTTAAATGAAGGATTTTTCTTTTTTGTAATGTTGTATTTCTATGATGATATTTTGTAATGTTGTATTTTTTAATTATGATACTTTGTAATGTAGTATTTATGACTTATATGATTTTGTAATATGACGTGTATTGTTCCTATTGAGATGTGTAATGTTTGATTTGTTGTGAGCCGCCCTGAGTCGGCGTATGCTGAGTGGGCAGCATACAAGTCGAATAAATCAAATCAAATCAAAGTCAAAGAAGTAACTTTTTCAAACTCTGTTCCGTACTATAACCACTTATACTCCACTTGTACTCTGGAGACAGATTCCCCATAATTAGTTGGAAGTAAAATAAAAACACATGTTCCACACTGAGTATAATGCTATATTATTCAGCATAGCCAACATCTCTCTGTAATACTCTATAATGCTCCCAGACAGCCAAAAAAAATTTCTAATGGTCATTAAAAGCTTCCTGTTTGCAGGTCCTTCCCATTTTATTGTTTCCTAGTGACTGCAACTAGGAGAGAAACAATAACTGTTTCTCAACAGAATATGCTACTTCACTGTAAATAACCAAAAGAATGGGGGGAAAAGTGATTAAGGCTCCTTGCCTTTGACATTTGAATAATAAAGAGAGACATTCTTGGGGCAATTAATAGCAGGCCCCACAAAGCCTTGGTAGTACTTGGTTCACACTACCGTTTAAAAGTTGGTGAAAGAGTAATTACAAATTAATCTCTGGAAGAAGATGTTATAGGAAAACATATTGCAATGATTTAAGAATGAATGAGTCTAAATACACCATAAAACTTGAGAGAATAAAGAATGGGAATTCCAGACCAAAGAGCTAGCATGGAAGCAACCAGGGTCAAAGAGGATACTGTACTCTCAAAGTAGAGCGGGCTTTACCCATCATACAATTATTTGCCAAATAATTTGGTCTGTGTTCTACTTTCCTAACTAAGCCACATAGGTCTTCCTCCTGCTGGCAAGCAGCTGTAACTGCAAGACTCTCCTAAGTGAAAAGGGAGTGGGAAAAAGATGAACACAATAGCACAATAGGCATGGACGGCACTGTTGTTGTTGTTCAGTTACATAATGTAGTCGAGTCCGCCCCTTTGCGACCCCATGAACCATTGCATGCTAGACACCCCTATCCTCCACCAAACTCCGCAGCCCGCTAAGCTTTATGCCCATTGGGTCAACAATGCCATCTAGCCACCTCGTCCTCTTCCACCTTCTTCTCCTTTTGCCTTCGATCTTTCCCAGCATCAAGGCCTTCTCGAGTGAGTCCTCTCTTCTCATTTGGTGTCCAAAGTACTTTAGCTTCATCTTCAGTATTTGTCCTTCCAATAAGCAGTCAGGATTGATTTCCTTCAGGATCGACTGATTTGGTCTCTTTGCCGTCCAGGGGACTCTTAAGAGTCTCCTCCAGCACCACATTTTAAAGGTTTCTATTTTTCTTATGGTCCAGCTCTTGCAACCATACATTACTACTGGGAAGACCATTGCTTTGATTATGCAGACTTTTGTTTGGCAGGGTGATGTCTCTACTTTTTATTATGTTCCCTAGGTTTCTCATAGCTTGTCTCCCAAGAATTAATTGTCTTTTTATTACATGACTGCAATCTCCATCTGCAGTGATCTTGGATCCTAAGAAGGTAAAGTCTTGTCACTGCTTCCAATTCTTCCCCTTCTATTTGCCAGGGAGTGATAGGGTCAGTTACTATTATCTTGGTTTTTTAATGTTGAGTCTCAGGCCAGCTTTTGCACTCTCTGCTTTCACACTCATCAAGAGGTTCTTTAGTTCTTCTTCACTTTCTGCCATTAGGGTAGTTTCATCTGCATATCTCAGGTTGTGGATGTTTCTCCCACCAATTTTGATTCCAACTTGTGATTCATCCAGCCCTGCATTGTGCATTATGTACTCTGCATATAAGTTAAATAAGCTGTGTGACAATATGCAACCTTGTCATATTCCTTTTCCTATTCTGAACCACTCAGTTGTTCCATATTCTGTCCTAACGGTTGCTTCTTGACTCATGTACAGATTTCTCAGAAGACAGATGAGGTGGACTGGTATTCCCATCTCTTTAATTACTTGCCACAGTTTATTGTGGTCTACACAATCAAAGGCCTTGGTGTAGTCAATGAAACAAAAGTAGATGTTTTTCTTATTTTTGTTGAATGCAGTGATCTAACCACATTTCTTTAGATTACAGTGATACTTCATACAACGTCCAAACTTGGTTCCACAAGTTTGGACTTTATACAGATTTGGACTTTGTATGAGTCATGCAAAATCCTAGCCGCGGTGCCTCATATAACGTCCAAATCCTTGCCGCGATGCCTCGTACAACGTCATTTCCATAGAGATACATTGTACTGTAACAGCACAGACATCAGGGCAAAGTCAAGGAAACAGACAGGAAACTGACAGAACTTTAAGAAATCATTGTCTAAAGGCTAAATACATTACAAAAACGTGTCAAATAACCCTGATTTTAGGGAACAAACCATACAACAAGCTTTTAACTTTTGAAAACTTTATGAAGTGCAGGTTTAAAATTTAACAAGTCCCATCATGCAGCACAGTGTTAATTTATCCAAACAGCAGCAAATACCAAACAATTGCCCCCCCCAAACAGTGCTCCCTCCAAAAAAGACCAACATAAGAAAAATTATGGAGCATGCATTCTGTTTTTTAAAACCACAGCAGCAAACACCAAACAATTGCCCACCCCACCAAAAAATTGCCCTCCCCCACCGACCTCCCCACCTCAAGCCAATCGGAAACAGAAAACCTCATTTACCTACCTTTCCACTGTGCCAAAGAATGCTCCAAGAACCCTAAAGAATGCTGCAAAAATCCCAGGAATACTTCCAAAAATTCTGACAAAAATAATAATCAAAAAATTCAAAATCGCGCTCAAAACCACTCCTAAACATTCTTCGCCTCATGCAAAACCCACAAGAGCAATGCACACATGCATCCT
The DNA here is from genome assembly GCA_035047305.1 of Bradypodion pumilum. Lineage (NCBI taxonomy): Eukaryota > Metazoa > Chordata > Lepidosauria > Squamata > Chamaeleonidae > Bradypodion > Bradypodion pumilum. The sequence continues at coordinate 208,117,407 of JAWDJD010000002.1, forward strand.
GCCTTTTATACTGCCCAGACACAATGCAACCTGGGGAAAACCCCAATGCCTCATACAAAGTCGCAGCAACTTTGTATGAGGCAACTTTTAGCAAGGAATTAGGCAATGTTGTATGAATTCGATGTTGTACGAAGCGGACTTTGTATGAGGTATTACTGTACTTCAGAAATACTTGATAATGTAATTTGAACTTGTATAAAAAGCAGGAACAATGCAGATCCAGACTCATACCTGTCAAATGCGGCTCCAGAAAATATGGCTTCTGTGCAGAAGGCCTCTGTGCAGAAGGCTTCCGCGCATGCACAGAATGATTCTATGCATGTGCAGAAGGGTTCTGCACAGAAGGGTTCTGCGCCGAATGGCATGCGCAGTACTACTTTTGCCTGCCGGTCAAATTATGGGATGGCGGCAGGAAAGTGGAGGAAGTGGCGCGGAAATACGGGAAATCCCGGCCAATCCGGGATATTTGACAGGTATGTCCAGACTTGACTTTTTTTGCCAGGGGATTGATGAGTAACATTACAGGAGAAGAATAGCTCATGCATGGGGGAAAAATTATCTTTCTTGATCCTTTGTACAGAACATTCCTATGAAATCCACATGAATGTTTCATTCTGAAATAATGTGGGGTTTCCACATTGTGCAATTAGTTACATTTATCTCTTGCCTTTAATCCAGGTATTATTGTGGTGGGTATATATAATTCTGTTGGGTGTGGTGGTTTAGTGGTTAAAATGCTGAGTTTGATGACCAGAAGGTTGGCAGGTCAGCAGTTCGAGACCCAAGTGCTGTGCAATGGAGTGAGCTCCCGTAATCTGTCCCAGCTTCTGCCATCCAAGCAGTTTGAAAGCAAGAAATTGCAACTAGATAAATAGCTAACACTGCAGCAGGGAAGGTAACAGCATTCAATGCATGCTTCATTGTCTAGTCATGCCTACTGCAGACGCAGACAACGCTGGCTTTTTGGCTGTAAATGGAAATGAGCAAAACCCTTTGAATCGGACACAACTGATTTTCGAGCAAGGGAGTCATTTACCTATATATAATTCTTCCCTTCCCTACTTTGTGTTCACAACAAATTTGTGGGATAGATCATAGTGGGAGAGAATTTTATGAATTTTATGCCTACTGCGTTTCAACTGAACCCCTTGCCACATATTAATTGGGCTTTCTAAAGCAGGAGTCCCCAACCTTTTTTGTACCATGGACAAGTTTCATGCTAAACATTTTTTTCACAAACCTGTAAACTCAAAAACAAGGAGGAGGGGCCCAGCCGACTGCCAGCCGCACCATTTGACTCAGGCAGTAAGGTGGGGGTGGAGACCTGCCGAAGTTAAGCAATGTGGAGGAAGGGCCCAGCCACCTGCTTACCTATTGTCTTGTCTGAAGCCCGTGCTCTCGCTCCATTCACTGAGCAGACCTGGTGGCGGCGCATGTTGAGGGCAGAAGGCTGCCATCAGGGGTCCCAGCACCGCCACCCCCCATGGCCCAGTTTGGGACAGCCCATGGCCCAGTACTGGCCCATGGTCCAGTGGTTGGGGACCCCTGATCTAAAGGACATAAGTTATCTTCATCCTACTTTACTTGGCAGTAGATGCTATGAGGAGCACAGAGCTGCAGTTGTTCCATATCAACTCTTCCATTCATTCTCTCTGATGAAATGGGATGCGATCCATTATAATATATGACACAGTGCTCTTATCTACTTAGGCAGGTCTACTTCAGTGGATCTCTCTACAAGAGTGTATAGGACTTTAGTCTTTTGAGTGGCTTCATCAAGACCTCTTGTTTTTGTGTAGCATCAAGCAGGTCCACAACTACAAACTGGAAGCCAACTCCATCATTGGGCAGAATGAGATGACCATTAATTTGGGGTATTACAAAGAGAAATGGACTGCAGTGGCTCAAGTGGCTAAGATGCTGACTGGGAGGCGGGAGGTCAGCAGTTCGATTCCCGAGGACTGCAGGAGGGAATGAGCTCCCGTCTTTGTCCCAGCTCCTGCCAACCTAGCAGTTCGAAAGCAAGAAATTGCAAGTAGTTAAATAGGGACCACTTCGGTGGGAAGGTAAATAGCGCTCCGTGCGCTCTGGTGTCTAGTCATGCTTGCCACATGACCACGGAAATGTCTGCAGAAGCAGACAGCGCTGGCTCTTCAGCTTTGAAACAGAGATGAGCACTGAACCCTAGAATTGGATATGACTGACTTTCGTGCAAGGGAAACCTTTACCTTTAACCTTACAAAGAGAAGCAAGTTGTGGCTATTGGTTTATTCCTGTTTTATTTTTAACTAGCATATTTTGCCCGGCGGTGTCGGGCTCTTTAAAATGGTTTTGGAAGGTTTTTGTTTTATGTTTATGCAAATGAGGTTAGTTTTAATTGTGGTTTTTTAAATTTATATTTTAACGCATGGGCTGTTATAAACTGTGATTTTTTATTTTTTTGTTTTTGTTTTTTGTTTTTTAAAAAGAGGAAAGGATGATATAATTTTTTATAATTATTGTATTTAACCAAATAATGTGTTACTATGTGAATTTTTTAAAATAACTTGGATAATAATTTTTAAAATGTGTAAGAATATTTTTTTTAAAAAATCAATGTTTCTATACTGTGTTTAGATGTTTTTTTTGTTTTTTTGAGTGAAAACTTATTTCTTTTTTTTGAATTATTTGTGATTAGTGTGAATATTTTTGAATGTTTTGATAATTTATTTCATTAATTTGGGAATTATTTGTAATTATTTTGAATATGTTTGACTGTTTTTTCTCTTGTGGCCTCTGGGTGAGGCTGGTGAGCTTTTCTTGTATTTTACTATTTTTCTCTACTGTCCTCTGGGTGTCGCTTCTTCTTCCGGTAAGTAGACTCTTTCTTTCCTCAGTTTAGTTCCGGTCATCATGGAGTGAGGACGTCTCCTGGTAAGGTCTCTGGTTTTATTTATTTTATTTTATTTGGGGGGAGTTGTTTTGGGTTGGGGGTGTCTGTGTGTTTTTTCTTGTTTGTTTTTGGATGTTTTTGTGTTTACTTTTTCTGTTTTTTTATTTTTGGTTTTGATTATTTTTGACTGTTTTTGGATTGTGTTTTTGGATGTTTTTGTGTTTACTTTTTCTGTTTTTATTTTGGTTTTGATTATTTTTGACTGTTTTTGGTTTGTGTTGTTTTGTGTTGGGGGTGGGGGTATTTCCGTGTGCCGGTCTCGGGGGCTGAACCACGGAAATACCATTGCCGCTTGATGTGCCGTTGGGGTGGTGGTATTTCCATGGTCCGGCCTGGGTGGCTGGACCATGGGAATTCCCATCGCCGCTTGATGCGGTGTTGGGGTGGTGGTTTTTCCGTGGGCCGGCCTTGGTGGCAAAAGAGAAAAAGAATAGAATAGCAATAATTCCCGGTAGAGGACTCCCAGCATTCCCTATTAAAGGTACTGTATTGTGCATCTATTACAAGAATTCTCAACCTGCAGCCCATCGGCCGAATGTGGCCAGTGGCATCATTTCATGTGGCTCCCCACTGCCTCCACCACACCAGGAAGTTCTATCTGGTGGAGGAAGGTCAAAATGGCCATCTGTCCCCTGAAGCTATTTGAAGGAGCGTGACCCGGCCCACAGCTCTAAAAGGTTGAGAACTTCTTATCTGTTACATATTTCCAGTTTTAAGATTTCCTGGCAGGAAACTAGATGTAAAAGATTGTCAGGAAACACAGGAAGGTTAAATAAAGAAGGTGATAACATCTGAACTCCTGGTAAAATTCTGTGATCAAAATTGTTGTGCAATCTTCCTGAACTAACACTTGAGTATCAGTGTAGAAATGCATAGAACAAATGAGCTTTCTTGAGACAATCTTACACCAAAATGTCTTGACTTACCTGGTGAATGGGAAAACCAGTAGGAAAGCCATGCCCTGAAACCAGCCATACTTGCACTGGAATTGTGGTTAGAAGAGTAATCTAGGTAAAGAATGTCTTCCAGAGATTTTTCAGGCAAATAAAGCAAAATCAGTTCTGGAGGGGAGGGGGGAGATCAAAGAAGACATGTGAAAACTGATTCCATGAGAGAAAGGGGGTTCTAAATACATGGTTTATAATACTGGAAAAATAAAATGAACAGAACATTGATTCAAGATGTACCAGCCACTCTACACATATGAGAGATTTCTTTATTACTCCAGGTAGGAATGCTGGTAGAAATATTCAAATAGCCAATGATGACTCTATGAAAATAGAAGAAACTAGCATTTTTTTGCCCGGCCCTGCCGAGCAGGTATAACTTGTGTGTTGGTGGTTGGGATGGTTTTAGGGGGTACACACACACACAACACAACCATACACACAACACAACCACACACACACAATACACACACAACACAACCACATACACACACAATACACACACAATGCAACCACACACACACACACACACACATGCTGAAGCTGCGCGGGGAGAGGAGGGGCTCCCCTTCCTCCTCTGAATCCTCGGCAAGGCCACACACACACACACACACACACACACACACACACACACACACACACACACACACACACACACACACACACACACACACACACACACACACACACACACACAAACCACACAAACCACACAACAACAACAACAACAACAACAACAACACACACACACACACAATACACACAACACAACCACACACAAGAACTGAGAGAAGGCATTGGATTTAATACCTGTGTGGTTCCATTAATATGCTATAACTAGGACACAACTGATGTGTTTTTATATTTGTGGGTGATTTTTCAAGGGACTGTGTCACTTACCTACTGAATAAGAAGAGTGAGACACATGAGATGCATAGACTTATTTGGCCATGGTGAGCAACAAGTTTGAAAGGAAACCCAAGATATTTTAGATGAACAATGGGTGTGTGTTCCTTTTGCACCATACACAAGCCTTCCTGGAGGAGCAAGGCATTTGGCAGAAGAGAAGTGTTGTGCATACTTCTGTGTAGAATGGATTCTTCTTCTTCCATTTCTAGGCCAGACATGAAACTGCCAAAATGAAGGCACCTTTTGGTGAGTTCATTCTTCAGTTCCTTTTGCCTGACCTAGAGTTAGAAAGATTAGACTGGGGTGCCCAAACTATGGCCCACGGGCCAGATCCAACCCCTGATGCCAATTCATCCGGCCCACAAAGCCCTTGTTGCTCCTGGAAGCGGAAATAAAACACACCCATATGGAGCAACAAGGGCTTTGCAGGCCAGATGAATTGGCATTGGGGGTGAGATCCTGCTGGCCATAGTGACCAGCCCCCTGAACCATGTGACCAGCCCATGGCCTGAAAAGCTTTGGCACCCCTGGATTAGACAACAACACAAGATTGCCGTTACCAGGGTATGCCCGATTGTGGTTCAAAATATCACAATCTTTGAGGAGGCTCTTTCTGTGTACCCCTGTAGAATGAATAAGCTTAAGGGAAGCTGAGATCTCTTTTAGAGATGACAAGATGCATGCTTGCAGATGCAAATCTGCCCAACAAACTTTGCAGTGATACAATCAGGATTGCAATGTTTCTCCAGAACAGGATACCAATGAAAGGCACTACAAAAATACCATTTGAATTATGTTATGGCAGAATGCCAAGTGTGAAACACATGTGAGTCTTTGGAAGCCTGACTCATGCCTACATACCAAAGAGACACAACCTGGATGCTAGAACAGAACAGACTATTTTGCTTGGCTGTGGCTCTGGCAACAAAGGATATAAAGTAATGAACATTAAAACTGGTGAAGTCAAGTGAAGTCTGTAAGACAGGGGTTCCCAAACTCCCCCCCCCCATGGGGCGTGGTTCCTCCCAACACTTCTGGTGCTTCCAGTGTCCGTGGCTGTGGCGGTGCAGTGTTTTTTTCAGCTGCTATGGCAGCCTCCACCCCATGGCAGCGGGAGAGTATGCGGAGCATTTTTGCTCCATTTTTGTAATTTTTTGCTGCATTTTTGGCACTTCCGGGTTGTTGAAAAATTACAAAAATGGAGCGAAAATGCTCCGCATACCATCCCACCGCCATGGGAAGCTGCAGAGGCTGCAAAAGCAGCCAAAAAAAATTCACGGTTGCCACCGCCGCAGTGGAAACTGACATTTTGGCACTTCCGGTGGCCGGGGGAGCTTCCTGCAGTGCCTTGGTTCCCATCATGGATTAGGCCCATGGCAGTAGGTTGGGAACCCTGCTGTAAGACTGTTGTGTATGGAGTAATGTGCCTTTAAGTAATGTAACACTCGAATGAGTGGATGTAACAATCCCCAATAGTAACACTGTAACCTTCTGTATGAGGACGCGAGCTAGTGACTACTGGGGGCAATAGCGAGCGCCCAGCTCACATGGTACCAATTCCCCAAATACCTACAGCCGCGGGAAGATTCCCGCCACTACCTCACCTGGACAAGAAGGGCGTGACTGAGGGTGACGTCACACAGACAGTAGCCAATGAGCTACCGAGGAGCCACATTCAAATGTATAGCCACTGTATATATTGAGCTGTTCATCCGCCATTACCACATGTTCCCTCTGACCATCATGCAATAAAGATGTGTTAAGCCAGGCTTCGGCTGTTTCTATTGTCTTGGTTCTTGAACACTAAATTGGCGACGAGGATGGGATAATGGATCCCCACGGAACCAAGACAACACAGGCCGGTTTCGACATCAACAAACCGGAGGAATGGGAACTGTTCGAGATGGATTTCCAAAGCGCACTGATGGTTTCCGACATCTCGGACGAGGGGAAGAAAAGGGCCATCCTCATCAGGATGCTCGGATTCCTGGCCATGAAGGTTTTGGTGGACCTGGTGTCTCCAAGGAAGGTGGGCAAGGTTCCAGTCAAACAACTCTTGAAAGCCATGCAGGACCATTTCCAGCCCTCAGTCTTGATGTTCTCGGCTCGGGACGCATTCTGGAAGAGAGTCCAGTCGCCCGGTGAGTCCGTGGCTGCCTTTGCAGCGGCCCTCCGTGTGGCCGCCGGCCCATGCAAGTGGGAGAACCTGGAAATCGCCCTCAGGGACCGCATGCTGTGTGGCCTGTGGGACGAGGAGGTCCAGCGAAAGCTGATAAACAAAGAGCCGCCCCCAACGCTACAAGAGGTCATAAAGGCAGCGCAGGCAGCAGAAGCCACTAGGGCCAGGGTTAAGGGGTTCAGGACAAGGCCCCCACAACCCGACAAGGCAGCAGGCTCGGTGCAAGCGGCCAGGCGGGCACCACACTCCTCCACGGAGAGCAGCGAGGACGAGGACATCCGGAAGGTGCGGAAGGACGGCCGACATTGCGACGGCTGCGGGGCGTCCCATGACCGCAGTAAGTGTCCATTCAGGAAGGCGGAGTGCCATAACTGCGGGCGGCGAGGCCACATAGCCAAGGTTTGCAGGCGACAGCGCAAAGACTGGAAAGGCTCGACAGACCGTTCACCAAAGAAGCAGGAGGGCGTCCGGCCCTCAAAGAAACAGGACGGTGTGGGCCACATCTCCGACGACAGCGACGACGACACGGCGGTCCACAGCGTGTCCTTGGGACACCCACGTTATTTTGTAGAGGTACTGGTGCAAGGGGTCCCCATTAAGATGGAGATAGACTCAGGTTCCTCCTATTCCATCATTTCCCAGAGAGAGTTTTTGAGGATTTCCCCCAACATGCGGCCCAAGCTCAAAGCACTGAGGTCTACTTTGCAGGGAAATAGCATCCCGGTGTTGGGGGTGGGAAAATTCAAGGTCCAGTACAAGCAACATGCCTCGGAACTCCCTCTGGTTGTTCTCAAGGGGGGACTGTTGCCTCCTGGGAACACAATGGTTTAAGCCCCTGGGTTTGTTCATTGGGGGGGTGCATACTATTGGAACTGACCCAATACAGGAAGTGTGTAATGCAAATCCCGAGGTGTTCAAGAAGGGACTCGGAAAATTCAAGGGGCCCCCAGTTGCGTTCGACCTGGACCCGGAGATCTGCCCGATAAGACTCAAACTGCGAAGGGTGCCTTTTGCACTTAAGGACAAAATAGAGGCGGAACTGGACAAATTGGTGGGCCAGGGGATTCTAGTTCCTGTTGATTCTGCGGAGTGGGAAACTCCAATTGTAACAGCGCTAAAGGCCAATGGGGAGGTTTGAATTTGCGCTGATTACAAATGTACCATTAATAAGGCGATACGCCCAAATGCGTATCCGGTGCCGGTAGTCAGCCACCTGTTGGCCAGGTTACATGGGGGAAAGTGTTTTGCGAAGCTGGACCTGGCGCAGGCTTATCAGCAACTCTTGGTAACCCCAGCTGCAGCAGCTGCGCAGACAATAGTCACCCACAAAGGGGCGTTTCAGGTGACGCGCCTGCAGTTTGGCGTGAACTCGGCGCCAGGCATTTTCCAATCATTAGTGGAGCGTCTTTTGAAGGGTCTGGAGGGGGTCTTGCCATATTTTGACGATGTATTGATAACAGGGGGAAGTGAGTCAGAATTGGCTGAAAGGCTAGACAAAGTACTGACGGTATTCGAAAAAGCGGGTTTGAGGCTGCGGAAAGACAAATGTGTCTTCTTCGCAAAAGAGGTAGAGTTCCTGGGTTTCCGGGTAACCCCTGTTGGCATAAAACCCTCCGAATCAAAGGTGGCCGCCGTTCTGAATGCTCCTCGCCCCACCTCCAAGCCAGAATTGCAATCGTTCCTGGGGCTCCTAAACTTCTACCATTCCTTCCTACCTAGGAAGGCGTTGGTGGTGGAGCCGCTTCATAGATTATTAAAGAAAGATGAGGTTTGGTGATGGGGCGAGAGTCAGGAGAGAGCATTCAATGAGCTAAAACAACTCTTATCCTCAGACGCCATCCTAACCCATTTCGATCCCAAGAAACCAGTGGTTCTGGTATGTGATGCTTCCCCAGTGGGGGTGGGGGTGGTCCTGTGCCACGTGCTGGAAAGCGGGCGGGAAACCCCGGTGGCGTTCTACTCCAGGTCCCTGTCTAAGGCAGAGCATAACTATGCACAGACAGACAGGGAGGCACTCGCAATAATCGCTGGAACGAAGAAGTTTCATGACTTTCTATATGGCCGCCCTTTCACCATCGTGACTGACCACAAGCCCCTGCTAGGCATTTTCACTGCAGACAAGCCCACACCACAGATCCTGTCCCCTAGAATGCTGAGGTGGGCAATTTTTTTAAACACGTACCAGACCGCGCTGGTTTACCGCCCCGGAAAGGACATAAGCCATGCGGACGCACTATCGAGGTCACCCCTGCCCCACATGGGCAACCCCGTGTGTGAGGTGGAACAAGACCACTAAGTGCTCATGATAGAGGTCCTGGATTCACCCCCAATAGTGCCCGTGGAAATCGCCAAGGCGATGGGTAGGGATAAGACGTTGGCCCTAGTTAGTTCATGGGTGCAAAAAGGGTGGCCAACGTCTTCCCCAGCGGCAGAATTTGCTCCGTTTTTTAGGAAGAGGTTGGAACTGTCCATGGAAAGGGGTTGCCTCCTGTGGGGCCAGCGGGTGGTCGTCCCTGAATCCCTGAGAGCGAGAGTGCTCAAGCTGCTGCACGTCAGCCATCCAGGGATTGTCCACTCCAAGGCATTGGCCAGGAGTTATTTCTGGTGGCCCCAGTTAGACATTGACATTGAGCACATGGTGAACACTTGCGAGAGTTGCCAAAGCTCTCGGCCCGAGGAGGCCCGGCTTCCACACAGGGAATGGGACGCGGCAAAAGGGCCGTGGTCCCGCGTGCACATTGACTTCGCAGGCCCCTTCAGAGGTTCGCTTTTCCTCCTCATAGTGGATGCTTATTCCAAGTGGTTAGAAGTTATCCCAGTGGCAAACACCTCATCAGCCGCAACCATTAAACAGTTGCGCAAGGTGTTCAGTTCGTTCGGTATACCCGATGTACTTGTGAGTTATAACGCAAGTTGCTTCACGTCCGCCGAATTCCGGGCATTCATTGACATAAACGCCATCTGGCACATCACCTCCGCACCTTTTTACCCGGCGACAAACGGCCAGGTAGAACGCCTCGTGCGTACCACCAAAGACGCGCTGAGACGCATGGGCCCCGGGGACCTGAACCTACAGTTATGCCAATTCTTGCTTGGGTATAGGGTGACCCCCCTGGCATCAGGTTATTTGCCCGCAGAGCTCCTAATGCGCAGGAAGTTGACTACGATACTAACTAGGCTAGACCCCACAAGGGTGGAAGACACTGGGAGGAACATTGGGATAGCGGGCACAAAGAGTTTCGAAATAGGCGCCCCGGTCCATTGCAGAAATTATGCTAACGCAGGACCAGCCTGGGTTCCAGGAGTAGTCGTTGGGCAAACGGGACCTGTGTCATACTGTGTGGAGACCAGTATGGAGTAACGTGCCTTTAAGTAATGTAACACTCGAATGAGTGGATGTAACAATCCCCAATAGTAACACTGTAACCTTCTGTATGAGGACGTGAGCTAGTGACCACTGGGGGCAATAGCTAGCGCCCAGCTCACATGGTACCAATTCCCCAAATACCTACAGCCGCGGGAAGATTCCCGCCACTACCTCACCTGGACAAGAAGGGCGTGACTGAGGGTGACGTCACGCAGACAGTAGCCAATGAGCTACTGAGGAGCCACATTCAAATGTATAGCCACTGTATATATTGAGCTGTTCGTCCGCCATTACCACATGTTCCCTCTGACCATCATGCAATAAAGATGCGTTAAGCCAGGCTTCGGCTGTTTCTATTGTCTTGGTTCTTGAACACTAAAAAGACATCTGGTAAATGTTGATGAACAAAGGAGAGCTGACCAAAGAGGGACTGAACTGGGTACTTCTGAAGGTCAAGACCACAATGTTGACCCCTCTTAGGCAAACCAGCACCAATACCTTCACAATCTCAGTCAGAGAGCACAAAGACAATGATTCACAGGATGAGAGCAGTATGCCAAGAGAAAGGAACAGAGATGGAGATGTTGAACTGTAAGATGCATCACTACTACAACAGGCTCCGGCTGCTCATTTTGACACCAACAAAGGTGCGCTAGACCCGTGATGGTGAACCTTGGTACTCCAGATGTTCTTGGACTTGAATTCCCAGAAGCCCCCGTGAATGTACGGGCGCGTTTTACTTCCGCTTTCAGGAGCGATGAGGGCGGCATGGGCCAGATGAATCGCAGTAAACCCATTCATGTGGATTCATGGGGGCTTCTGGGAATTGAAGTCCAAGAACATCTGGAGTGCCAAGGTTCACCATCACGGCACTAGACCCTTGCCTCATCAACCTTGCAAAGTTTCTGGTGAATGAGCCAGTCACTAGGGAGGAAATTGAACAGATGCCAGCAGTTGAAGCTACCAGATAGAGAGAAGCTACAAGAGAAGAGATAGAAGCGCTACAGAAAAATGAGACATGGACCTTGACCAAACTACTATCAGGCAAGAAAGCCATGGGTGCAAGTGGGCCTTCAAGATGAAGCAAGGTGCAGAAGGAGAAGTAGAATGCTAGGATACAAGGCTAGTTGCAAAAGGGTTCCTGCAGATGTATAGATAATTTACATGAAATCTTTGCTCCTGTTTTCAAGCACAGCTATGTAAGAATGATCCCTGTGTATGGTAGCCTTCAGATATAATTCACACATCTAGATGTCAAGACTATGCTCTATATAGTATATGGATAGGCTGCAGAGGAGCTTACATAGAACTGCCAACCACATTCATTAACGAGAGGCATCCGGATTATTCTGCATACTAAAGAAAAGCCTGTATGGGGTGAAGCAAACTTCTTTGGTCTGGAGCAAGACATTGAAGATGCTGTTGCAGCAATGTTGAATGCAAGATAATACCAAAGCTTGTATATCAGAAGCAGAAATGGAATCTAACTTTTATTCTTGTTAATCTTCATGGTTTAATTAGGTCTACTTAAAGGGAACAGGAGTACAATGAAACTGTATATCAGTGGGGCAATGGTTATACTGCTGTACTGCAACCAAAAGGTCGTGAGTTCGATCCTGACTAGGGCACAAGGTTGACTCAGCCTCCCATCCTTTTGAGGTCAGTAACATGAGTACTCAGCATGTTGAGAGCAAAATGCTAATTAACTAGTGAACCGCCCAGAGACTGCATTAAGTTCTATGGGGTGGTATGTAAGTGTGATTGCTTTGCATTTTAACAAAAAGTTTGAAGTAAAGGAGTTGTGGGTGCAACACTTTATTTGTGCATTCAAATGGAAGGGGAGGCAGTTGACTTGCATTTGTTGAACCAGAAACAAAAGATTATTGAACTTGTGGAGACACTAAACCAGGGGTTCTCAACCTATGGCCCATGGGCCTAATCTGGCCCACACATATCATTAATCCGGCCCATTGTGGGACCCATGACTCCTCTAGACCTGCCCCCCACCCCCGGAAGTAGAAATACGTCACTTGCTGCCGCCACAGCAGGGATTGCGCTGCTTTAGTGGTTTTGTGCACAGCCTCTGTCGCTTCCCAGGAACCAGGAAGTCACAAACTGCTGCTTTCTTGTTGCTTAAGCACTGCGGGGAAGCAACTGAAATATCCCAAATCAGAGTGAAATTGCTCCAAAAAACCTCCCACCACCCCGGGAAGCGGTGGAAGCTGTGCAAAAACCTGAAAAAACTCTGCAATTCCCCCCACTGCCACCACTGATGATGCCAATGACAACAAAAACCTAAGTAGTGGGCGCAGCCATGCCTCTGGCCCCTGGCAGGAAGTGTTGGACGCAGGTCTGGCCCATGACAGGAAAACGTTGGGAACCTCTCCACTAGATCCCCAAGATACACACACTGTTGCAACACCCATGGCAACAAACTTTCTGAAAGGCAGAGAGGAGAATGAACCTCTGCCAAACAATAGCAAGTACAGAACAGCTATAAGAGGGCTTTTATACCTAAGTACCAGTACTATACCTGATATAGCTTTTGTTGTAGCTATACTGAGCAGAAAACTTTGTTCACCATTACAGGGTGACTGGACAGTGGTCAAAAGAATAGCTAAAGGAACTATGGACCAAGCCTCCAAGGCAGCAGAAACCTAAGATTGTAGGGGACTAGGGTTGCCATACGTCCTGGAAAACCGGGATTGTCCCGGATTCAAGGTCAGAAAAATTGTCCCAGCCAGTTCAATAAAAATCACGTTAAAGTCCCAGATTTTTAAAACTTATTGATTGTGTATTATAACACAAGATTGCAGTTTTAATTTTCACTTCCAGGGCATAACGTCAATGTAGAAAGAGTGTTTTCATTGACGAATGCCCAGTGGACTGATGAGAGGAATAAATTAACTCTATCATCCATTAGGACCATTCTTGACATTCAATATAAGATGGTTTCCACCAATTGTACTGAATTTTATGAACTTATGTGTCAGTGTAATGAAAAAATGTCAAAGTACCTAAATAAATAGTCTTCTGTGAAATACGATTGGTGTAAGAATTAACTGTTGTAAATAAATTCATTTATGTATTGATATATTTAATGTGAAAGTGTTTTATAGCTGTCGTTATATTATATTTGTTTTAAAAAGGCTATTTTGTAGATAACCCGCCCATTTTTGTCAAGTATTGTAGCGAATCGGGGCCGCTACGGGCCGTAGGTCCCGGAGGAGACTGATCAAGGAACGATACAAGGCAGCATGGAGGAGGATAAGATCAGTGGTTTATTGAGGAAAAGGCATAACCATTTATAGATCAGAAGGCAAGGTAGAAAAAACCATCACCCGACAGTAAATCACATCACCTATTTACTCAGGTTAATTGGGAATCTCTCTTGGGGAAGTTAATTAGTACGGGCAAACATTGACTGGGAAAACACCATTGTTTTGGGCTTAGGAGCTGGGTAAACGTGGCCACTATTTGCGCCAGGGATTTACGCTAAGCTCGGAGATGAATGTTTGCCTAATTATGTTACAGGAGTTAGCGATCTGCTTACTTGGCAGAGTCTTAGGTCAGGTCAAGGAATTGGGTGAATCAAACCCTATAATTTATCCACCCCCCTTAATTTGGGTGCTCGCAGAGCCCACGGGCCAGGGAGCCTTTCTCCCGAAGTGGCCTCTGCCGGGCCGTTCCGTGCCCATGGGGGCACGGGGAATCCACATCTCCCCTTTTAATTTTTCTTAAGAGCCTGACCGGCAACTCTGCGCAAGAGCGGTATCAGCTGTTGAGCGGGAATGACGTCTCGGGGTTTCCTTCTGGGGCGGCACCTTGAGATCAGCGAGGGAATACACTGCGCAAAGCAGCAGATTGCTATGCCTAGTATAATCACCCCCACAACCACCTTGAGTACCGTTTGGAGCCACCCCCAAGGGATCCATGACCACATCCAGTTCCACAATGAACTCCACCAAGCTCCCCATGCAAAACCCTCTGTGATGCCCTGGACTATGGTGTGGAGATCAGTGAGCTGACTCTGTACTTTGCGGGAGTTGTCAGTAAGGTTGAAACAGCACATACCATGAAAGGATTCGCAACCCAGGTGGTGCAACAATAAGAGGTAGTCGATAGCCGCTTGATTGTCAAGAATGGCATGGCGAAGCTCTGCCTGCTCTTGATTAAGGAGCGCTATCGCTGAGGAGGTATGGTTGATGGCTTTTGCTAGACCGCAAGCCAAGCGACCAATCCTCTTTGCGTTGCCGACGGCTAATCCTGGCACGCCAAAGATGCTGACTGCCAAAGAGAGATATTCGGCAGGGCTCATTACTCTAAAGCTGCTCTCACATGAGCTGTCTAACTGGGTGGTGCGAGTGTGCTGTATGAGTGAGGGAACATTTGAAACATTTGTAACATTTGTAACATTTGTGCTTGGGGTGACCATATCCTTAGTAGGGAGTAACAATGTCAAACGGCTAATACAGCATATAGAGTCTGAAACATTTGCAGGAATGTAGTTCCACGTATACTGGTTGCATGTGAAGAACCAACCAGATGGCAGGGTGACATGAGCGTACATGGTGCCAAGTGGTACTGGGTTATTGCAAGTCCAATTGCCACTGCCAACGTTGAGGCAGCGGCGCCGGGTACGACCAGCTGAGGCGCAGCCGTACATTCGTCCACAGGTAGAGTTCGGGCTAACCGCCACCCGAGGAGTGTGGAGGGTGGCTGCATCAGCCGGCAAAGTCATGGTCAGCCGCATCTCCCAGCGGGCATACTCTGAAGAAGCCGCTGGAATGTATGGGCTGAAAAGTCTTTTCACAAGCCAGTCCCCATCCCTGGGGTGCGCGCCTGGAGAATGGCACACTGGGATGAGGCAGGTGCTGAGGATCGAGGCAGAACCAAGGTCCTGCCTGAGGCAAAAATCGGACTGGTTGACGAGACTCGCCAACCTCTCCCAAATATTGTACTGCATCCGGGCAGAGAGGTCTCCGCCGGGCAGCAGATCGTTGGCCTCCAACGAGGCGGCCTGAGCGCCTCCCCCCAAAAGCAGGGAAAGGGTCAGGATGATGGTGAGCGCCAGGGTGTTGGCATGAATCTGGGCGAAAACTGCAGCTGTGAGGTTCTCCGGCGTTGGCTCCTTCCTTTCGTGCCGGACGGTGTCCTCGGCCTTACGACAAAGGATCTTGACCATCCCCCAGGTGATCTTGGGTGCTGTCGTCGGTGGCCGTCTCTTCCGACGGGTCCTCTCGGTCAGAGTGAGGTCCTCCATCTCCGGGATCGGACTCTGGTCGGTCTGGGTCCACGCCATGTGGTTCCAAGTAAGGCTTGACACACCGAGCTGGGATCCAAACGACACCTGTAGGAGACATAACTGCAGCATACCCTCTTCCCCAGGTTACGAGCGGCGCCGGGCCCCTCCAAGAAGGGTCCGGTGGCACCCGGTATCGGACCATCGGCCGCGGGAGAGCTTCCGAACGGCGGAAGTGCTTCTCCTGCGGCGTACAATCCGAAAAAACATTAAGGTGATTGTAAGTGAACAATACCTTATTCAGGCAATGCTGTGCCTGGCCCTGTGACTTGGGGAGGGCTGGTGGCTCCCCCTTTCTGTTTGTTTGTCAATATAGGACTTGAGCATCTGATTGACCCGTTCCACAATCGCTTGCCCCTGCGGATTGTAAGGAACGCCAAAAGTATGCTTAATATCCCAAGTGGCCATGAAGGCGGCCAGCTACCTAGAGCTGTAGGACGGGGCGTTATCGGTTTTAACGTGCCGAGGTTTGCCCATGGCTGCAATGCAGGAAAGGAGGTGCTGCTCCACGTGGGAAGCAGTATCCCCTTTCTGCGCCGTTGCCCAAACGAACTGAGAAAAAGTGTCTATGCAAACGTGCATGTACTGCCATCTGCCAAACTGCAGAACATGCGTGACATCCATCTGCCACACCTGGTTAGCCTCTGTCCCTCGTGGGTTGACCCCCCACGAGGGCCCCCCTGGTGCCCCTGCACAATGCTGGCAAGAGCGAACTATGCCTTGGGCTTGAGAGAGTGGCAGATTGAACTGTCTGGCGAGCGCTTTGGCATTTTGGTGAAAAAAGGCATGACTCTGAATTGGAGTAGTAAAAACACCCAAAACCGAACGTTGCTGAATTTCCTTTGCCGCCGCATCCGCTCTGCTATTGCCCGTGGAAATTGGACCCGGTAGGTCTTGGTGACTTCGGATATGGGCAATATAGAGCGGCTCCGTGCAGTTTCGCAAATGAAATTGAGCAGTGAGAAACAGACTAAGCAAATTTTTGTCTATCGCGGGAGTGATGTATGCTCCCGGTAGACTGTGAAGCAAATTCCTAACATACATACTGTCAGTAATGATGTTTAAACGTTCTTTGGCGAAGGTGCGCAAAGCAAGGTTCACCGCTGCCAACTCTGCCCGCTGCGCGGACTTTTGTGGAAGAGTTAGCAGCGTGCGCCAAGCTTGGCCCTCCTGCCAGGTCAAGATACCATATGTGCGACCACCATCAGTAAAAACTGTCCTGGCCCCCTGAAGTGGAACCAGCGAGAGCAATTCAAACAAGCTGACTGTCTGCGTTTGGAGTGAGACAAGTCTGGGGTCCTTTGGCAAGTGGTATGCCAAGCATTTGGTGAATCCTTCCAATGCAATTGGAAGCGAGTCACCGAGCTGCATTAATTGCTGAATTTGTTCCATGGTGAACGGGACTACGATTTTGGCCAAATCGTGCCCTGAAATGTCCCTAGCTCTCAGCCTTCCGCGGTAAACCACCGCGGAGACCAATTCTTGGGGAGGAACGATGTTTCGTGAAGAGGTGTTCGGAAGGTACACCCACTCCACGATACTCGCCCCTTTCTCGGCATCTACGCCGAGCGCTCCAGTGAACATGGATCCTGACCGTATGATGTACAAATTCAGGATCGGAGCATATGGCCCTGGGGTGATCCTATCTACCCAATGCTGGCTGAGAACTTGGTTGACCTTCTCGATAGCCAAGCGTGCATCTCGAGAAATCTTTATCCGGTCTGCTGGCTGCTTACCTAAAGTTAGCAGCGAGAAGAGCGGTTTCAAAAGATCCGTATCCAATCGGAAATACGGTCTGGCCCAATTGATGTTACCTAAAACCTGCTGCAACTCTACAAGGGTGACTGAGTCCTGTAAATTGATCTGAGGCAAAACTGGTGCTGCGAAAGAGCGGAGAAGCCGATGACCCAAGTATGAGAAGGGCTCGGTTCTCTGCACTTTCTCTAGGGCAATGAGTAAACCTTTGTCCCCCAGGCTGGCCTGGAGGTCAGAAAACATTTCGCTGCCGAGTTGCGGCATCGCGACCAAGATGTCATCCATAAAATGGCAAACTATGGCTTTAGGGTAAAGGCTTCGGAACCTTGCCAGTGCGTTGTGAACATAAATTTGGCACAGGGTGGGCGAATTGAGCATGCCCTGTGGCAAAAATTTCCACGCGTAACGCTGCGTGGGCTCGCTGTGGTTCACAACCGGCACCGTAAAGGCGAACCTTTCCCGGTCCCGCGGGTCTAAGGGGATTGTATAAAAGCAATCCTTGAGATCTACGACTAGAATCTCCCACCCCTCGGGAATCATGTTAGGATTTGGGATGCCGCATTGAAGCGGACCCATTGGCTGTATACATTTATTGATCTCTCTGAGATCGTGGAGGAGTCGCCACTTCCCCGACTTTTTCTTTATGACAAAAACTGGCGAATTCCAAGGACTTGTGGACCGTTCTATATGTCCTGCGTCTAGCTGTTCTTTAACTAGCTGCTTGAGGGCAACTAATTTCTCTCCCACTACCGGCCATTGTTCTACCCAGACCGGCGTATCGGTGAGCCATTTAAGTGGAAACGCCATTACCCAAAGGTAAGGGTAGCACCGTACTGCTGTAAAATGTCTCACCCCCAAAGGTTGATGTGCACGTCAAGAATGTGCGGCTGAATTACCGCCGTGCCGTCAGCCTTTGGGATTGTGACTTCCACCCACTCTCGGCTCCTAAACGCTTCCTGGACGCCACCTACCCCCACACATCGGAGACCGGCTCAATGGCCCACTCCCTTGGCCACTGGCCCCTGCTTATCACGCTCACATCCGCTCCAGTATCGAGTAACCCTGAGAACGCTCTTTTGTTCAAAAATACCTCGATAACGGGGCGCTGCTTCCACTCAATGTTGGTCTCCACTGTCGCTAAGACCTGGTATCCTTGTACTGCCTCATTGGCGCTCGAGCGGTCCTCTGACCGGGACTCGGAGCTGTCACTGAGCCTTCCCTGGCTATCTGCTGGTGAGTGACAAGGAACCATGATCAGTTGCGCTAAGGTGTCTCCCTTGTGAATTGTTTGGGGCAGGTGAGTCCAAAGCTGAACTTGGAGAACGCCTGAAAAATTCGAGTCAACGACTCCTGGAATTATGAAAATTCCGCGTGCTCCAGCTACACTGCGGGGCAAAACTAAACCTATAAAGCCCTTGGGCAGTGGACCCATGTACTGGGAGTCCACTAGATAGACCGTGCCTGGCAGGTCGCATGTAACGTCCACCTGACAAGTCAAGTCTAACCCTGTACTACCCTTGGGGCTGGCCTGTGTCCTCGCAATGTCTGGAATGTGACTGGGATTTAGTCTAGCTCTGGTGAGCTTTGGGTGAGGGGAGTCCCTGTTTGGACCGGGGCCAGAGACATGCCCGCGTTCCGGTTTCCCGAATTCGGACAGTCTCGAGCCCAATGGTAGCCTCTTTTGCACTTCAGACATGGGGTGTTTGGAGCCTTGGGACGGCCGGACTTTTGTCCGCCTCCCTTGGATCGGCACTCCCTAGCGAAGTGACCAACCCTGCCACAATTGTGACATGCTCCTTGGGTCTTTCCCTTTGGTCTCTTACCCCCTTGCACCGCTGCCGCTAGCAAACCCATCTTATAGGATTCTGTGCCAACGTCGGCGCAAGCTGTAATCATGTCCGTAAGGGTCAAATCAGGACGATTGCCCAGGGACTGCAAGATTTTACGGCAGTCTAAATTGGCATTGTCCTTGGCTAACTTCATCATGAGCTCTTGTTGGGCCTGCTCATTATCAATCTGCCTGCTAATTGCTTCTTCCAGGCGATTGATGAAGTCCATATAGGGTTCCTGGGCTCCTTGCTTGATAGCGGTGTAATTTTTAGCCGCTTTGCCAGTTGCTGGGACTTTGAAAAACGCCCTAAAGGCGGCCTCGGCCGACATCTGGAGAGTGGCTAGAGGCAAGTTGATTTGGGCATCGATGGGCTCGAAGGCACCCGAACCATATAACTAGTCAGGAAGTACTGCGCCTCCCATCCTGGCAGCCCTTGTCTGAGCCTCAAGGCGAAACTCGCTGTCCTAAATTAAATACTGGCTAGGGGTGAGCATCATCCGCATGACGGCTTTCCAGTCATGGGGAATCCACATGGTGTTTTCGCACACTTGCTGAAGCGTGCCCCTAGTAAAGTGACTTTGGAGCCCTGTTTCTGAAATGGCTTTCCGTATAGCCATGAGAAGCTTATACGGGACTGGGGAATGTACTATCTGCTGGGCGCCCGTAAGCGCGTCCATCTCCATACGGATGGGACATATCTGACTGAGCTCTGCTAGCTCCTCTACTGGCAATTCCCCCTTCCTGAGTTCTTCCTCTACTGTGCGCTGAAGGGCACTTTTGGTAGCTAGGGAACCTGTTGCTATCTGAGAAGCGCCTGCGCTCCTCATTCCTTGCATTCCGTCGGTGACGTCTGCAGCTGTCACCGAGGGAAAGCTCCCTACATTACTCTGCCTAAACTGGAGTGACGGATGGAGCGCCGTAGGCGCCGTTGGTTCAGCTGGCGCATCTGGCAGATTTGGGGGTTCTTTGGCCTCTACCCGGACTGGCTCTATCTCCGCCAAGAGCTTCCTACATTTTCTCCATGTGCGAATTACGCCTCCTGGAGCTTTCGGGGGTTGCTGAATGCAGTCTCCTATCTGATCCCAGAGCTCAAGGGTTAACGTACCTACTTCTGGGTAAAGCAGGCAGTGTTCCCCTAGGTACACCAAAAGTCTCGCTAGCTCTCCGCTGTGAAAACGCACCTTAAATACCCTGGCCAGGATTCTGAACTCTCCCTCACGAGTTCTTTGGCTAGCAGATGGACGCTGTCGCTGAGGACAGGTCCCCATATTACCTGCGATTGGGTCCTCGGAAGTTTCCTCCTCGGGACGAGTCGACGCGTCTGTGGCAGGCAATAGGTTCTGGCGACGACGCTTCTGGGTAGAGCTCGGAGCATGGACTGCGGCCACGGGCCCTCGGTGGCCACTGCGCTGTCAGGGGCTCACAGCTGCCCTGAGCGGAACGCGTTTTTCCCTTTGGCGCAAGCCGCCGCGAAAGTCGGGAGCAAGCTGTAGGATGCCTCTTTGGACTGCCTCACCGCAGGCCGTCCCTCCGATCGGCTGGCTGCCGGACGGAGTGCCGCGCTGTCCTCCGGGATGATTCGGACACGGTTCAAGCGCAGAACCGGACCGTGTGATTGCTACTCTGAGGAAGACCGCTCTGGGGTCGCTTACTCACGAGTAGATCACGTCGGGGTCACTAGGTGTAGCGAATCGGGGCCGCTACGGGCCGTAGGTCCCGGAGGAGACTGATCAAGGAACGATACGAGGCAGCATGGAGGAGGATAAGATCAGTGGTTTATTGAGGAAAAGGCATAACCATTTATAGATCAGAAGGCAAGGTAGAAAAAACCATCACCCGACAGTAAATCACATCACCTATTTACTCAGGTTAATTGGGAATCTCTCTTGGGGAAGTTAATTAGTACGGGCAAACATTGACTGGGAAAACACCATTGTTTTGGGCTTAGGAGCTGGGTAAACGTGGCCACTATTTGCGCCAGGGATTTACGCTAAACTCGGAGATGAATGTTTGCCTAATTATGTTACAGGAGTTAGCGATCTGCTTACTTGGCAGAGTCTTAGGTCAGGTCAAGGAATTGGGTGAATCAAACCCTATAATTTATCCACCCCCCTTAATTTGGGTGCTTGCAGAGCCCACGGGCCAGGGAGCCTTTCTCCCGAAGTGGCCTCTGCCGGGCCGTTCCGTGCCCATGGGGGCACGGGGAATCCACAAAGTATACTTCTGTCCCAGTTTTGTGGGAGATAATTATGGCAACTCTATAGGGGACACAGATGTAAACTGGGCAAAGGATAATTACAGACTATAAGTCCATTAGTGGGTTTCTGTTTCTGTTTGGTGATCAAGCTATCTCATGACCTAATCCTAAACAGGATATTGTAGATTTGTCTTCCACAGAATCAGGGTTCATTGCTATAAGACGCATGCACAGAACTGCTATGGCTAGAAAAACTGCTAGTGGACTTTAGAATAGATTCATTCATCTGTCCGTCCATCTGTCCATTTATTTATTTATTTATCCACCTATCTATATATCACTAAAATCAAGGTGTCGTGCCTGTTTGAGGGTCATGCAATACGACACCTTGGCCCACCATCATTGGGGTTATTCAGCGTCTTCCATGTCCTGTATTGGAGATGGTAATCTACTGCTGGCTTCTCCTTCTTTGCCCATAACCCTCTGGGTGGTATTCTTTTTTGTATTTCAATTCAACAAGCCTCAGCTGGAGATTGAATTAGTGCTGTTGTTTTTAGGAAGCTCTTCTTTGACTTCAACCTTAATGTATAAATTTAAAGTCCAAAGATTGGGTGCCTTGGGTCTGTTTCTTGCCTTTTCTTCTCAACATCTTCTGCTACTTGTCTTCTTACATCTGGAAATGCTATACCCATGCATTAGAAGTTTTTATTAAGGTTGGTTGTAATCAGCTTGTAACTATTTGGCCTACTGTATTTATTAAAGGGCCACATTAACTTGACTAGCATGGGCAGAATTTCTCCAGACTGGGGCAGCATATTCTGCAGCAGAAAAACACAGGTCAAGGGCATATGAATGGAAAACATTAGGCTGCACTCCCAATGTGGTATTCATAAATTTGTGGATATTACTACTGGCCCATACCTTCTGCTTAATATTCTGACAATGATGTTAACAAGTTAAAGCATGGTACAGTTTTACACCAAGATATTTCAGATTGTCACAATGGTTTAATTGTGATCTTTCAAAGTTATGTTCAACTTCTTTCTTGCCTCCTTATTTCATAAACGGAATGCACATATTTGTGGTTGGTTTTCCCCCCAGATTAGGTTTCAGGTGATTGTTGTCATAATAGACCACTAGTTCTTCAAGAGCAGATGCCAGTTTAGTTTCTACTTCCTCAAATGTTGTTGCCTGAGCAACAATTGCTCCATCATCTGCATACATGAAGGCCTTAGTTCTGGTATTGATTGGCTGACCATTGGTGTAGATCAGGGGTTACCAACCTATGGCTTGCAGTCCGGCACAAGGCCCATTACACCATTCCATCTGGCCCTCCGTCAGATGGAATGGAAGCAGGCTGCAGAGTGTCCTTGAGGAAGCGGATTATCTGGACCCCTTTCAATCAGGATTTAGGCCCGGACACGGTACAGAGATGGCATTGGTCGCACTGATGGATGATCTCTGGCGGAAGCGGGACAGAGGTCATCTGTCTGTCCTTGCTCTCCTTGACCTTTTTAGTGTAAGGGACCAAAGACAATGAAACAGCCGAAGGGTTGGCTTAACACAGGTTTATTGCATGATGATCCGGAGGAACATGTGGTAATGGCGGATGAGTAGCTCAATATATACAGCTGACTATACATTTGAATGTGGCTCGTCGACAGACTATTGGTTGCTGCCCGCGTGACGTCATAGAAGGTCACGCCCTTCTTGACCAGGTGAAGAGGTGGCGGGGAATCTTCCCGCGCTGCTGAACCAGGTGAATCTGAGCCATGAGAGCTGGACGCTCGCTACTGCCCTCTGGTGGTCACTAGCTCACGTCCCCTTATCAGGTTTACATTGATACAGCTGATGGTTATAATGTTGCACACAGAAATGTTACATTGATAACACATGGCAAGGGTACATTGTTAAAGGCACAGCTTTACAGAACACAACATCCCTCCCCCCTAGGATGAGACGAAGTCTCTCAGCCAAGATGGCTTGTTGCATGTGTGTTTGGGCCGTGACGAGGGCTGCCCCCCCGGGGGCGTTATTGCTTCTTTGTTCCCTGGTCCCTTGTCCTGAAATGGGAGAGGGAGACTTGTTAGTGGCTTGCCGCTGTCTGGCGGCCTTAGGGGAAGGGAAAAACTCCATTGTGGGCAGACCGGGGGCAGTCGGGACTAACGAAAAACCCCTCTTCTCGCTTGGACGGGTGGGGGACCACTCCGAAACCCCCCCCCGGTTCTGGAAACCAAAATCTAACTTAGTAGGGGTACCCGCATTTGTGGGGACCTTCCGCGAGGTATGTATGGGGTCGGGTTCCTCCTCCTTGGAAAGATCCCCCAGGGTATCTACGAGGATATCCTCCTCCCCCCTTGGTGGGGGCCCGCGGTCCCCCTTCCCTCCCCCTTGGGCTGAACGGGTGGGGGAGAACCCTAACGCTGACTTATCCTCTGCTTTGTCTGCGTCCTGCTCATCGGAGACCCTGCGTCGGAGCTGGTCCGCGTGCCGCCTCCACAGGAGCCCTGTGCTGGTTTCCACGCGGTACGACACGGGGCCGGTTTGCTCCACAACTACGCCCGGTACCCAGGCTGGGCCCGTGCTGGCGTAATTCCTGCAATGCACGGGGGCGCCTACACTGAAACTCTTCGTGGCCTCTAGCCCGATGTTCCTTCCTTTGTCCTCTACCCTCGTGGGGTCTAGCCTAGTATGGATGGTGGTCAGTTTCCTTCGCATTAAGAGCTCTGCGGGGGAGTATCCTGACGCCAACGGGGTTACCCTGTACCCCAGCAGAAACTGACACACTTGTAGGTTCAGATCCCCTGGGCCCATGCGCCGCAACGCGTCCTTCGTGGTGCGGACGAGGCGCTCTACTTGGCCATTGGTGGCCGGGTGAAACGGGGCGGAGGTGATGTGCCGAACGGCGTTAATCTCCATGAATGCCCTAAACTCGGAGGACGTAAAACAACTAGCGTTGTCGCTAATTAATGTGTCGGGTATGCCGAACGTGGAAAAGAGCCTCCGCAAATGCCTAATGGTCTGGGCCGAGGAGGTGCTCGTGACCGGGATAACCTCCAGCCATTTGGAGAAGGCGTCCACTACAAGAAGGAACAGGGTGCCCCTGAACGGGCCCGCGAAATCAACGTGCACCCGGGACCACGGCCCCTTAGCCGCGTCCCATTCCCTGTGGGGAAGGCGGGCCTCCTCTGGTCTGGAGCATTGGCAACTTTCACAAGTGCCGACCATGTGCTCGATGTCGGCGTCTAGCTGGGGCCACCAGAAGTAACTCCGGGCCAGCGCCTTGGACCGCACGATGCCGGGGTGGCTGACGTGCAGCAGTTTGAGCACCCGCGGCCGAAGGGAAGTGGGAATCACCACCCGCTGCCCCCACAAGAGGCACCCCCTCTCTAGGGACAGTTCTAGCTTTTTCCTGAAAAATGGAGCGAACTCCTCCGCTGGGGAGGACGCGGGCCACCCTTTCTGCACCCAGGAGCTTACTGCCGCTAACGTCTTGTCCTTCTCTGTCGCTTTGGCAATGTCGGCGGGCATGACGGGGGGCGAATCCAGCACCTCTATCATGAGGACCTGATGGTCCCGCTCTCCCTTGCTCACCTGGCTGGGCGTTAGGGGGAGGGGAGACCTTGATAGAGCGTCCGCATGGCTGATCTCTTTCCCGGGCCGGTAGACCAACGCGTGCTGATACGCGTTGAGAAAAATGGCCCACCTAAGCATCCTCGGGGACAGGATCTGTGGGGTGGGCTTATCTGCGGTAAAGATGCCTAGCAGGGGCTTGTGGTCCGTCACAATGGTGAAGGGGCGGCCATACAGAAAATCGTGAAATTTTTTCGTCCCCGCGACTATTGCTAGTGCCTCCCTGTCTGTCTGTGCATAGTTTCTCTCCGCTTGGGACAGGGACCTGGAGTAAAATGCTATCGGGGCCTCCCTTCCGTTCTCCAACACGTGGCACAGCACCGCCCCCACCCCCACTAGAGATGCATCACAGGTCAGAACTACTGGGCGTTTGGGGTTGAAATGGGTCAATATGGCATTGGACGCTAGGAGGCTTTTTAGCTCGCTAAATGCCCTCTCTTGGTCATCGCCCCACTTCCATGCCTGGTCTTTCTTTAGCAGTTTGTGTAGCGGTTCAGCCACCGCTGCCTTTCGGGGGAGGAAGGAGTGGTAGAAGTTGAGCAGCCCTAGGAACGACTGCAACTCGGGCTTGGAGGTGGGGCGGGGGGCTTTCTTAATGGCTGCCACCTTGGACTTGGATGGTTTTATTCCCTCAGGAGTCACACAAAACCCTAGGAACTCAACCTCGGTTGCGAAGAAGACGCATTTGTCCTTTCGCAGTCTCAGCCCCGCCTTTTCGAATATTGTCAGGACCTTCCCCAACCTCTTGGCCAATTCAGCCCGACTCCCCCCCGTTATTAACACGTCATCAAAATAAGGCAACACCCCCTCTAGTCCCTTCAGGAGGCGTTCCACGAGTGACTGGAAAATTCCTGGCGCCGAATTCACGCCAAATTGGAGGCACGTCACCTGGAACGCCCCCTTATGGGTGACTATGGTCTGTGCGGCAGCTGCGGCAGGGGACACCGTAAGCTGCTGGTAGGCCTGTGCTAAGTCGAGCTTAGCGAAACACTTCCCCCCGTGTAACCTGGCCAGCAGATGGCTGACTACCGGCACCGGATATGCATTCGGGCGGATCGCCTTGTTGATGGTGCACTTGTAGTCGGCGCATATGCGGACCTCCCCATTGGCTTTTAGTGCGGTTACAATTGGAGTTTCCCACTCCGCAGAATCAACAGGCACAAGGATTCCCTGGCCCACCAATTTGTCCAGTTCCGCCTCTATCTTGTCCTTGAGTGCGAATGGCACCCGGCGTGGTTTGAGGCGAATTGGGCGGACCTCCGGGTCCAGGTCGAAAGTCACTGGGGGCCCCTTGAATTTCCCCAGTCCCTTTTTGAAGACTTCGGGGTGCGCCTCGCACACCTCCTGGATCGGGTCAGACCCAACGGCGTGCATCCCAATGGCGTGCACCCCCCCAATAAACAAACCCAGGGGCTGGAACCATTGAGTCCCGAGGAGGCTGCAATCTCCCCCTTTGAGCACGACTAGGGGAAGGGACGCGGCGTGCTTCTTGAATTGCACCTGAAATTCTCCAACCCCCAACACTGGAATACTGTTCCCTTGCACGTCCCGTAGTGTGGACCTCAACGCTTTGAGCTTGGGTCGCTTGTGGGGGGCAATTCCCAAAAACTCCCTCTGGGAAATGATAGAATATGAGGACCCCGAGTCAATTTCCATCCTAATGGGCACCCCTTGGACTAGTACCTCAACAAAGTAGCGGGGGTGTCCCGTAGACACGCTGAACACTGGGGCGTCGTCCTCGCTGCCGTCGGAGATGCGGCCCACGCTGTCCTGCTTCCGCGTGGCCTGGGCGCCGTCCTTGGGTCTCGTTGAGCGGTCCTGTCCCGCGGAGCGGTCTACGGAGCTCCTCCGGGTCTCGCACTTCTTCCTGCACATCTTGGCGATGTGCCCGCGGCGGCCACAGTTGTGGCACTCGGCCTTCCGGAACGGGCACTTTACGCGGTCGTGGGCCGCTCCACAGCCGTCGCATCGCCGGCTCTCCTTCTGGACCCTCCGGACGTCCTCGTCGTCGCTGCTCTCTGTGGACGACCTCGAAGTTCGCCGGGCCACCTGTACCGGAGCCTCTGCCTTGCTCGACTTTGGCCGCCAGTCCTGGAGTTCTTGGACCCCGGCCTTCGTAGCTTCTGCGGCCTGGGCCGCTCTGATGACCTCCTGCAACGTGGGAGGCGGCTCTTGGTTCATTAATGTGCGCTGGGTCTCGGCGTCGTTCAGGCCGCACAGCACACAGTCCCGGAGGGTGATTTCAGCATTCTCCCATTTGCACGGGCCGGCCGCCAGCCGCAGGGCCGCCACGAATGCAGCGACCGTCTCCCCGGGCGCTTGGACTCGCCTCCAGAACGCACTCCGAGCGGGAAACATCGCCGTGGCGGGCCGGACATGCTCACGCAGCATTTGCATGAGTTCCTTGGCCTTGAATTCGCTCACCCTCCTCGGTGCAATCAGGTCCACCAAGGTCCTTTTGGTCTCTTGTCCGAGCATCCTGGTGAAGATGGCCCTTTTCTTTGCCTCTTCCGTAACTTCGGACTCGATCAGTGCTGCCTGGAAGTCCATCTCGAAGATCTCCCAGTCGCCTGGTTTCCTGATTTCGAAACCGGCGCATGTCTTGGTCCCGTGGGCTGCCATATCCCACCTTCATC
Organism: Bradypodion pumilum; assembly: GCA_035047305.1. NCBI lineage: Eukaryota > Metazoa > Chordata > Lepidosauria > Squamata > Chamaeleonidae > Bradypodion > Bradypodion pumilum. Next base: position 208,145,095 of record JAWDJD010000002.1, read on the forward strand.
GCCAATTTAGTGTAAGGGACCAAAGACAATGAAACAGCCGAAGGGTTGGCTTAACACAGGTTTATTGGATGATGATCCGGAGGAACATGTGGTAATGGCGGATGAGTAGCTCAATATATACAGCTGACTATACACTTGAATGTGGCTCGTCGACAGACTATTTTATTGCTGCCCGCGTGACGTCATAGAAGGTCACGCCCTTCTTGACCAGGTGAAGAGGTGGCGGGGAATCTTCCCGCGCTGCTGAACCAGGTGAATCTGAGCCATGAGAGCTGGACGCTCGCTACTGCCCTCTGGTGGTCACTAGCTCGCATCCCCTTATCAGGTTTACATTGATACAGCTGATGGTTATAATGTTGCACACAGAAATGTTACATTGATAACACATGGCAAGGGTACATTGTTAAAGGCACAGCTTTACAGAACACAACATCCTTTCAGTGGCCTATGATACTGTCAATCACGGTATCCTTCTGGAACGGCTCAAAGGATTGGGGATCCAGGGCACTGTGTTGTCCTGGTTTTCCTCTTTTCTGGAGAGCCAGACCCAATCGGTGTGGTTGGAGAGCGAGCGGTCCAGCCCTAGGCTCCTCAAATATGGGGTGCCTCAGGGTTTGGTGCTCTCTCCTCTCCTATTTAATATCTACATGAAGCCGCTGGGTGAGATCATTCGTTCCCACAGGGTGCGGTACCATCAGTACGTGGATGACACTCAGTTATACATCTCGGCCCGTTGGGACCCCAGTGATGCTGTCGAAGTCCTTTCCAGGTGCCTGGAGACCGTTGGGGTCTGGATGGGGGCCAACGGGCTTCAGCTAAATCCCAGAAAGACAGAGAGGCTATGGATAAGGGGCCCTGTGCTATCCCGGGAACTACCATCTTTGGTTCTGGAGGGGGCTATTTTGCCCCAGACTGACCCGGTGTGCAACCTGGGGGTCCTTCTGGACTCGCAGCTGCTGCTAGAAGAACAGGTAGTGGCTGTGGCCAGGAGGGCTTTTGCCCAACTTCAGGTGATTCGCCTGTTGCACCCGCTCCTGGACCGGGACTCCTTGCTCATGGTCACTCACGCTGTGGTCACCTCCCGACTAGACTACTGTAATGCGTTCTACATGGGGCTGCCCTTGATGACCATTCAGAGGCTGTACCTGGTCCAGAATGTGGCAGCCTGGGTGGTGATGGGGTACGGACGATATGCCCGCGCCTCGCCACTACTTCGGGAGCTGCACTGGCTACCAGTTTGCATCCGGGTGCAATTCAAGGTGCTGGTTTTGACCTTTAAAGCCCTATATGGCAGTGGGCTGGGATACCTTAGAGACCACATTGCCCCAAGAGTGTCTGTCTGTCCAACTAGAGCAGATCGGAGGGGCTCTCTAGTTGTGCCATCAACTAGAGGAGCACATCTATTTAGTACATGAAGGAGGGCCTTCTCCGTGTCCGCACCAGCCCTCTGGAACCTCCTGCCAACAGATCTAAGACTACAAACAGAATTGTTGCCCTTCAGGAAAGGTGTGAAGACCTGGCTGGCAGGGCAGGTGTGGGGCACTAATGGGAATACGGTCCCCGCCTGTTGGCTCTCAACAAGATAGCAATCAGGAGCCCTCTATGTCTCTCTGTCTCTCTCTTTTTTTTACAGTGGGTGTGGTGGGCGGGTGGGATAACTAGGGGTTTTATGTGTTTTTATATGTTTTCAAAAGTTGTTGTAATGCAGTAGCCTGAGTGGGTGGCATATAATTGTGAATATTAAATTAATTTAAATTAAATGTTTACATCAGCCGTAAAATTAATTTAATTTAATTTTTTAATTTGCATGCCAACCCACTCGCAGAGTGACTCTGGGCGGCTAACAAAGAAAAATACAATATCACAATTACAGTGGAAAATATCAAGTCATAAGCATTTCAGAAACATTACAGCGAATATCCCAACCACTATCATAAAACTTCAATGCGCCCGTGTATGCATAAACATGCCCACAGCTGTCATAAACGTAGAAGTGGGTGCATTCATGACAGCTGTAAATGCACCCACTTCTGCTCCCGGGGCGTGGTCCGGCCCGCTCAGCTGTCTGCGGGCATAGTCAGGCCCATGGCATAAAAAGGTTGGTCACCCCTGGCGTAGACATTATATAACATAGGGGCTAATACACTTCCATGGGGAAGGCCATTTTTCTGAACTCTCCAATGGCTCTTTTTGCCGTGGAGTGTGACAAAAAAAAATCTATTCTGCAATAGGCATCGAATGAACTGTGTCAGTCAATAGTGCTTAGTAGTTGTGTTCATCTTTCTTATCAGTTTATTACGGTTACAGTATCATATGAAGATGTGAGATCAATAAAAGCTACTCCTATAATCTGCCTCCTTTTATATCCATCCTCTATGCTTTCCTGGTCCGAAGCCTGATTGTTGTTTAATGATCATTCCCTTAAGAAGATCATAAATTCTGTTCAGAATTACTCTCTCCAGGGTTTTGAAAAGATAACAAAGGAGTGATACACGTCAAAAGTTCTTAGGATGAGTCAGTTCTTTTCTTGGCTTAGGTAAGGCCACAACTTTCATTTTGTATCAGACTCTTGGGGATCAGCATCCTGCCTGTGATAGTCCTTTGCCCCTACCGGTAACTTGATTGGTGAAGTTCTTTTCCAACCTCTAGCATTCCTTCTTCCTGTTTGTTTGTTTGTTTGCTTGCTTGCTTGCTTTCAATGTTTTGTTGATAATCCTTTTTCCTTTCTCTGGCATTCCTCAAAGCAAGAAGCATGAAGGTTTTCTCCATGACTAGGAGACTCTATTTTCTTTTTAAAATCCTTATAACTGTAGCTGAAATGGTAAGTGTAAGTAATTATCCGCCATTGCCAGTCACAAGCCCAGATGAGAAAGGAGGAGGGTTGGGTATCAGGTGATGCTCTGCAAAAAATTTAACTACCCCCACTATGGGCATGGCTAACTGTGTGGGCATGGCTAACTATGTGGGCCATACTCACTTGGCCTCCCTGTGCCATGGCCTGGGGTAGGGAGGTGGGTGTGGCCGGCCAGGTGCGCGTGGCTTGGGAAAAATTCCGCTAACAGTGCCCGAGCACCGGTGGGCACTGGGAGCAGCTCAACACTGGTTAGCACCCCAGCCCCATAAAACTTTATTGCTGAAGAAGCAATTGTGAAGGAGAAAGTATGATTTTTATATATTATTTATCTATGTAACTATATGTAACCATATTATTTATTCATTTATATAACCATATGTAACCATATTAATATAAGCCGAATCAGAACAGGGTGATGGGGTCAATATAGTAAGGGCGGGAATGGGTGTGGCCTTATTGTTGGGTCACTGTGACCGGACAGGAAAAAAAGAACTTTTTTTCCTAACTTAGAAAAAACATGTTAACTGCAAAACCACAATACATGTGGTACTAACCACAAAACTGTGACGTTGGCTGAGGTCACCTACAACAAAAAGGTATTTAAGGGAGGTGTCTCACTCCTCAGGGGGGAAAGACAGAAACGGGTCCTGATAGGAGTCTGTCTCTGTTTTGCTCCCTTCTCCTCCTTCATCCCCAGTCTCAACCACCAACCTTCACCTAATATAAGGTACAGTATTTGTATTCTCTTGCTTTCTGATTTAGATAAGTTTGGATAAGTTTAGATAAGTTTGATTGATAAGGAATATATAAGTTGTTTTAGTGTCTCGCACGGAAGACAAAGAAGGAGCCGCAGTGAGGGCTAAAACACAGGTTTATTTCATGATGGTCAGGATGAACATGTGGTAATGGCGGAGGTACAGCTCATTTTATACTGCAGTAATACATTTGAATAATGTTGCACGGTAGCTCATTGGCTGCTACCGGCATGACGTCATTCTGAGTCACGCCCATCTTCTCCAGGTGATCCTAGCGCGGGAAAGGTTACCGCGGCTGCCGGTGATTGGGGGAATGTGAACCATGTGAGCTGAACGCTCGCAGCTGCCCTCTATGGGCAGCTTACTCGCGTTCCTTAAACAGTTGGGTTACATTGTAATCATTGTCAGGTTACATTCATACATTCTTAAAGTAATACTGTTACATACACAACAGTTACATTGTAATCATTGTCAGGTTACATCCATACATTCTTAAAGTAATACTGTTACATACACAACACTCCTCCCCCCTAGGATGGTACGAAGTCCCTCAACCATTGTGGCTTCCCGCACGTGCGCTTGGGGCTCAGAGGAACTAGGAGCTCCGAATTCCGCAGAGTCTCGTCCTGCAATGGAAAGGGGGGACTCATTAGTCGTTTGGGGGGGACTCTGCGACAAGCTGGCATTGGGAGAAGGGAACGGAACATACAGCTGAGATGTGAACCCCTGCCTGTTGCTCGTGGCGCCTGGGGACCCCCCCAGTATGAACTTCGGAACCGATGAGGAGACCCTTGTTGTCTCGCCCCGATCCCTCGCGCCTGCAACCGGCGTACTTGCGCCACCCCCCGCTGTCTGACCCGGAGTTCTAGGGGATGGGGAGAGTGCACTTCCCCCTGCTGCCTGGCTCGGGGGGCTTGGTGATAGGGTATACTCTAAAACAAAAGGGCTGGGGGGACTGGAGGTACCAGGGGCTAAACTGAAACCCCTCTTCTCGCTCGGACGGGTGGGGGACCACTCCACGACATCCCCCTGGTACAGTAACATAAAATCAAACTCATTCCACTATTTTAAAGTATCCTCCTCCTCATCTGAGAATCCAGGGTATGCATTTGTACTCGAGGACGCCCCCGTGTCTCCCCCTTGGGTTACGCGGGCGGGGGAGGACCCTAACGCTGATTCCCTTTCACTAGTGACTCGCCTTCTTAGTTGGTCAGCGTGCCTTCTCCAGAGTAGGCCTGTGCTAGTCTCGACCCTATAGGAAACTAGCCCCGTTTGTTCAATGATCGTTCCTGGGACCCACGTTGGTCCCGAGGCCACATAGTTTCTGCAGTGAACCGGGTCCCCTACCAAAAAGCTTTTGGAACTCTCTATCACTATATTTCTCCCTTCATCCTCCACCCTGGTCGGATCCAACCGATCAAAAAGAGTTACCGGCCTCCTCCTCATGAGTAGTTCGGGTGGCAAAAGTCCTGAAGCTAGGGGAGTTGCCCTATAACAGATGAGGAACTGACACAGCTGGAGGTTCAACTCACCGGGACCCATGCGCTGCAGTGTGTCTTTCGTAGTGCGCACATGGCGTTCTACCTGACCGTTTGTGGCGGGGTGAAATGGGGCAGAGGTAATATGCCGGATGGCATTCCTCTCGATGAACGCCTTGAATTCCGCGGAGGTGAAAGTACTGGCGTTATCGCTCACAAGGGTGTCCGGCAGGCTGAAGCAACTGAACACCCTGCGCAAGTGTTTAGTGGTTGCGGCAGATGAGGTGCTAGTCATGGGAATGACTTCCAGCCATTTGGAATATGAGTCGACTATTAGCAGGAACATGGACCCGCGGAAGGGGCCAGCGAAGTCGACGTGTATTCGGGACCATGGCCCGCGGGCCGTGTCCCATTCCCTATGGGGCAGCTGGGACTCCTCGGGCTGAGAGCTCTGGCAGCTCTCACACATGCCCACTAGGTGTTCTATATCCGCGTCTATCTGGGGCCACCAGAAGTAGCTCCTGGCCAGTGCCTTGGAGCACACTATTCCCGGGTGGCTGGTATGCAGTAGCCTCAGCACCTTTGCTCGTAGCTTCTCTGGGATGACCACCCGCTGGCCCCAGAGTAGGCAGCCCCTTTCAAGGGAGAGCTCGACTCTGCGCCTAAAGAACGATTTAAACTCCTCTTCGGGGGGAGTTGTGGGCCACCCTTTCCTTACCCAGGAACTGACTTGGGACAGAATTTTGTCAGCCGCTGTGGCTTTGGCAAGGTCTGCGAGAACTATGGGGGGTGAGTCGAGAAACTCGATCAGTAGGACTTGATGGTCCTGCTCTACCTCGCATGCGGGATCTCCTAAACTAGGGAGAGGAGACCGGGACAGCACGTCCGCATGGGAGATCTCCTTCCCTGGGCGATAGACCAGCTCATACTGGTAGGCGTTAAGGAAAATCGCCCAACGTAGCATTCTGGGGGACAGAATTTGTGGGGTGGGCTTGCCTGTGGTAAAGATTCCCAGAAGGGGCTTGTGATCAGTCACAACTGTAAACTCGCGGCCGTATAGGAAATCGTGGAACTTCTTTGTTCCCGCGATTATGGCCAGGGCCTCCCTATCTGTTTGCGCGTAGTTGCGCTCCGCCTTTGAAAGGGACCTGGAATAGTATGCAACCAGGGCTTCCCACCCGCTCTCTAACACGTGGCACAGCACTGCCCCCACCCCCACTGGAGATGCATCACAGACTAAAACTACTGATCTCCTCGGGTCGAAATGAGTCAGGACAGCATCCGAGGATAAGAGCACTTTGAGCTCCTTGAAAGCTTTCTCCTGCCTATCTCCCCACCGCCAAACCGCCTCTTTCTTTAGTAGCGCGTGCAGTGGCTCCGCAACGGATGCCTTCCTTGGTAAGAAGGAATGGTAAAAATTTAGGAGCCCTAGGAATGACTGCAGCTCCGGTTTCGCGGTGGGGCGAGGGGCGTTTTGCACAGCCGCAACCTTGGACTCGGAAGGCTTGATGCCCTCCGGGGTTATCTTGAACCTGAGAAACTCAACCTCCCTCGCAAAAAATACACATTTGTCCCTTCTCAGTCTAAGTCCCGCTTTCTTGAATACCGAAAGGACCCTGTCTAGCCTCCTCGCTAGTTCTGATTCGCTCCCCGCTGTTATCAAAACGTCGTCAAAATATGGGAGCACGCCTGGAAGCCCCTTTAAAAGGCGTTCCACAAGGGACTGGAAGATCCAAGGGGCCGAATTTACGCTGAACTGTAGGCGCGTTACCTTAAATGCCCCTTTATGCGTAACGATGGTTTGTGCAGCGGAAGCAGCTGGGGTTACTGTGAGCTGCTGGTACGCCTTGCCAGGTCTAGCTTGGCCAAATACCTCCCCCCATGCAATGTGGCCAGTAAGTGGCTAACCGCTGGCACCGGATATGCATTTGGCCGAATGGCCTTATTAATTGTACATTTGTAGTCCGCACAAATCCTGACCTCCCCATTGGAATTTAGGGCTGTAACAATTGGAGTTTCCCACTCCACTGAATCAACTGGAACCAAAATCCCCTGCCCCACCAATTTGTCCAGTTCCGCCTCAATCTTGTCCTTGAGGGCGAAGGGAACTCTTCTTGGCTTGAGACGTATGGGCCGGATTTCTGGGTCCAACTCAAAGGAAACTGGGGGCCCCTTGTAAGTCCCGAGCCCCTTCTTGAAAACGTCCGGGTGCGCATCGCAACGTCCCGCATTGGGTCAGTCTCTATGGCGTTAATGCTGGACAGTTCAATTCCCAGGGAGCAAACCATTGGGTTCCCAAAAGGCAACATCTTCCCCCCTTGAGAACCACTAAGGGCAGTTTTTCTGTGTAATGTTTGAACTTCACCATGAAGTTCCCCACCCCCAACACTGGGATCCCATAACCCTGTACGTCCCGTAAGTGTGACTTCATGGCCCGCAACTTGGGCCGCGCATTTGGGGGAATGCGCATGAACTCCTTCTGGGACAGGATGGAGTAGGACGACCCCGAGTCCATTTCCATCCTCACAGGAACCCCTTGTAACAGTACCTCTACGTAGAAGCGCCGGTGCTCCAGGCCAGCACTTTGGTTTGGCTTAAAAAACAAGTGCAGAGCAGTGCAGCTGTTTCAACAGGGGACTCTCTTGTTCCCACTAACTAGGCTCCACTTTTGAATGTGTGTTCTGGGGAACTCAATGAAACCTCCCAGGCAGTTTTCAGGGACCGCTCCATGCAAAGCACATGCTAGCAGTCTATGCCAGTGATGGTGAACCTTTTAGAGACTGAATGCCCAAACTGCAACCCAAAACCCACTTATTTATCACAAAGTGTCAACACAGCAACAGGGGAGGAAGGAAATGCTCCCATTGGGCTGCAGGGGCTTTGATGTTTGCAGATTGATACAAAGTAGGCAGCAGTCAGGGGGCCAAACTCATCTTTATTGCAGTGTAGTAATCTGAACATGAGGTAATGGCGGAGACGCAGCTCCTTATATATCGTACAGTACATTTGAATTTCACCCGCAAGACGCCCATTGGTTACTGTATCAGTGATGTCATTCTGACGTACTGCATACCTGGTGTGGCTCACCTGTGGCAGGAAGGTTTCCCGCGCCAATCACTGATTGGTGATTGGGGCCACATGAACTGAGCTCGTTCAGTTGCACTATCGCTGGCAGCTGAATCCTATGAGAGTGGCAGATGACTTGCATGCAACATAGTATCTATACAATAGGGGTATTAACAAGGGAGCGGAAAGGGAGGATCGCTAGATCCGATTCATTCACATTACATTGGTTACATAAACAACATCCCTCCCCCCTAGGATGGGACGAAGTCCCTCAACCATTGTGCAGGCCTGGATGTTCGTTTTGGCCGGGCAGCAGTAGGCTGAGCTCGGAGGAACGGGGGGTTCCGGGTTCTGCAGTCTCTCGTCCTGCAGAGGGGAAATGAGCAGTGTTAGCGGCGTGTCAGGAGCACTGGCCCGAATCGGAAGAGGAACCCGGGAGGGAATACTGCATATCGAAACCTGGAAGGGGAGGAGGCTGACTTAAAGGAACTTCCCACCTGTTACTCTGAGTAGGGGCGACTCAACAGAATATTGCCTCGTTTGCATGGGAGTAGAGGTAGACTCAAAAACCAGAGGGCGGGGGGTTGCTGGGGAGAAATGAAAGCCCCGCTTCTCGCTTGGACGAGTGGGGGAACACTCTAAAAACTCTCCCTGGCCCTGTAACTCAAGGTTTAAACAGTCGAGGTCTGGGCTCGAATTCTTCCCAGTCTCTCTGCAAAGGATGGGTGAAACCTGTGGTTTCCCCGTGCCCCCGTGGGCACGGAACGGCCCAGCAGAGGCCACTTTCGGGAGAAAGGCTCCCTGGCCCGTGGGCTCTGCGAGCACCTAAATTAAGGGGTGTAGGAATCGGGGCCGCTGAGGGCCGTAGGTCCCGGAGGAGACTGATCAAAGAACGATACGAGGCAGCATGGAGGAGGATATGATCAGTGGTTTATTGAGGAAAAGGCATAACCATTTATAGATCAGAAGGCAAGGTAGAAAAAACCGTCACCCAACAGTCAATCACATCACCTATTTACTCAGGTTAATTGGGAATCTCTCGGGGGGGAAGTTAATTAGTGTGGACAAACACTGGCTGAGACAACACCATTGTTTCGGGCTTAGACTAAGGCAATCATGGCTCCTGTTTGCTTCTGAGATGAGACTGAGATTCGGAGATGAGGGATTACTCTAATAAGTAACGCATTGGCTTGCTCAGCAGGTTCGTTGGTCAGGTCAGGTAATTGGGTGAATCAAACCCTATCATTTATCCACCCCCCTTAATTTGGGTGCCCGCAGAGCCCACGGGCCAGGGAGCCTTTCTCCCGAAAGTGGCCTCTGCCGGGCCGTTCCGTGCCCACGGGGGCACGGGGAAACCACATCTCCCCTTTTTAAATTTTCTTAAGAGCCTGACCGGCGACCCTGCGTAGGAGCGGGACCAGCTGATGAGCGGGAATGACGTCACGGGGTTTCCCTCTGGGGCGGCACCTTGAGATCAGCGAGGGAATACATTGTGCAAAGCAGCAGAGTGCGATGCCTAGTATAATCACCACCACCACCACCTTGAGTACCGTTTGGAGCCACCCCCAGGGGATCCATGACCACATCCAGTTCCACAATGAACTCCACCAAGCCCCCCATGCAGAACCCTCTGTAATGCCCTGGACTATGGTGTGGAGATCAGTGAGCTGACTCTGTACTTTGCGGGAGTTGTCAGTAAGTTTGAAACAGCACATACCATGAAAGGATTCACAACCCAGGTGGTGCAACAATAAGAGGCAGTCGATAGCCGCTCGATTGTCAAGAATGGCATGGCGAAGCTCTGCCTGCTCTTGATTAAGGAGCGCTATCGCGGAGGAGGTATGGTTGATGGCTTTTGCTAGACCGCAAGCCAAGCGACCAATCCTCTTTGCGTTGCCGACGGCTAAGCCTGGCACGCCGAAGATGCTGACTGCCAAAGAGAGATATTCGGCAGGGCTCATTACTCTAAAGCTGCTCTCACATGAGCTGTCCAACTGGGTGGTGCGAGTGTGCCGTACGAGTGAGGAAACATTTGAAACATTAGTAACATTTGTGCTTGGGGTGACCATGTCCTTGGTCGGGAGTAACAGTGTCAAACGACTGATACAACATATAGAGTCTGAAACATTTGCAGGAATGTAGTTCCACGTGTACTGGTTGCATGTGAAGAACCAACCAGATGGCAGGGTGATATGAGCATACATGGTACCAAGTGGTACTGGGTTATTGCAAGTCCAATTGCCACTGCCAACGTTGAGGCAGCGGCGCCGGGTACGGCCAGCTGAAGCGCAGCCGTACATTCGTCCACAGGTAGAGTTCGGGCTGACCGCCACCCGAGGAGTGTGGAGGGTGGCCGCATCAGCCGGCAAGGTCATGGTTAGCCGCATCTCCCAACGGGCATACTCTGAAGAAGCCGCGGGGTTATACGGGCTGAAAAGTCTCTTCACAAGCCAATCCCCATCCCTGGGGTGCGCGCCTGGAGAGTGGCACACAGGGATGAGGCAGGTGCTGAGGATCGAAGCAGAACCAAGGTCCTGCCTGAGGCAAAAATCGGACTGGTTGACGAGACCCGCCAACCTCTCCCAAATGTTGTACTGCATCCGGGCAGAGAGGTCTCCGCCGGGCAGCAGATCGTTGGCCTCCAATGAAGCGGCCTGAGCGCCTCCCCCCAAAAGCAGGGAAAGGGTCAGGATGATGGTGAGTGCCAGGGTGTTGGCATGAATCTGGGTGAAAATTGCAGCTGTGAGGTTCTCCGGTGTCGGCTCCTTCCTTTCGCGCCGGACGGTATCCTCCGCCTCACGACAAAGGATCTTGACCATCCCCCAGGTGATCTTGGGTGCTGTCGTCGGTTGCCGTTTCCTCCGACGGGTCCTCTCGGTCAGGGTGAGGTCCTCCATCTCCGGGATCGAACTCTGGTCGGTCTGGGTCCACGCCATGTGGTTCCAAGTAAGGCTTGACACACCGAGCTGGAATCCAAACGACACCTGTAGGAGACATAACTGCAGCATACCCTCTTCCCCAGGTTATGAGCAGCGCCGGGCCCCTCCAAGAAGGGTCCGGTGGCACCCGGTATCGGACCATTGGTCGCAGGAGAGCTTCCGAGCGGCGGAAGTGCTTCTCCTGCGGCGTACAGTCCGAAAAAACATTAAGGTGATTGTAAGTAAACAATACCTTATTCAGGCAATGCTGTGCCTGGCCCTGTGACTTGGGGAGGGCTGGTGGCTCCCCCCTTTCTGTTTGTTTGTCAATATAGGACTTGAGCGTCCGATTGACCCGTTCCACAATCGCTTGCCCCTGCGGATTGTAGGGAACGCCAAAAGTGTGCTTGATATCCCAAGTGGCCATGAAGGCGGCCAGCTGCCTGGAGCTGTAAGATGGCGCGTTATCGGTTTTAACGTGCCGAGGTTTGCCCATGGCTGCAATGCAGGAAAGGAGGTGCTGCTCCACGTGGGAAGCAGTCTCCCCTTTCTGCGCTGTTGCCCAAACGAACTGAGAAAAAGTGTCTATGCAAACGTGCATGTACTGCCATCTGCCAAACTGCGGAACATGCGTGACGTCCATTTGCCACACCTGATTGGCCTCTGTCCCTTTTGGGGGGTGACCCCCCACGAGGGCCCCCCCGGTGCCCCTGCACAATGCTGGCAAGAGCGAACTATGCCTTGGGCTTGAGAGAGTGGCAAATTGAACTGTCTGGCAAGTGCTTTGGCATTTTGGTGAAAAAAGGCATGGCTCTGAATTGGAGTAGTAAACACACCCAAAACTGAACGTTGCTGAATTTCCTTTGCCGCCGCGTCCGCTCTGCTATTGCCCGCGGAAATCGGACCCGGTAGGTCTTGATGAACCCCCCTTAATTTGGGTGCCCGCAGAGCCCACGGGCCAGGGAGCCTTTCTCCCGAAAGTGGCCTCTGCCGGGCCGTTCCGTGCCCACGGGGGCACGGGGAAACCACAAAGGGGGGTGGATAAATGATAGGGTTTGATTCACCCAATTACCTGACCTGGCCAACGAACCTGCTGAGCGAGCAAATACGTTACCTATTAGAGTAATCCCTCATCTCCGAATCTCAGTCTCATCCCAGAAGCAAACAGGAGCCATGATTGCCTTAGTCTAAGACCAAAACAATGGTGTTGTCCCAGCCAGTGTTTGTCCGCACTAATTAACTTCCCCCCGAGAGATTCCCAATTAACCTGAGTAAATAGGTGATGTGATTGACTGTTGGGTGACGGTTTTTTCTACCTTGCTTCTGATCTATAAATGGTTATGCCTTTTCCTCAATAAACCACTGATCTTATCCTCCTCCAAACTGCCTCGTATCGTTCCTTGATCAGTCTCCTCCGGGACCTCTGGCCCTCTGCGGCCCCGATTCCTACACCTGGTGACCCGCGACGTGATCTACTCGTGAGTAAGCGACCCCAGAGCGGTCTTCCTCAGAGTAGCGATCACACGGTCCGGTTCTGCGCTTGAACCGAGTCCGAATCATCCCGGAGGACAGCGCGGCACTCCGTCCGGCAGCCAGCCGATCGGAGGGACGGCCTGCGGTGAGGCAGTCCAAAGAGGCATCCTACAGCTTGCTCCCGACTTTCGCGGCGGCTTGCGCCAAAGGGAAAAACGCGTTCCGCTCAGGGCAGCTGTGAGCCCCTGACAGCGCAGTGGCCACCGAGGGCCCGTGGCCGCAGTCCACGCTCCGAGCTCTACCCAGAAGCGTCATCGCCAAAACCTATTGCCTGCCAAAGACGCGTCGACTCGTCCCGAGGAGGAATCTTCCGAGGACCCAATCGCAGGTAATATGGGGACCTGTCCTCAGCGACAGCGTCCATCCGCTAGCCAAAGAACTCGTGTAGAGGAGTTCAACATCCTGGCCAGGGTATTTAATTTGCGTTTTCACAGCGGAGAGCTAGCGAGACTTTTGGTGTACCTAGGGGAACACTGCCTGCTTTACCCAGAAGTAGGTACGTTAACCCTTGAGCTCCGGGATCAGATAGGAGACTGCATTCAGCAACCCCCGAAAGCTCCAGGAGGCGTAATTCGCACATGGAGAAAGTGTAGGAAGCTCTTGGCGGAGATAGAGCCAGTCCGGGTAGAGGCCAAAGAACCCCCCGTCACCGACGGAATGCAAGGAATGAGGAGCGCAGGCGCTTCTCAGAGAGCAACAGGTTCCCTAGCTACCAAAAGTGCCCTTCAGCGCACAGTAGAGGAAGAACTCAGGAAGGGGGAATTACCAGTAGAGGAGCTAGCAGAGCTCAGTCAGATATGTCCCATCCGCATGGAGATGGACGCGCTTACGGGCGCTCAGCAGATAGTACACTCCCCAGTCCCGTATAAGCTTCTCATGGCTATACGGAAAGCCATTTCCGAGACAGGGCTCCAAAGTCGTTTTACGAGGGGCACGCTTCAGCAAGTGTGCGAGAACACCATGTGGATTCCCCATGACTGGAAAGCCGTCATGCGGATGATGCTCACCCCTAGCCAGTATTTAATTTGGGACAGCGAGTATCGCCTAGAGGCGCAGACAAGGGCTGCCAGGATGGGAGGCGCAGTACTTCCTGACCAGTTATATGGTTCAGGTGCCTTCGAGCCCATCGATGCCCAGATCAACTTGCCTCTAGCCACTCTCCAGATGTCGGCCGAGGCCGCCTTTAGGGCGTTTTTCAAAGTCCCAGCAACTGGCAAAGCGGCTAAAAATTACACCGCTATCAAGCAAGGAGCCCAGGAACCCTATATGGACTTCATCAATCGCCTGGAAGAAGCCATTAGCAGGCAGATTGACAATGAGCAGGCCCAGCAAGAGCTCATGATGAAGTTAGCCAAGGACAACGCCAATTTAGACTGCCGGAAAATCTTGCAGTCACTGGGCAATCGTCCTGACTTTACCCTTACGGACATGATTAGAGCTTGCGCCGACGTTGGCACGGAATCCTACAAGATGGGATTGCTAGCGGCAGCGGTGCAAGGGGGCAAGAGACCAAAAGGAAAGACCCAAGGAGCATGTCACAGTTGTGGCAAGATTGGTCACTTCGCTAGGGAGAGCCGATCCAAGGGAGGCGGGCAAAAGTCCGGCCGTCCCAAGGCTCCGAAAACCCAGTGTCCAAAGTGTCAAAGAGGCTACCATTGGGCTCGAGACTGTCCGAATTTGGGAAACCGGAACGCAGGCATGTCTCTGGCCCCGGTCCAAACAGGGACTCCCCTCACCCAAAGCTCACCAGAGCTAGACTAAATCCCGGTCACACTCCAGACATTGCGAGGGCACAGGCCAGCCCCAAGGGTAGTACAGGGTTAGACTTGACTTGTCAGGCGGACGTTACATGCGACCTGCCAGGCACGGTCTATCTAGTGGACTCCCAGTACATGGGTCCACTGCCCAAGGGCTTTATAGGTTTAGTTTTGCCCCGCAGCGTAGCTGGAGCACGCGGAATTCTCATAATTCCAGGAGTCGTTGACTCGAATTTTTCAGGCGTTCTCCAAGTTCAGCTTTGGACTCATCTGCCCCAAACAATCCACAAGGGAGACACCTTAGCGCAACTGATCATGGTTCCTTGTCACTTGCCCGCAGATAGCCAGGGAAGGATCAGTGACAGCTCCGAGTCCCGGTCAGAGGACCGCTCGAGTGCCAGTGAGGCAGTACAAGGATACCAGGTCTTAGCGACAGTGGAGACCAACATTGAGTGGAAGCAGCGCCCCGTTATCGAGGTATTTTTGAACAAAAGAGCGTTCTCAGGGTTACTCGATACCGGAGCGGATGTGAGCGTGAGAAGCAGAAGCCAGTGGCCAAGGGAGTGGGCCATTGAGCCGGTCTCCGATGTGTGGGGGGTAGGCGGCATCCAGCAGACCGGATAAAGGTTTCTCGAGACGCACGCTTGGCTCTCGAGAAAGTTAACCAAGTTCTCAGCCAGCGATGGGTAGATAGGATCTCCCCAGGGCCATATGCTCCGATCTTGAATTTGTACATCGTACGGTCAGGATCCATGTTCACAGGAGCGCTCGGCGTAGATGCCGAGAAAGGGGCGAGTATCGTGGAGTGGGTGTACCTTCCAAACACCTCCTCACGAAACATCGTTCCTCCCCAGGAATTGGTCTCCGCGGTGGTTTACCGCGGACGGCTGAGAGCTAGGGACGTTTCAGGGCATGATTTGGCCAAAATCGTAGTCCCGTTCACCAAGGAACAAGTTCAGCAATTAATGCAGCTCGGTGACTCGCTTCCAATAGCCCTGGAAGGATTCACCGGGAGCTTGGCATACCACTTGCCAAAGGACCCCAGACTTGTCTCACTCCAAACGCAGACAGTCAGCTTGTTTGAATTGCTTTCGCTGGTTCCGCTTCAGGGAGCCAGGACAGTTTTTACTGATGGTGGTCGCACATACGGTGTCTTGACCTGGCAGGAGGGCCAGGCTTGGCGCACGCTGCTAACTCTTCCACAAAAGTCCGCGCAGCGGGCAGAGTTGGCAGCGGTGAACCTTGCCTTGCGCACCTTCGCCAGAGAACGTTTAAACATCATCACAGACAGTCAGTACGTTAGGAATTTGCTTCACAGTCTACCGGGAGCATACATCACTCCCGCGATAGACAAGAATCTGCTTAGCCTGTTTTTAACTGCTCAATTTCACTTGCGAAACCGCACGGAGCCGCTCTATATTGCCCACATCCGAAGTCATCAAGACCTACCGGGTCCGATTTCCGCGGGCAATAGCAGAGCGGATGCGGCGCCAAAGGAAATTCAGCAGCGTTCAGTTTTGGGTGTTTTTACTACTCCAATTCAGAGCCATGCATTTTTTCACCAAAATGCCAAAGCACTCGCCAGACAGTTCAATTTGCCGCTCTCTCAAGCCCAAGGCATAGTTCGCTCTTGCCAGCATTGTGCAGGGGCACCGGGGGGGCCCTCGTGGGGGGTCACCCCCCAAAAGGGACAGAGGCCAATCAGGTGTGGCAAATGGACGTCACGCATGTCCCGCAGTTCGGCAGATGGCAGTACATGCACGTTTGCATAGACACCTTTTCTCAGTTCATTTGGGCAACGGAGAAGAAAGGGGAGACTGCTTCCCACGTGGAGCAGCACCTCCTTTCCTGCATTGCAGCCATGGGCAAACCTCGGCACGTTAAAACCGATAATGCGCCGTCCTACAGCTCTAGGCAGCTGGCCGCCTTCATGGCCACTTGGGATATTAAGCATACTTTTGGCGTTCCTTACAATCCGCAGGGGCAAGCGATTGTGGAACGGGTCAATCGGATGCTCAAGTCCTATATTGACAAACAAACAAAAAGGGGGGGAGCCACCAGCCCTCCCCAAGTCACAGGGCCAGGCACAGCATTGTCTGAATAAGGTATTGTTCACATACAATCACCTTAATGTTTTTTCGGACTGCACGCCACAGGAGAAGCACTTCCGCCGCTCGGAAGCTCTCCCACGACCGATGGTCCGATACCGGGTGCCACCGGACCCTTCTTGGAGGGGCCCGGCGCTGCTCATAACCTGGGGAAGAGAGTATGCTGCAGTTATGTCTCCTACAGGTGTCGTTTGGATTCCAGCTCGGTGTGTCAAGCCTTACTTGGAACCACATGGCGTGGACCCAGACCGACCAGAGTCCGATCCCGGAAATGGAGGACCTCACCCTGACCGAGAGGACCCGTCGGAGGAAACGGCAACCGACGACAGCACCCAAGATCACCTGGGGGATGGTCAAGATCCTTTGTCGTGAGGCAGAGGACACCGTCCGGCGCGAAAGGAAGGAGCCGACGCCGGAGAACCTCACAGCTGCAGTTTTCACCCAGATTCATGCCAACACCCTGGCGCTCACCATCATCCTGACCCTTTCCCTGCTTTTGGGGGGAGGCGCTCAGGCCACCTCGTTGGAGGCCAACGATCTGCTGCCCGGTGGAGACCTCTCTGCCCGGATGCAGTACAATATTTGGGAGAGGTTGGCGGGTCTCGTCAACCAGTCCGATTTATGCCTCAGGCAGGACCTTGGTTCTGCCTCGATCCTCAGCACCTGCCTCATCCCGGTGTGCCATTCTCCAGGCGCGCACCCCAGGGATGGGGATTGGCTTGTGAAAAGACTTTTCAGCCCGTACAACCCAGCGGCTTCTTCAGAGTATGCCCGTTGGGAGATGTGGCTGACCATGACCTTGCCGGCTGATGCAGCCACCCTCCACACTCCTCGGGTGGCGGTCAGCCCGAACTCTACCTGTGGACGAATGTACGGCTGCGCTTCAGCTGGTTGTACCCGGCGCCGCTGCCTCAACGTCGGCAGTGGCAATTGGACTTGCAATAACCCAGTACCACTTGGTACCATGTATGCTCATATCACCCTGCCATCTGGTTGGTTCTTCACATGCAACCAGTACACGTGGAACTACATTCCTGCAAATGTTTCAGACTCTATATGTTGTATCAGTCGTTTGACATTGTTACTCCCTACCAAGGATATGGTCACCCCAAGCACAAATGTTACAAATGTTTCAAGTGTTCCCTCACTCGTACGGCACACTCACACTACCCAGTTAGACAGCTCATGTGAGAGCAGCTTTAGAGTAATGAGCCCTGCCGAATATCTCTCCTTGGCAGTCAGCATCTTTGGCGTGCCAGGCTTAGCCGTCGGCAACGCAAAGAGGATTGGTCGCTTGGCTTGCGGTCTAGCAAAAGCCATCAACCATGCCTCCTCCGCGATAGCGCTCCTTAATCAAGAGCAGGCAGAGCTTCGCCATGCCATTCTTGACAATCGAGCGGCTATCGACTACCTCTTATTGTTGCACCACCTGGGTTGCGAATTCTTTCATGGTATGTGCTGTTTCAACCTTACTGACAACTCCCGCAAAGTACAGAGTCAGCTCACTGATCTCCACACCATAGTCCAGGGCATCACAGAGGGTTCTGCATGGGGAGCTTGGTGGAGTTCATTGTGGAACTGGATGTGGTCATGGATCCCCTGGGGGTGGCTCCAAACGGTACTCAAGGTGGTTGTGGGGGTGATTATACTAGGCATCACACTCTGCTGCTTTGCACAATGTATTCCCTCGCTGATCTCAAGGTGCCGCCCCAGAAGGAAACCCTGAGACGTCATTCCCGCTCATCAGCTGGTCCCGCTCCTACGCAGGGTCGCCGGTCAGGCTCTTAAAAGAAATTAAAAGGGGAGATGTGGTTTCCCCGTGCCCCCGTGGGCACGGGACGGCCCAGCAGAGGCCACTTTCGGGAGAAAGGCTCCCTGGCCCGTGGGCTCTGCGAGCACCCAAATTAAGGGGGGTGGATAAATGATAGGGTTTGATTCACCCAATTACCTGACCTGGCCAACGAACCTGCTGAGCGAGCAAATGCGTTACCTATTAGAGTAATCCCTCATCTCCGAATCTCAGTCTCATCCCAGAAGCAAACAGGAGCCATGATTGCCTTAGTCTAAGCCTGTTGTGTTCTGTAAAGCAGTGCCTTTAACAATGTACCTTTACCATGTGTTATCAATGTAACCTTTCTGTGTGCAACATTATAACCATCACCTGTATCAATGTAAAGCCTAATAAGGGGACGCGAGCTAGTGACCACCAGAGGGCCGTAGCGAGCGTCCAGCTCTAATGGATCATAGCCACCTGGTTCAGCAGCGCGGGAAGATTCCCCGCGACTTCCTCACCTGGTCAAGAAGGGCGTGACCTCCCACGACGTCACACAGGCAGCAACCAATAGTCTGTCGACGAGCCACATTCAAATGTATAGCCAGCTGTATATATTGAGCTACCCATCCGCCATTACCACATGTTCCTCCGGATCATCATGCAATAAACCTGTGTTAAGCCAACCCTTCGGCTGTTTCGTTGTCTTTGGTCCCTTACACTAAATTGGCGACGAGGATGGGATGGCAGCCCACGGGACCAAGACATGCGCCGGTTTCGAAATCAGGAAACCGGGCGACTGGGAGATCTTCGAGATGGACTTCCAGGCCGCACTGATCGAGTCCGAAGTCACGGAAGAGGCGAAGAAAAGGGCCATCTTCACCAGAATGCTCGGACAAGAAACAAAAAGGACCTTGGTGGACCTGATTGCACCGAGGAGGGTGAGCGAATTCAAGGCCAAGGAACTCATGCAGTTGCTGCGTGAGCACGTCCGGCCCGCCACGGCGATGTTTCCCGCTCGGAGTGCATTTTGGAGGCGAGTCCAAGCGCCCGGGGAGACGGTCGCCGCATTCGTGGCGGCCCTGCGGCTGGCGGCCGGCCCGTGCAAATGGGAGAACGTCGAAATCACCCTCCGAGACTGTGTGCTGTGCGGCCTGAATGACGCCGAAACCCAGCGCACATTAATGAACCAAGAGCCGCCTCCCACGCTGCAGGAGGTCGTCAGAGCGGCCCAGGCCGCAGAAGCTACGAAGGCCGGGGTCCAAGAACTCCAGGACTGGCGGCCAAAGTCGAGCAAAGCAGAGGCTCTGGTGCAGGCGGCCAGGCGAACTTCGAGGTCGTCCACAGAGAGCAGCGACGACGAGGACATACAGAGGGTCCGGAAGGAGAGCCGGCGTTGCGACGGCTGTGGCGCGGCCCACGACCGCGTGAAATGCCCCTTCCGGAAGGCCGAGTGCCACAACTGCGGCCGCCGCAGGCACATCGCCAAGGTGTGCAGGAAGAAGCGCGAGTCCCGGAGGAGCTCCCCAGACCGTTCCGCGGGACGAGACCGCCCAGCGAGACCCAAAGACGGCGCCCAGGCCACGCGGAAGCAGGACGGCATGGGCCGCATCGCCGACGGCAGCGAGGATGACGCCCCAGTGTTCAGCGTGTCTACGGGACACCCCCGCTACTTTGTTGAGGTACTAGTCCAATGGGTGCCCATTAGGATGGAAATTGACTCGGGGTCCTCATATTCAATCATTTCCCAGAGGGAGTTTTTCGGAATTGCCCCCCAAAAGCGGCCCAAGCTCAAAGCGTTGAGGGCCACACTACGGGACGTGCAAGGGAACAGTATTCCAGTGCTGGGGGTTGGAGAATTTCAGGTCAAATTCAAGGAGCACGCCGCGTCCCTTCCCCTGGTCGTGCTCAAGGGAGGAAATTGCAGCCTCCTCGGGACTCAATGGTTCCAGCCCCTGGGGTTGTTCATTGGGGGGGTGCATGCCGTGGGGATGCACGCTGTTGGGACTGATCCAATTCAGGAGGTGTGCGAGGCGCACCCCGAAGTCTTCAAAAAGGGACTGGGGAAATTCTTTTTTTTTTTTTTTTTTTTTTTCCTTTTTGGTTTTGGACTTGACATAGCTTGGGCCCCTTCGCCTCTTTTTTTTTTTAAATTTTTTATTAAATCTTTAATAAACATACAGAAAAAAGAAAAGAAAACATTAACAATACATTAACAGTACATTACACTAACGAGTCCATAATATCATACTAACAAACATTACTATATGGTAGCACATAACAATATCTATATTCATTAACTACTATTTAACCACCAAATATTAAGAACCTTTATTTCAAAATCCAAAATAATAGAAAAAAAAACTTTCTGTACTACCACTAATCTTTTTAACCAATAAAAAAAAAAAAACACCCTGTGAATATATACAATGCCCGGAGAGTTTATTTTTAACTCAAGTCCAGAAACTTCTTTGAGATGGTACTGGTCCTGAACTATCACCTGCCATAATAGAGTGATCCACGAACGGTTTCCATATATTCCAGAATCTATTCTCTTTTAAATTATCTCTTTTGACTTTAATCTCCCATGTCAATTTATCGTTCAATGCTAAACTCCACATTTCTTTATACCATTCTCCAACCTGAATATCTACATCGTTTTTCCAATTTCTGGCTATACATTGTCTACCCGTTGTCAGTGCAATTTCCAGTAGTTCTTTTTCCTCCTTGTTTAAACCCAGATCTTCCACATTCGTTAAAAGAATAGTACCCGACACCAACTTAACATTTTTACCCAATATTTCACCAAATTCATTTTCTATTTTTCCCCAAAAATCCCTTATTTTTTTACAACTCCACCACATATGTTCATATGTTCCATCAAATTCTTTACATCTCCAACATAACTTATCTCTTTTATTATCCATCTGGTAAAGTCTTAATGGTGTCAGGTACCATTGCCACAACATCTTGAAATTATGTTCTTTAATTCTTACAGACATTGTTCTCATAATTCTCTTTTTCCATTTATTTTTCCATTCAGTCTCCCCAATTTTTATATTCAAATTTTGTTCCCACTTCCGTTTCAAATCCTCCTGTGGATCTGCACCTCTATTCAATATATTATAAAGCTTACTTACAAGACCCTTAATACTACTTTCGCCTTTTCTAATCTTCCTTACCAATTCCTCAAATTCCGTAAGTACTCTATCTGATCCTAGTTCTCTTTTATATTTTTTATTCCAGTTGTCCACCTTTAACTTCTGAAACCAATTCAAGTTTAATATCTCAAACATTTTTTTCCGCTCGGCATCA
Source organism: Bradypodion pumilum (assembly GCA_035047305.1). Taxonomy (NCBI): domain Eukaryota; kingdom Metazoa; phylum Chordata; class Lepidosauria; order Squamata; family Chamaeleonidae; genus Bradypodion; species Bradypodion pumilum. The sequence continues at coordinate 208,166,650 of JAWDJD010000002.1, forward strand.
ACATCACATGCTTTTAACCAATCCTTCAATAACAACGTCCCATTTTTATCCAATATTTCTATTTTTTCTTTATCTAATTTTATTGGGAAACACATCATATCAGTCAATTCCAAGATTGGGGAGAGATTCGGAACCATATCTTTTTTTACCTTCTTCCACACCTCCATGAGACCTTTCATCATAGTATTATTTGACCTTTTCGCCTTATCTTTCATTCCCAGAAAATTCAAGTTTCCAATATTTCTGTATTCTTTCATTTCCAATTGTTCCCAAATTACCTTTTCTCTTGCCAAGATCTTCACAACATTCTTGACTTGAAATGCTCGATAATATGCTAAGAGGTTTGGCATACCCAACCCCTCTTTTTTCTGAGACAAATACCATAATTTCTTTGGAAGCCTAGATTTTTTTCCTCCATTACAAAAGTCATTAAACATTTTTTGAAACTCATTGATTTCTTTCTCTTTTAAATGGATCGCGAGCGTGTCAAATAAAAAGTTAATCTTTGGTAACAGTATCATTTTACACATAGCAATCCTTCCAAACCATGACAGCTTTAACTTCTGAAGTTCTCGTATTTTATTCCTAAATTCAATTCTCAAGCTGTCATAATTCAATCGTTTAAGTTCTTCTAATTTGTTTGAAATAGTTATCCCTAACTCAAGGGGCCCCCAGTGACTTTCGACCTGGACCTGGAGGTCCGCCCCGTTCGCCTAAAGCCACGCCGGGTGCCGTTCGCACTCAAGGACAAGATAGAGGCGGAACTGGACAAATTGGTGGGTCAGGGGATTCTTGTGCCTGTAGATTCTGTGGAGTGGGAGACTCCAATTGTAACTGCTCTAAAGTCCAATGGGGAGGTCCGCATATGCGCCGACTACAAGTGCACCATCAACAAGGTGATCCGCACGAATGCATATCCGGTGCCGGTAGTCAGCCATCTGCTGGCCAGGTTACACGGGGGGAAATGTTTCGCTAAGCTCGACTTAGCACAGGCCTACCAGCAGCTTACGGTGCCCCCAACCGCAGCTGCTGCGCAGACCATAGTCACCCATAAGGGGGCGTTCCAGGTGACGCGCCTCCAATTTGGCGTGAATTCGGCGCCAGGAATTTTCCAGTCACTCGTGGAACGCCTCCTGAAGGGACTGGAGGGGGTGTTGCCTTATTTTGATGACGTGTTAATAACAGGGGGGAGTCGGGCTGAATTGGCCAAGAGGTTGGGGAAGGTCCTGACGATATTCGAAAAGGCGGGGCTGAGGTTGCGAAAAGACAAATGCGTCTTCTTCGCAACCGAGGTTGAATTCCTAGGGTTTTGTGTGACTCCTGAGGGGATAAAACCATCCAAGTCTAAGGTGGCAGCCATCAAGAAAGCCCCCCGCCCCGCCTCCAAGACCGAGTTGCAGTCGTTCCTAGGGCTGCTCAACTTTTACCACTCCTTCCTTCCCCGGAAGGCAGCGGTGGCCGAACCGCTACACAAGCTGCTTAAGAAAGAACAGGCATGGAAGTGGGGCGATGACCAGGAGAGGGCATTTAGTGAGCTGAAAAGCCTCCTGGCGTCCAACGCCATACTGACCCACTTCGACCCCAAACGCCCAGTAGTTCTGATCTGTGATGCATCTCCAGTGGGGGTGGGGGCGGTGCTGTGCCACGTGCTGGAGAACGGAAGGGAGGCCCCGATAGCATTTTACTCCAGGTCCCTGTCCCAAACAGAGAGAAACTACGCACAGACGGACAGGGAGGCATTAGCGATAGTCTCGGGGACGAAAAAATTTCACGATTTTCTGTATGGCCACCCCTTCACCATTGTGATGGACCACAAACCCCTGCTAGGCATTTTTACCGCGGATAAGCCCACCCCTCAAATCCTGTCCCCAAGGATGCTCAGGTGGGCCATTTTTCTCAACGCGTATCAGCACGCGTTGGTCTACCGGCCCGGGAAAGAGATCAGCCATGCGGACGCCCTATCTAGGTCTCCCCTTCCCCTAACGCCCAGCCAGGTGAGCATGGGGGAGCGGGACCATCAGGTTCTCATGATAGAGGTGCTGGATTCGCCCCCCGTAGTGCCCGCCGACATTGCCAAAGCGACAGAGAAAGACAAAACGTTAGCGACAGTAAGCTCCTGGCTACAGAAGGGATGGCCCGCATCCTCCCCAGCGGAGGAGTTCGCTCCATTTTTCCGAAAAAAGCTAGAACTGTCCCTAGAGAGGGGGTGTCTCTTGTGGGGGCAGCGGGTGGTGATTCCTACTTCCCTTCGGCCGCGGGTGCTCAGACTGCTTCACGTCAGCCACCCCGGCATCGTGCGATCCAAGGCGCTGGCCCGGAGTTACTTCTGGTGGCCCCAGCTAGACGCCGACATCGAGCACATGGTCGGCACTTGTGAAAGTTGCCAAAGCTCCAGACCGGAGGAGGCCCGCCTTCCCCACAGGGAATGGGACGCGGCTAAGGGGCCGTGGTCCCGGGTGCACGTTGATTTCGCGGGCCCGTTCAGAGGCACCCTGTTCCTCCTTGTAGTGGACGCTTTCTCCAAGTGGTTGGAGGTTATCCCAGTCACGAGCACCTCCTCGGCCCAGACCATTAGGCATTTGCGGAGGCTCTTTTCCACGTTCGGCATACCCGACACGTTAATTAGCGACAACGCCAGTTGTTTTACGTCCTCCGAGTTTAGGGCATTCATGGAGATTAACGCCGTTCGGCATATCACCTCTGCCCCTTTTCACCCGGCCACCAACGGCCAAGTAGAGCGCCTCGTCCGCACCACGAAGGACGCGTTGCGGCGCATGGGCCCAGGGGATCTGAACCTGCAAGTGTGTCAATTTCTGCTAGGGTACAGGCTAACCCCATTGGCGTCAGGATACTCCCCCGCAGAGCTCTTAATGCGCAGGAAGCTGACCACCATCCTCACTAGTCTAGACCCCACGAGGGTAGAGGACAAAGGAAGGAACATCGGGCTGGAAGTTACAAAGAGTTTCAGCATAGGCGCCCCCGTGCATTGCAGGAATTACGCCAGCACGGGCCCAGCCTGGGTGCCAGGCGTAGTCGTGGAACAAACCGGCCCCGTGTCGTACCGCGTGGAAACCAGCACAGGGCTCCTATGGAGGCAGCACGCAGACCAGCTCCGACACAGGGTCTCCGATGAGCAGGACACGGGTCACGCAGGAAATAAGTCAGCGTTAGGGTTCTCCCCCACCCGTTTAGCCCAAGGGGGAGGAGAAGGGGACCGTGGTCCCCCACCAAGGGGGGAGGAGGATATCCTCGTAGATACCCTGGGGGATCTTTCCGAGGAGGAGGAACCCGACCCCATACATATCTCGCGGAAAGTCCCCACGAACGCGGGTACCCCTACCAACTTAGATTTTGATTTTCAGAACCGGGGGGGTTTTTCGCAGTGGTCCCCCACACGTCCAAGCGAGAAGAGGGGTTTTTCGTTAGTCCCGACGGCCCCCGGTCTGCCCACAATGGAGTTTTTCCCTTCCCCTAAGGCCGCCAGACAGCGGCAAGCCACTAACAAGTCTCCCTCTCCCTTTTCAGGACAAGGGACCAGGGAACAAAGAAGCAGTAACGCCCCCGGGGGGGCAGCCCTCTTCACGGCCCAAACGCACATGCAACAAGCCATCTTGGCTGAGAGACTTCGTCTCATCCTAGGGGGGAGGGATGTTGTGTTCTGTAAAGCAGTGCCTTTAACAATGTACCTTTACCATGTGTTATCAATGTAACCTTTCTGTGTGCAACATTATAACCATCACCTGTATCAATGTAAAGCCTAATAAGGGGACGCGAGCTAGTGACCACCAGAGGGCCGTAGCGAGCGTCCAGCTCTAATGGATCATAGCCACCTGGTTCAGCAGCGCGGGAAGATTCCCCGCGACTTCCTCACCTGGTCAAGAAGGGCGTGACCTCCCACGACGTCACACAGGCAGCAACCAATAGTCTGTCGACGAGCCACATTCAAATGTATAGCCAGCTGTATATATTGAGCTACCCATCCGCCATTACCACATGTTCCTCCGGATCATCATGCAATAAACCTGTGTTAAGCCAACCCTTCGGCTGTTTCGTTGTCTTTGGTCCCTTACACTAAAAAGCCCAAAACAATGGTGTTGTCCCAGCCTGTGTTTGTCCGCACTAATTAACTTCCCCCCGAGAGATTCCCAATTAACCTGAGTAAATAGGTGATGTGATTGACTGTTGGGTGACGGTTTTTTCTACCTTGCCTTCTGATCTATAAATGGTTATGCCTTTTCCTCAATAAACCACTGATCTTATCCTCCTCCATACTGCCTCGTATCGTTCCTTGATCAGTCTCCTCCGGGACCTCTGGCCCTCTGCGGCCCCGATTCCTACAGAAACCAAAATCAGGAACTCTTGGTGGGCTAACTGACACGTCTCCCCCTTGGAATGAGCGGGTGGGGGATAACCCTAATGTTGAATCACCCTGGTCCTCAACTCCCTGGGTGTCCGTGATCTGACACCTGAGCTGGTCGGCATGTCGCCGCCACAGTAGCCCCGAACTTGTTTCTACCTGGTAGGAAACTGGCCCTGTTTGGTCAATCACCACCCCTGGGACCCATGTTGGGCCGGCGGCCACTTGTGGCATGTTTTACCCTGTACAGTGACAGATTGGGGCAAAGTCTAGTTTTAAGTTTCTTTCTGACTCACAAATAAATTATGCCTTCAACGTCACGTGGATGTTTATTATTGCTTCCAAGCCTCATCCCTTGCTTGAAAATGGTTTTTTCTTTTGGGCACGGGAGAGGCATTCCTCGATGTTTGGCTTGCACTGGACTAGGCCTGGCCCACACACTTACACGCCTCAAGGCTTGAATGAGTATTGGGCTTTTTCTGGAATCTCTCATTATGATGGAGGGAATGGATACAAGAGGTGAAAGGAGGTAAAAGCAGGGCTAGTGATGGGGTTGTACAAGCAAAGCAGCTGATCAAAGCCACGGGATGCGGCCTGATGAGTCACAGTCTGGAAAGTCCCTGGGCAACAGCCAAGTCAGGAGGAGAAAAAGGGGCCACGTTGCCTTTCATAGGTCTGACTTGGATCTAACGTATAAGGAGCAGAAAAACTTTGGTTTTATACATCTCTGTCTTTGTCTCTGTGTGAATAGTTTGCCATCCCAGAGATCTTGTCTAATGTTTCATTGATGCTTGCATGATTATTATAGGCTGCATGCTTCCCGAGTTCGGAAAAGTTGCTCTTTTTGGAACAACCCCCCCTCCCCCCCGAATCTGCCTGTGAACAGAGCCAGTTTCTGGAGTGAACTGGGGTCTTGTGGGGCAGCTCCATGTGAAGCATAGTGCAGCAGCCTGGGCATGGTGTTAAGAGTTCCTTTAACAAATAACTTTTCCATGCTCTTGTGCTTTCCTTAGCCTGGTGCATCCTAGTAAGGAATGGGTGTATGTATTTCTTTACCTCACTAATCAGGTTTGTCTTAATTTTGTGTGTGTGTGTGCATGCGTGCATGTGTGCATACATGTGTGCGTGCATGCGTGCATGCGTGTTTATGGGAAGCCACAGTGGGAAAAGACTGGAAGTTGGTTTGTCAGTGAGTCAACCCTTAGCAATGGGCCACTGAGTCACTGACTGGGTGGGGACATCGTGACAGGATTCAAGCTCTTGAAGGCACAAAGGCTCTTTGATGCAGCCTGTATGCAGCTACAGGGCCAGCCTTGCCTCATCTTGGGTTCTGGACTCCCCATTCCTTTAGGGCAGTAGTGGCAAATCTATGGCACGTGTGCTCCAGGTAGCACTCAGAGCCCTCTTTGTGGGCATCCATACAGTCACCCCAGCACAGAATTTGCCCAGCCCCTCTGCACAGCAGCCCAATGGGAGCACTTCCTCCCTCCCCTCAGCATAGAGTTTGCCCTGCCCCTCTGCCCAGCAGCCCAAAGGAAGTGTTTCCTTCCTCCCCTGTTGCTGTGTTGGCACTTTGCAATAAATAAGTGGGGTTTTGGTTGCAGTTTCGACACCCAGTCTCTAAAAGGTTCACCATCACTGCTTTAGGGGCTCTGGAACTCCCAAGCAAGCCAAAGGTTGGAAATTACTCAATGTTACCCACTCTCTGGTTCCTTAACACCTGCCTAGCTTTCACAAAACCTCATCCTTTTAACTCAAGAACAGAGAAGTTCCATTTTAGCTAGACAATCTGTTGTGTTCTGTAAAGCAGTGCCTTTAACAATGTACCTTTACCATGTGTTATCAATGTAACCTTTCTGTGTGCAACATTATAACCATCACCTGTATCAATGTAAGCCTAATAAGGGGACGCGAGCTAGTGACCACCAGAGGGCAGTAGCGAGCGTCCAGCTCTAATGGATCATAGCCACCTGGTTCAGCAGCGCGGGAAGATTCCCCGCGACTTCCTCACCTGGTCAAGAAGGGCGTGACCTCCCACGACGTCACGCAGGCAGCAACCAATAGTCTGTCAACGAGCCACATTCAAATGTATAGCCAGCTGTATATATTGAGCTACCCATCCGCCATTACCACATGTTCCTCCGGATCATCATGCAATAAACCTGTGTTAAGCCAACCCTTCGGCTGTTTCATTGTCTTTGGTCCTTTACACTAAACAATCTGAGAGCTGTAGTGAAAAAAGTAACTTCTGAAAAATCTGCTTCTAACCCCTATTTGTCTGAGATGTGATGACTGCACACCAAAATACTGTTCAGATTATCCTTCCTTTCCTAGAATGGAGAGAGCAGCTCTGTCTGACCACTCAAACATGTTAACAAAGCTTATATGCCGCCCCATTAGTTCACAAAGTAATTAGCATTTAGGTTGGGTATACATTCTAGACATTTCAGATCAGGAAGCTCACTAATCTGTGATCCTCCAGTGCATCAAACCTTCCCTTGTGCTGTGATGCCTGAGGCCGATGGGACCTGCATTCCCACATCAATGTTGAAGACACAAATCACACATCCCTGAATTATATACTTCAAAATGCCATGTGTTACAGGCATCCAGCATAGGCATCCATTGTAAAGGTCACCCTTGCTCTAAAGCCAGTCGTATCTGACTCTAGGGTTCAGTGCTCATTTCTGTTTCAAAGCTGAAGAGCGAGTGCTGTCTGCTTCTGCAGACATTTCCGTGGTCATGTGGCAGGCATGACTAGACACCGGAGTGCACGGAACACTGTTTACCTTCCCACTGAAGTGGTCCCTATTTATCTACTTGCAATTTCTTGCTTTTAAACTGCTAGGTTGGCAGGAGCTGGGACATAGACTCATTCCGTCCTGCAGTACTCGGGAATCAAACTGCTGACCTCCCACCTTGCAGCCAGCGTCTTAGCCACTTGAGCCACTGCAATCTTTAGGCATCCATTGTATGGGGCTCCTAGTCAGGGAGCTGTTGACTGCACAAACTAGATCAGGATTAGCAGCACAGCAAACTCACCTCGGATTCTTACAAAACTGGGACGGAGGTAGGATGGGAGATAAATAAGATAGAGCAGTGATGGTGAACCTATAGCTCATGTGTCTGAGGTGGCACTCAGAGCCCTCTTTGTGGGCACTCGTACAGTCACCCCAGCACAGAGTTTGCCCCACCCATGTGCGCAGCAGCCCAACGGGAGCGCTTCCTCCCTCCCCCTCCCCCCCGGCACAGAGTTCACTCTGCCCCTCTGCCCAACAGCCCAATGGGAGCGCTGCCTCCCTCCCCAGCACAGAGTTCACTCCTTCCTCCCCTGTTGCTGTGTTGGCACTTTGTGATAAATAAGTGAGTTTTAGGTTGCAGTTTGGGCACTCAACCTCTGAAAGGTTTGCCATTACTGAGATAGAGTATCAAAGGGGGACACAGAGACCTCCCTCTGTCCTGTCCTTTCTTCCTTGTGGATGTAGTTGGTTTATTTTAGGTATGCCTGCCACATGTCCATGGAAAGAGTGCTGGCTTTTTGGGTGTTTTGGTGTATGCAAACCAAGACACAGGACACAGCCTCGGGCTGGGTTAACTCAGGTTTATTGCATCGTGGACAGAGGGAACATGAGGTAATGGCGGATCGATAGCTCTTTATATACAGTAGTAGTACATTTGAACGTGGTGCCATGGTAGCCCATTGGCTACTGTCTGCGTGACGTCATTGCGGGTCACGCCCTTCTTGTCCAGGTGTAGGTGGTGGCGGGAAAACTTCCCGCGCTGTTGCCTTTGATGAGTTCGGACCAAGAGAGCTTGGACGCTCGCTGCTGCCAGCTGGTGGTCATTAGCTCGCGTCCTATTACAGGGTTTATATGATACAGCTGAAGGTTACATAGTTGCTATAGGCAAGGTTACATTGGCTCAGATACATTGTAATCCATGTGGAAGGTAAAACCATCAGAACACAACACCCCTCCCCCCTAGGACGAGACAACGTCTCGAGCCCACACTTAAGCACACTCCCCCCCCCTCAGGAGACAAAGTCTCTCAGCCAAGATGGCTTATTTCGAACACGCTGGGGTCTCGATGCGGGCTGCCTCTCCCCGGGTTTGCTACCTTCTCTTTGTCCCCTGGTTTCCTGTCCTGTAATTGGAGAGGGAGACTCGTTAGTGGCTTGCCGCGGCTCCGCGGCGTTGTTGGGAGGTGTGCTCTTTCTTAGGGAGGAACCGGGGGCACTGGGGGCTAACGAAAAACCCCTCTTCTCGCTTGGATGGGTGGGGGAACACTCCTGAAAACCCCCCCGGCTCGCAAAATCAAAATCAAAATTACAATCGGGGGCAGCGGTCGCGAACTCCTCTCCCCCTTCCCCGGCCCCTGATAGGACTGGCGTATCAAAAGGGTATGAGTCGGGGCCGCTGCTTCTGCCTTCCCCCCTTGCTTGGGACTGTTGTCCACTGCTGTCTCCCCCTTGGGTTAAGCGGGTGGGGGAGAACCCTAACGCTGAATCCTGTTGCTGAGCCCCACAGACTGGCCCACTCACTCGGTGCCTCAGTTGGTCTGCGTGCCTCCTCCAGAGGAGGCCGGTGTTAGTCTCGACCCGGTACGACACTGGCCCCGTCTGTTCTACAACCGTCCCTGGCACCCAGGCTGGCCCTGCGCTGGAATAGTTCCTGCAGTGAACAGGGTCACCGGCGGCGAAACCTTTCGAGACTGCCACCCCTATGTTTTTCCCTTTATCCTCGACTCTCGTCGGGTCTAGCCTGGACAGGATCGTGGTCAGTTTTCGCCGCATCAAGAGCTCCGCCGGCGAGTAGCCTGACGCTAAGGGGGTTACCCTGTACGCTAAGAGGAACTGGCATACTTGGTGATTCAGGTCCCCCGGGCCCATGCGCCGCAGCGCCTCCTTTGTTGTACGCACCAGCCGTTCCACTTGGCCATTCGTGGCCGGGTGAAATGGTGCGGATGTGACATGCCGAATGGCGTTTGCCTCCATGAAAGCTCCGAACTCAGCGGAGGTGAAGCAACTAGCGTTATCGCTGACTAAAGTGTCGGGTAAACCGAACGTGGAAAAGACTCTCCTTAGCTGGCTAATTGTCGCGGCGGAGGACGTGCTCTTTACTGGGATAACCTCCAGCCACTTGGAGAACGCATCCACCACCAGGAGAAACATGGTTCCTCGGAATGGGCCAGCGAAATCTACGTGCACTCTGGACCAAGGCCCCCTTGCTGTGTCCCATTCCCTATGCGGAAGACGGGCCGCCTCTGGTCGGGATCCCTGGCATGCCTCACAAGTGCCGACCATGTGCTCAATGTCCGCGTCCAGCTGTGGCCACCAGAAGTAGCTCCGGGCCAGCGCCTTTGAACGAACTATGCCCGGGTGGCTGACGTGCAGCAGTTCGAGCACCCTCGGCCGCAGGGGCGTAGGGACCACCACCCGTTGGCCCCACAAAAGGCACCCCCTCTCTAGGGACAACTCTAGCTTTTTCCGAAAGAATGGGTCGAACTCTGTACTCGGGGACGATGCCGGCCACCCCTTCTGTACTCATGAACTAACTTTCTCCAGCGTTCTGTCCTTGCCTGTCGCCCTAGCAATGTCGGCTGGTACTATTGGGGGTGCGTCTAGAACCTCAATTAGCAACACCTGGCGGTCTCTTTCTACTCTCGCCTTTTGGTCGTCCGACAAGGGCAAAGGGGATCTCGAAAGTGCATCAGCATGGCTGATCTCCTTTCCGGGCCGGTACTCCAACTCATGTTGGTATGCGTTGAGGAAAATAGCCCATCGCAGCATTCTCGGGGACAGGATCTGCGGCGTGGGCTTGCTTGCCGTGAAAATCCCTAACAGCGGCTTGTGATCGGTCACGATTTTGAACGGGCGGCCATACAAAAAATCGTGAAATTTTTTGGTTCCCGCTACTATTGCTAACGCCTCCCTGTCGGTTTGTGCGTAATTTCGCTCTGCTTGGGACAGAGACCTTGAGTAAAACGCTACCGGGGCCTCCCTTCCGTCCTCCAACACGTGGCAAAGCACCGCCCCCACCCCCACCGGGGATGCATCACAGACTAGGACCACTGGCCGTTTGGGGTCGAAGTGCGTCAGGATTGCCTCAGATGTTAGGAGTTGCTTTAGCTCTTTGAACGCCCTCTCGTGCTCGTCACCCCACATCCATGTCTCCTCCTTTTTAAGTAACCGATGGAGCGGTTCGGCCACGGACGCCTTCCGCGGGAGGAATGTATGGTAAAAATTGAGGAGCCCCAGGAAGGACTGTAGCTCGGTTTTGGATGTGGGGCGAGGGGCCTTTTTAATGGCTGCTACTTTGGATTTGGACGGCTTAATCCCCTCGGGTGTGATCCGGAACCCTAAAAACTCGACCTCGGTTTCGAAAAAGACACATTTGTCCTTCCTCAATCTCAGCCCCGCTTTCTCGAACACGGTCAGTACTTTGTCCAACCTCTTTGCCAGTTCAGCCTCACTCCCCCCTGTTATCAACACGTCATCAAAATAAGGCAACACCCCCTCCAGACCCTTCAGGAGGCGTTCCACAAGCGACTGAAAAAGGCCGGGTGCCGAGTTCACGCCAAACTGTAACCGCGACACCTGGAACGCTCCTTTATGTGTAACTATCGTTTGTGCCGCGGCCGTGGCGGGGGTCACAGGAAGTTGCTGATAGGCTTGTGCCAAATCGAGTTTAGCGAAACACTTTCCCCCATTCAGCCTGGCCAAAAGGTGGCTGATCACTGGCACCGGGTATGCATTAGGGCGGATCGCCTTGTTAATTGTACACTTATAATCAGCGCAAATGCGCACCTCCCCGTTAGCCTTTAGAGCCGTTACAATTGGAGTTTCCCACTCCGCGGAATCCACAGGAATAAGAATCCCCTGGCCCACCAGTTTGTCCAGTTCAGCCTCTATCTTGTCCTTGAGTGCGAACGGCACCCTGCGCGGTTTGAGTCTTATCGGGCGGACCTCCGGGTCTATGTCGAAAGCTACAGGGGGTCCCTTGAACTTTCCGAGTCCTTTCTTAAAAACGGCGGGATGCGCATCGCAAACCGCTTGTATTGGGTCCCCCCCCACGGTATGCACTCCCCCTATGAACAAACCTAAGGGCTGAAACCACTGTGTCCCTAGGAGGCTACAGCTTCCCCCCTTGAGGACAACTAGGGGCAGTTCCGCAGAATGTCTCTTAAAATTGACCCGAAATTTCCCGACCCCCAACACCGGAATGCTGTTTCCCTGTACGTCTCGTAGCGTGGACCTCAACGCTTTAAGTTTGGGCCGCACGTGGGGGTCGATTTTCAAGAACTCTTTCTGGGGAATTATAGAATAGGAGGACCCCGAGTCAATTTCCATCCTAATAGGGGCCCCTTGTACTAATACCTCAACGAAGTAATGGGACTGTCCCGCGGACACGCTGAACACTGGGGCGTCGTCCTCACTGTCGTCCGAGACGCGGCCCACGCCATCCTGCTTCCTCGTGGTCTGGGCGCCATCTTTGGGCCTCGCTGGACGGTCCGGTCTGGCCGCACGGTCTTGTGACTGCCTCCGGCCCTCCTTCCGTTTTCTGCATGCCTTGGCGATGTGCCCCCGACGGCCGCAGGTGTAACACTCGGCCTTCCTGAACGGGCATCTCGCGCGCTCATGGGCCGCTCCGCAACCCTCGCAGCGTCGACCACCCTTTCGGACCTTCTGGACCTCCTCGCCGTCGCTGCCTTCCGTAGACGACTTTGAGGCCCGTCGAGTTGCGTGCACCGACTGTCCGGACTTCCCGTGCACCGAATTTTCCGCCTTGCCGGCTCTAGGACGCCACTCACGCCACTGGTGCATCTCGTCCACTCCAGCATTCGTGGACTCTGCGGCCTCCGCGGCCTCTACGACCTCTGCCAGCGTGGGTGGCGGCTCCTTGTTCATCAAGCTGCGCTGTACCTCCTTGTCTTTCAGGCCACACAACACGCCGTCCCTGAGGGCCATCTCTAGGATGGCGCCCCATTTACAGGGGGCGGCGGCTATCCTCATGGCGGCCACGAATGCCTCAACCGACTCATCCGGCGCTTGGACTCGCCTCCAAAACGCGCTCCGAGCGGGAAACATTGCCCTCGAGGGACAGAAGCGCTCTCGCAGCAGCTTCATGATGTCGTCCGCCTTAAATTCGCTCACCTTCTTCGGAGCGATGATGCCCACCAGCGTCCGCTTGGTTTCCATCCCGAGCATTCTGGTGAGGATGGCCCTCTTCCTCTCCTCGTCGTCTCCTTTGACTCTGAGTTCCACCAGTGCCGCCTGGAAGTCCATCTCAAGCAGCTCCCAGTCTTGCGGTTTGGTGATGTTGAAACCGCTCTGTGCCCTGGCTGTTCCGTGGGGATCCATCATCCCACCTTCGTCGCCAATTTGGTGTATGCAAACCAAGACACAGGACACAGCCTCGGGCTGGGTTAACTCAGGTTTATTGCATCGTGGACAGAGGGAACATGAGGTAATGGCGGATCGATAGCTCTTTATATACAGTAGTAGTACATTTGAACGTGGTGCCATGGTAGCCCATTGGCTACTGTCTGCGTGACGTCATTGCGGGTCACGCCCTTCTTGTCCAGGTGTAGGTGGTGGCGGGAAAACTTCCCGCGCTGTTGCCTTTGATGAGTTCGGACCAAGAGAGCTTGGACGCTCGCTGCTGCCAGCTGGTGGTCATTAGCTCGCGTCCTATTACAGGGTTTATATGATACAGCTGAAGGTTACATAGTTGCTATAGGCAAGGTTACATTGGCTCAGATACATTGTAATCCATGTGGAAGGTAAAACCATCAGAACACAACAGGTGTAAACAGAAATGAGGACCGAACCCTAGAGTCAGATATGACTGGATTTCAAGCAAGGGCGACCTTTACTTTTACCATCTTACCCTAGCACAGAAGAGCCTAACCAAATGATCTCATCCTGCTGGGCCAATTGGTGATGGGAAATTTCAACGCTTCCTGTTTTAAGAAGTACTGTAACTAATTTCCGGCTAGACCTGCAGTCAAATAAAGGACTGTTTTCTGCAAAGCAGAACATATTGTTATCCTATTTTTGTGTCTGCCTGAGCATCTGAGTGCTGTACCCATCTATCTCTAGACCAATTCTCTTCTTGCTACTCCCCCTGCTGCTCAGTGGAGAAAAATATTAAGTCAGCCCGTTATTTTTATTATCCTTCTTCCTCTCAACTCTCCAAGGGTCCTGAACACACCTACAGTTTTAAAAACTGTAGCTCATCCATTAACACAAAACAAGCGGAGTTACATTCATGGGACTTCTCAAAGCAATGTATAGGGTGTAAATCTATTAGTAGCAATACAAGTATGCTGGGACATAAATTTAGTTGAGGGTTTGGGATTTATTGGCAAGCATCTAGAATCGGAGATTCCTTAAGATATAGGTTAAACATATCCTGTGTCTAAATTACTTGGACATAGAGAATGTTTATTATATCAGGGCCATTAGCACTGTGAGAGGAATCTTTTCAAACCTGACAGCTATTAAGTGTTCTTGTGGGCCATCATGTAATAACTCTTTAACACTGGACAACTCTGTGAAGTGGTGGCAGAGAAGAATGACTGTCGACAAATAGGTCTTCCAGTGGGCCTTGGGCTATGTTTGGCTAGATTCGTTCTGATTTTTCTGTTATCATTCCAGTTTCCATTCCACTCATTTCACTACCCATTAGTAAACTAAAGGGGCAGTTGGGATCCATAACTGAACAAAACCCCTTCGCCTCCTGTACACTGGTACCTAGCATGACAAAGTAGGACTCAGAAAACTCTTAGAGATGAGTAGCACTGGCAAAACCACTGTTTATATTTAACTAGCTGATTACCCGGCCTTGCCCGGGGGTCGCGCCTGTGGTTACCCGGCCAGGTGGGGCCTGGCTCTCCTGCCGCCTCAGCCATCTGGGCCCCCACCAAAGCATCCTTGTTTTGTTCCGGATGCTGCTCTGCAGCCAGCGGAGCATTTTTGGCCGGCTGGCTGTGGTGGCAGCAGCTCAATGGACGTGGACAGCACACCATTGCTGCCACTCGCCGCTCCATCCTCCAGGCTAAAGCAGGCCCAGGGCATGTGGGGGCTTTGGGGTGCCCGGCGTTGGCTGTGGCGGTTTTGTGCTGTGACGGGGCCACCGCCCAGTGGTTGCTCCTCGCTGCTCTGGCCCACCACCGTTGTTGCTGCCTCCTGCCTTCCTCGTGGCACTTTGGCCCCTGCCGTCTCCACTGCCACCATTTTCGATGCTTATATCGTCGGTGAGGGTGTGTTGCGCGCACAGAGGTCCATGCATGTGCATTACCGTATTCCCTGGCCGTTTGTCCTGGCGGGTGGGGGTGCCCCCTGTGCGACCCATTTCTGGTGGTACACACCCCAAATTGGACTACCGGGCCCCTGCAGTTGTGTTCTCGCATGCTCAAGGTAGGTGCGTGCGAAGATTCAGCGCGGTCAGTACAGTGGTGTGGTTTTGTATACATCACATACCTCTGTTTTATATAGAGAGATTTAATTTAATTTAATAGATTTATATACTGCCCTATCCAATGGACTCTGGGCGGTGTACACAAGTTAAAACCAATATAAAACAATTTTAAAAAAACTTTAAAACATAGCAATATTACCCCCCACTGTGCCATTAGCTATCTAAAAGCAAATATAAAATCTACAAAACCTTAACATTAAAAGTTAATTAATTATTAATAAATATTATCTTACTTGCCTTCAAAACCATATTAGTAAGCATTGGCCTTTAGGATTGCTTGGACTCCAGCCCTCAAAATTCACCAAGAATTTCTTCAACTGTAATTCTGGGAGCTTTACCTGTGAAAGAGTTTTTAGTTACTTGTACATGGGAATTAAGGGACTGCGGTGGCTTAGTGGTTAAGATGCTGAACTTGATGGTGGGAAGGTTGGCAGGTCAGCAGTTCGAGACGCGAGTGCTGCACAATGGAGTGAGCTCCTGTCTCTGTCCCAGCTCCTCCCAACCTAGCAATTCAAAAGCAAGAAATTGCAAGTAGATAAATAGGGACCACTTTGGTGGGAAGGTAAATAGCATTCCGTGAACTCTGATGTCTAGTCATGCCTGCCACATATTCACGGAAACATCTGCAAACACAGACAGCGCTGGCTCTTTGGCTATAAACAGAGATGAGCACTGAACCCTGGAGTCAGATATGGTGTTCAGTTTGATCATAAATAACTAGATCTCAAGCATCCAGTTGGGTTAACTCAAGACATGTTCCTCCTGAAGCAAAATATTGTTCCTCCTTCTGTTCCACATATAAGAGCCAACTGGACTGACAATGGGACCACAGCGTAGGCCACTGATGGTGAACCTTTACACTCCATCTGTTCTTGAACTTCAATTCCCAGAAGCCCTGATCAGCAGGAATGCTAACTTGGGCTTCTAGTAACTGAAGTCCAAGAACACCTGGAGTGTTCCAAGGTTCACCATCACAGGTATAGGCAATGGCCCTTCCTTCATTACCCAGGAGGGCAGAACACCAGTATAGGGGACTGAGTGGCATACAGAGCTTTCTCACTCAAGAAATGGAAATGCCTAGGAGAGCCTTAAGAGGAATGCTCTGGTGTAAATAGCTAAATTTGTTAGTCTAGCTGAGGTTGGATATCTCAACACAGCATGACAATGAGCTGAGGTGCTGGTTTGTTTTTTGCCTTCATCAAGCAAGTGACAGACAGACAGACAGAGACATATCAAATTGCTCAAGAAACTCCCACTTCCTATTCAATATTTATTGTTAAATGTCATGCCAATCTGGCAAGGTTATCTTGCTATGGTAACAGAGTAGACCATACTGCCTGGGACTTAGTGTCAATCGTTATGTGGCAGTTAACTAACCTGCCAACCTTGAGGACTAACAGCCTTGGGTGGTGAAGCCCACAGGAAAGGGTGATGGTCCCCAAATGGATTAAATCCCGTTTGAATCCTTCTTGATAGAGGGCAGCAGCTTCATCTATACTGGCCTGGGGCTGAGGAAGACTTTGTGTGCCAAAAGGACCCAGGACCAGAAAGTAACGCACAAAGTTGGATCAGTGGTATGGATGTCATGCTGTGATGCAGAAGGCAAATGGAAGGCCACTACATTATATTGTTCCCAGGACAAACTTCATGGCTGATTGCCATGATGATTTTGATTCTGCATGTGCTCTTAAGCAGAGCTGCTGCTAAGGAGAGCCAAACAAAGGAAGTGAGCACTGGTAAGTTTTTGCAGTTGGAGTAGAGCTGCTTTAGAGGCCTGCGCGCCTAACAGCGCTCGAGATTGCAAACTAGTAACAAGGGAAGAATATAGTCTTACTAGGTAGAAAGGTAGTAAACGTGTACATTTTTGAGGCTGTACTGTACTTGTTAAAATGGATTCTGAGGGAACAGCTGTAGTTACCTGCAATACTTGTGCCATGTTTGTATTCTTGCCAAAGCATATGGAGAACTACACTTGCAGCAAGTGCAAGCTGGTTGCACTACTAGAAGAGAAGGTCCAGCAGCTAGAGACCCGCATATCTAACCATCAACAAATTAAGGAGCTTGAGCTGTTCTTGGACAGAACGGAGCAGACTATGCTGGACAAAGAAGAGACAGGGCACAGTTCTGAGGGAGAAGGCCCTTCACTAACTCAGGAGGGAGATGTTTGGAGGAATGTGACTCAAAGAAGGAGAAGAGTAGGGGATCACTCTGAGAGCCTGAAATTACAGAATAAATTTGAGGCTCCTTCCCTCATCACACCTGATGAGGAACACACAGAGGAACAACTGGTTCCACCTGATGATCTCTCCTTCATCACACTTGATGAGATCCAGGAAGATGAACAACAGGAACAAACTGGAGTCCTCTCCCTTAATATGGTTGATGAGGTGCATGTAGATGAACAGATTGCAGGAGAGAGGCTCCTTGTACTAGGCGATTCAATAATTAGAAATACAGAGAAATGGATTTGTGATGCACATGATAACCGTATGGTGACTTGCCTGCCAGGTGCAAAAGTTGCAGACATCACAAGAAATCTAGATAGATTGTTAGAGAGAACTGGGAACGAGCCAGTTGTCATGGTACACGTTGGTACCAATGATGTTGGGAAGGCCAAGCGGTCTGTCCTGGAAGCCAAATTCAGGTTGTTAGGAAGAAGATTGAAGTCCCGGACTTCCAAGGTAGCATTTTCAGAAGTGCTGCCTGTCCCTCGCGCAGGAACTACCAGGCAAGCAGAGCTCAGAAGCCTCAATGCGTGGATGAGGCGGTGGTGTCGAGAGGAGGGCTTCAGATTTGTCAGGAACTGGAGAACATTTTGGGACAAGCTAAATCTGTTCAGGAGGGATGGGTTGCATTTGAACCATGATGGGACCAGATTGCTGGCACTCAACATCAAAAAGGCTGCAGAGCAGCTTTTAAACTGATAACTGGGGGAAAGCCGACAGGAGCTGGGCAGCATTCGGTTCGGGAAAGTGTGTACTTGAGTACTGAGGAGGATGCAAAAATTACTGAGCAGAGCAAGGAGCTAGTCACCAGCACTCTAGCAGAAGGATGCAAGAGGCAGTCTAACAATGCAACTGGACTCAAAAGACTGTATCAGGAAAGCATATATAAATGCTTGTATACAAAAGCCAGAAGCCTCCAGAACAAAATAGGGGAGCTGGAATACTTAGCAATAGATAATAATATTGATATTATTGGTATCACTGAAACCTGGTGGACAGATGATAACCAATGGGATACAGTTATCCCAGGCTACAAACTGTACAGGAAGGATAGGAAGGGGCAAACGGGAGGTGGTGTAGCCTTGTATGTCAAAGAAGTGATAAAATCGTATGAATTGGAATATCTAGGTGATTTGGAGTCACCATTAGAAGCTCTGTGGGTAAGAGTACCAGGCCACAAGGATGGTCTAACAGTAGGCATATACTATCGGCCTCCGACCCAAACTCTTGAGGGAGACTGGCAGTTGGAGAATGTTGTAAAGGAGGCATCCAAGAAGGGAAGCCTGGTTATAATGGGGGACTTTAATTACCCTCACATAGACTGGGTGAACTGTTGTTCAGCACATGATAAAGAGATAAAGTTCCTAGATATGCTATATGATTGTTCCCTGGGACAGATGGTTGAAGACCCAACTAGAGGTACAAGAATCCTTGACTTGATCCTGAGTAATACTCAGGATCTGGTGCAAGATGTTAATGTGACTGATCCAATAGGGAACAGTGACCACAACTCAATTATGTTTAACTTGATCATAGACCGCAAGTCACTGATAAAATCTAACACAGAGACCTTAAATTTTCAAAAAGGAAATTTCCCAAAGATGAGGAAACTAGTAAAAAGAAGCTGAAAGGGAAAATTGAGAGAGTCCAAACACTCCAAGAGGCATGGAGGCTGTTTACAAAAACAATAACAGAGGCGCAATTGGAATGCATACCCAAAAGGAAAAAGGGCACTGCCAGGTCCAAGAGAACTCCGATGTGGCTTACAGGAGCTGTTCGGGAAGCGATCAAAAGCAAGAAAAGCTCATTTAGAAGATGGAAGGCTTGTCCGAATGAGGACAGCAGGCAGAAACATAAATTCTGGCAGAACAAATGCAAGGCAACAATCAGGAAAGCAAAGCAAGACTTTGAGGAGCGCATAGCTAAAAATACTCAGAGAAATAACAAAGACTTCTTTAAGTACATTAGAAGTAAGAACCCAACTAGGAAGGCCATTGGAAGGCAATGGAAGGCAAGGGGTTATTAAAGAGGAAACAGAGATTGCAGAGAGACTCAATGAATTCTTTGCTTCAGTATTCACTGAAGAAGACAGAGACCACATGCCCAAAACAGAGCCTATCTTCATAGGGAGGGATACCGAAGAATTAAGCCAGATAGAAATAACCAGGGAGGAGGTCCTTGCATGTCTTGTTAAACTAAACACTAACAAATCACCAGGACCAGATGGCATCCATCCACGAGTTCTCAGGGAACTTAAAGATGAAATTGCTGATCTCCTAGCCAAAATATATAATCTTTCCCTCAAATCAGGGTTTGTGCCTGATGACTGGAAGGTAGCGAATGTAACACCAATTTTCAAAAAAGGATCCAGGGGTGATCCAGGAAATTACCGACCTGTCAGTTTTACATCTGTCCCAGGTAAAGTGATGGAAACCATCCTAAAAGATAGAATTATTAGGCACATAGAAGAGAAGGCGCTGCTAAAGGAGAGCCAACATGGCTTTTACAAGGGCAAATCATGCCTCATAAATCTGTTGGAATTTTTTAAGAGTGTCAAAAAGCATGTGGATAAGGGGGATCCAGTTGACATTGTTTATCTGGACTTTCAGAAGGCTTTTGACAAGGTCCCACACCAAAGGCTCTTGAATAAACTTACCAGTCATGGAATAAAGGGACAGGTCTTGTCCTGGATCAGCAACTGGCTAAGGGACAGGAAACAGAGGGTAGCACTAAATGGACACTTCTCCAAGTGGAGGGAAGTAAAGAGTGGGGTCCCCCAAGGTTCAGTACTGGGACCCCTGCTTTTCAACCTCTTCATAAATGATCTAGAGGTAGGAGTAAAAAGCAAAGTAGCCAAATTTGCTGATGACACTAAATTATACAGGGTAGTGAAAACTGTGAGAGATTGTGAGGCGCTCCAGAGGGATCTCTTGACACTGGGGGAGTGGGCAAAACAGTGGCAAATGAGCTTTAACATTAGTAAGTGCAGAGTGATGCATGTTGGGGCAAAAAAACCCAATTACATTTATAAACTGATGGGTTCGGAACTCTCTGCGACAAACCAGGAAAGGGACCTTGGTGTTGTGGTGGACAGCTCAATGAAGGTGTCAACCCAGTGTGCCTCAGCAGTGAAAAAAGCAAACTCAATGCTAGGGATCATTAGGAAGGGTATAGAAAATAAGTCGGCAATTGTCATTTTGCCTCTTTATAAATCTATGGTGAGGCCCCATCTGGAATGCTGTGTACAGTTCTGGTCGCCATACCTCCAGAAGGATATTATGGAGCTGGGAAAAGGGCAGAGGAGGGCAACCAGAATGATTAGGGGACTGGAACACCTTCCTTACCATCTGAGGCTGCAACGGTTGGGCCTCTTCACTCTTGAACGACGGCGTCTAAGAGGTGACCTGATTGAAGTTTATAAAATCATGCATGGTGTGGGCAAAGTAGATAAGGAAAAACTGTTTTCCCTATCACATAACACTAGGACTAGGGGGCACTCCATGAAACTTTTGGGTACTAGTTCTCAAACAAATAAGAAAAAGTACTTTTTCACCCAGAGGATTACTGGTCTATGGAACTCCCTGCCAGAAGAAGCGGTGACAGCTGTCAGTCTTGACAGATTTAAGAAAGGATTAGACAAGTTCATGGAGGACAAGGGTATCAATGGCTATAATTATGGATACTTAAGGACAACCTTGGGGTTGGAGAGATAGGCAGGATATCTCTCAATGCCATTTCCAGGGAATCCTAAGCAGGTGAAGGCATCTCCTTGGGAATACCCTGAAGCAAATGGTGAGCCACTGTGTGAGACAGAATGCTGGACTGGATGGGCTGTGGCCTGTTCCAGCAAGGCTGTTCTTATGTTCTTAATGATATCGTTTCAGAGTTTATCGGGTGGATTAACTCTTTGGATATTAATTTGAAATTTGCAGGAACATCAGACACTGTCAGTGTACCTTTTTTGGATGTGTCAGTGTATATTACTAATTATAGACTTGGTATGCGCTTGTACAGGACTTCCGATTTCTTCACCCTGCTCATCTGAAAACTAATATTCCCTATAGCCTTATGGCTAGGGCTAAGAGGAACTCCACGAGAGAATGCAACTTTAGGGACTCAGCTGACACTATTAGATCCTTTTTAGAAGATAAGGGTTACCCACACAAGATCATTGACTGTCAGTTTAATAAGGTTAGGAAGATTCCCAGAGCGCAGCTCCTCCAACAGAAAGTCAAACATTCATCCTCTAGGATTCATTGCTCATTTGATTATTCACCTTTAGCTCTAAAGATTAAAAAGGCCATCATGAAGTATTGGTATATTTTGGAAGACATTCCTGGTTGCATTGAGAATCCTCTTATTGGCTTTCAGAGGACGTAGACTTTACGCAACATACTTACTAGCTCTGACTCACGTTCTTTATCTGTCCCTTTGCAACCTATTATTCGTGGCCATTACCGCTGCTCTGGTTGTGCGGTATGCCGCTTTGCAATAGTAACCAAGACTGTTGCAGTTCCTGGCAGAGAGGTCCCATACAAACTAATGAATTTCACTAATTGTGATTCCCGTTACGTTATATATCTCGTCATGTGTCCGTGTAACATGTGCTACATCGGATTAACTTCTCGGCCGCTGAAAGTGCGTATCATGGAGCATCGCTCCCGTATATGGAGTCAAAATGTTACAGCCCCCCTGGTATCCCACTTTATTGGAAAAAAAACCATTCAGAAGAAGACTTAAGGTTTGTGGCGTTGGAAAAATTTGTTTTCAAAAAGTATGAGAAGGTCAATATAGATAAACAATTATTGTGCAGAGACGCGTATTTTATTCATTTGTTTAACTCTGTGAACCCTTACAGACTTAATCATGAATATGACTTGAGTTGTTAATTTGCTGTATTGCAACACTGTACCATTTGTAATTTTTGTATACTGTATTTGATTTACTTGTTGTAAGCCGCCCAGAGTCGGCCCTGGTCGAGTAGGGCGGGGTATAAATCGAATAAATGAATGAATGAATGAATGAATGAATATGCCCTTGAGTTGTGTTGCTTTAAGAAGAAATTATTCACTGTTCTAATGACTTGCAGCTGTGTATGCTTAGTGAGTATAAGTTTCACCACTGTGTTACATGGTAGTAACATTGTAGGCACTAAAGAACTTCTACAGAGGCCGTGACACTCAAAAAATAATTCAAGATTATAACTTTACACATTGTTGAAAAGAATTCTGTATAGGTAAGACTTGCTATTATGCTAAAACTTGTTAATTGTTTAGTTTTACAGTTGTGACATTATGTTCCTCTGGTCATGTTGTATATATTCGCTTGTATATATCTGTTGTATCAATTCTATTGTGGAAATCTGATTGTTTACTTGTTGTATAGTATGTATTTTCGATAATTAGGTAACGTTATTATCATTTTATATTTTAGAAAACCCTGAAGAAGCGATTGTGAAAGGCTAATTTACCGGAACAGCTTCGGTTTTCTTTACTTATCACCTGACTATAAGGAATTTTCGTTACTTCACCTAATAAATATATTATATTGCATTTTGGATGGATTTTGCTATTTTTGTGCTGGGTAACACCGTCGTGCCATTCTTTCTGCTCAATCTATAATGCTTCTGTTCCTGACACATATGAGTGGCTTTCAGGTGTTATTGAGCTATCACACGAAAGATGAAGAGATGTTTAAAACTCCTCTCATCTGATGGGCAACTGATATAAAGAGGAGGTGTGGTTCATTTACTATAGATTTTTGTTTGTTTTAGAAAGCCCACCTAATGCCCTTTTTAAAAAACATATTTTCAGGTCCAGGACCTTGTCCCTTTTATTTTGCTTTAATGATAATTTGGCCATTTTATTGTTTTTGGTGTTACTGTTATTCTTGTTGTTTTTATCTCATGAACCATCCTGGAAAGACCAAATAAAAATTTAAAACTTTTCAAAAGACAAGAATAGGGATAAAACAGAGAGAGTATGAAATAACCGAATTTCCTATAGGAAAGCATTGAATGCAATTTCCCATAGGAATGCATTGAAAACCAATTAACCCGTTCCGGAAAACATTTCCGTAAACTGAGCCACTATTTTCTATGGATTTCCTTTTGTTATGCGATTTTAATGTTAACCGAGCCATTTGTTAACCGAAGTTTCACTGTATATTCTTTTGTGCCTTTTGGGCTGACCTAATACTATAGTTGTGGATTGGGGCCATTATTAGGAGCAGCTACTGGGTTGAGATGTAGGAGTGGGGTGTAAAAGGTAAAGCTAAAGGTTTCCCATGCTCGAAAGCCAGTCGTATCCGACTCTAGGGTTCAGTGCTCATCTCTGTTTCAAAGCCGAAGAGCCAGCGTTGTCTGCTTCTGCAGAGGATTCCCATGGTCATGTGACAGGAACGCTGTTACCTTCCCACAGAAGTGGTCCCTATTTATCTACTTACAATTTCTTGCTTTCGAACTGCTAGGTTGGCAGGAGCTGGGACAAAGACGGGAGCTCATTCCATCCTGCAGTACTTGGGAATCGAACTGCTGACCTTCCGCCTCCCAGTCAGCATCTTAGCCACTTGAGCCACTGCAGTCAGGAGTGGGGTTTGTCACCCCAATATTTCAGAGAGGGTCTCACCCTCCCTACCCCAATCTGGTCTTGAGCTACCAATGCTCTTTTCTCAGTCTCCTTTGCTCCTCAAGTCTATGAAGAGTCAGCTCATGTCTTTCTTCTTTTTCTACGCCCAGATTTGTCTCTGTACATGAGCTCTTGGCTCATGTGAAGTGCAGTACGGGATTGCTTTCCCAAAACAAAATAAGCGGGAAGAGGACATCAGGTGAAGAAACTCTTCCTGAAACCAAAATCTTGCAGTTTTGCTTGGGTGGGGAAAAAGTGTCTCTATCTTCTGAACAAAATGTGTGCGGAAGAGAAAGAGAGAGCAGGGTGGGGGAAGTGGACTGAGGGCAAGAGAAAACAAGCACCAACAAAGGTTCTTGACTGGTTTGTTGGAACATTCCTGAGGCATTTAACACCTGCTTTTCCTTCACTTATCCTAACACTTTTCTATTTCCTGTCACAAGCAGGAGAAAAACAAAACCAGACTGTTTGGCTTATGCCTGGAGAGTATCAATGCTGCCTGCATCAATTTAAGGAAAAGGCTCCAGATTTGAACAGGGTACTGCAACCCCCTTCCGCAGTTCTTGCTAACATGTCACTAGGCCAGGCGAAAGGAGCTTCATTTGGGAAGTTTCATGTCTAGTCTAGACACGGAAGAAGAAGAAGATGAGGAGTTAAGTTGGGCTTGCTCTAAGCATTGATGGGCTACCAGCAGGCAATTCAGGTGCTCTGTTCCCAAAGTTATCTTGTAGTCGTGTGTCACAGACATCTTTTACCTTTAGCATGGTTAGTCTGTCTATAAGAAATGTAAGAGAGGAACTTTAGTGTATGAAACTAAGACACAGGACACAGCCTCGGGCTGGGTTAACTCAGGTTTATTGCATCGTGGACAGAGGGAACATGAGGTAATGGCGGATCAATGGCTCTTTATATACAGTAGGAATACATTTGAACGTGGTGCCATGGTAGCCCATTGGCTACTGTCTGCGTGACGTCATTGTGGGTCACGCCCTTCTTGTCCAGGTGTAGGTGGTGGCGGGAAAGCTTCCCGCGCTGTTGCCTTTGATGAGTTCGGACCAAGAGAGCTTGGACGCTCGCTGCTGCCAGCTGGTGGTCATTAGCTCGCGTCCTATTACAGGGTTTATATGATACAGGTGAAGGTTACATTGTTGCTATAGGCAAGGTTACATTGGCTCAGATACATTGTAATCCATGTGGAAGGTAAAACCATTAGAACACAACATCCCTCCCCCCTAGGACGAGACAATGTCTCGAGCCCACACTTCAACACACTCCCCCCCCTTAGGAGACAAAGTCCCTCAGCCAAGATGGCTTATTTCGAACACGCTGGGGTCTCGATGCGGGCTGCCTTTCCCCGGGTTTGCTACCTTCTCTTTGTCCCCTGGTTTCCTGCCCTGTAATTGGAGAGGGAGACTTGTTAGTGACTAGCCGCGGCTCCGCGGCGTTGTTGGGAGGTGTGCTCTTTCTCGGGGAAGAACCGGGGGCTAACGAAAAACCCCTCTTCTCGCTTGGAAGGGTGGGGGAACACTCCTGAAAACCCCCCCGGCTCGCAAAACCAAAATCAAAATCAAAATTACATTCGGGGGACGCGGCGGAATCAAAATTACATTCGGGGGACGCGGCGGCGGCCGCACATTCCTTTTCCCCCTTTTCCCTCCCCCCGGGCTCTGATAGAACTGGGGTATCAAAAGGATATGAGTCGGGACCACCGCTTTCCCCCCCGGTTCCGGACTGCTGTCCCTCAATGTCTCCCCCTTGGGCTAAACGGGTGGGGGAGAACCCTATCGCTGAATCCAGTTGCTGCGCCCCACTAACCGGCCCTTCACTCACTCGGCGCCTCAGTTGGTCAGCGTGTCTCCTCCAGAGGAGGCCGGTGCTCGTTTCCACCCGATATGACACTGGCCCCGTCTGCTCAATTACTGTTCCCGGCACCCAGGCTGGCCCTGCGCTTGCATAGTTCCTGCAGTAAACAAGGTCGCCGGCGGCGAACCCTTTCGAGACTGCCAATCCTATGTTTTTCCCTTTGTCCTCGACTCTCGTCGGGTCCAGCCTGGACAGAAGCGTGGTCAGTTTTCGCCGCATCAAGAGTTCTGCCGGCGAGTAACCTGACGCTAAGGGGGTCACCCTATACGCTAATAAGAACTGACACACTTGGTGGTTTAGGTCCCCCGGGCCCATGCGCCGAAGCGCATCCTTTGTTGTCCTCACCAACCGTTCCACTTGGCCATTCGTGGCCGGGTGAAACGGCGCGGATGTAACATGCCGAATGGCGTTTGCTTCCATGAATGCCCCGAACTCCGAGGAGGTGAAGCAACTCGCGTTATCGCTGACTAAAGTGTCGGGTAAACCGAACGTGGAGAAGACTCTCCGTAGCTGGCTAATTGTCGTGGCGGAGGACGTGCTCTTTACTGGGATAACCTCCAGCCACTTGGAAAATGCATCCACCACCAGGAGAAACATGGTCCCTCGAAATGGGCCAGCGAAATCTACATGCACTCTGGACCACGGCCCCCTCGCTGCGTCCCATTCCCTATGCGGAAGGCGGGCCGCCTCTGGTCGGGATCCCTGGCATGCCTCACAAGTGCCGACCATGTGCTCAATGTCCGCGTCCAGCTGAGGCCACCAAAAGTAACTGCGGGCCAGCGCTTTCGAACGCACGATGCCCGGGTGGCTGACGTGCAGCAGTTTGAGCACCCTCGGCCGCATGGATGTAGGGACCACCACCCGTTGGCCCCACAGCAGGCACCCCCTTTCTAGGGACAACTCTAGCTTTTTCCGAAAGAATGGGTCGAATTCCGTGCTCGGGGATGATGCCGGCCACCCCTTTTGTACCCATGCGCTGACTTTCTCGAGCGTTCTGTCCTTGCCTGTCGCCCTAGCAATATCCGCTGGTACTATTGGGGGTGCATCTAAAACCTCGATTAGTAACACCTGGCGGTCTCTTCCTACTCTAGCCTTTTGGTCGTCCGACAAGGGCAAAGGGGATCTCGAAAGTGCATCAGCATGGCTGATCTCTTTTCCGGGCCGGTACTCCAACTCGTGTTGGTATGCGTTGAGAAAAATGGCCCATCGCAACATTCTCGGTGATAGGATCTGCGGGGTGGGCTTGCTTGCCGTGAAAATCCCTAACAGTGGCTTGTGATCCGTCACGATTTTGAACGGGCGGCCATACAAAAAATCGTGAAACTTTTTGGTCCCCGCTACAATTGCCAATGCCTCCCTGTCGGTTTGTGCGTAATTTCGCTCTGCCTGGGACAGGGACCTTGAATAAAATGCAACCGGGGCTTCCCTTCCGTCATCCAACACGTGGCAAAGTACCGCCCCCACCCCCACCGGTGACGCATCACAGACTAGGACCACCGGCCGTTTGGGGTCGAAATGCGTTAGAATTGCGTCAGAGGTCAAGAGTTGCTTTAATTCTTTGAACGCCCTCTCGTGCTCGTCACCCCACACCCAAGTCTCCTCTTTTTTAAGCAACCGATGAAGCGGTTCGGCCACGGACGCCTTCCGCGGAAGGAATGTATGGTAAAAATTGAGGAGCCCCAGGAATGACTGTAGCTCGGTTTTGGATGTGGGGCGAGGGGCCTTTTTGATGGCTACTACTTTGGATTTGGATGGCTTGATACCCTCGGGTGTGATCCTGAACCCTAAGAACTCGACCTCGGTTTCGAAAAAAACACATTTGTCCTTCCTCAGTCTCAGCCCCGCTTTCTCGAACACAGTTAGTACTTTGTCCAATCTCCGGGCCAGTTCGGCCTCACTCCCCCCTGTTATTAATACGTCATCAAAATAAGGTAACACCCCCTCCAGCCCCTTCAGGAGGCGTTCCACAAGCGACTGAAAAAGGCCGGGTGCCGAGTTCACGCCGAACTGTAAACGCGACACTTGGAACGCTCCTTTATGTGTGACTATCGTTTGTGCCGCGGCCGTGGCGGGTGTTACGGGAAGCTGCTGATAGGCTTGTGCCAGGTCGAGCTTAGCGAAACACTTTCCCCCATTTAGCCTAGCCAAAAGGTGGCTGACCACCGGCACCGGATAAGCATTAGGGCGGATCGCCTTGTTAATCGTACACTTATAATCAGCGCAAATGCGCACCTCCCCGTTAGCCTTCAGAGCTGTTACAATTGGAGTTTCCCACTCCGCGGAATCAACAGGAATAAGAATTCCCTGGCCCACCAATTTGTCCAGTTCCGCCTCTATTTTGTCCTTTAGTGCGAAAGGCACTCTGCGCGGTTTGAGTCTTATCGGGCGGACCTCCGGATCTAGGTCGAAGGCTACAGGGGGTCCCTTGAATTTTCCGAGTCCTTTTTCAAAAACGGCGGGATGCGCATTGCACACCGCTTGTATTGGGTCCACCCCCACTGCATGTACTCCCCCTATAAACAGGCCTAGAGGCTGGAACCACTGTGTCCCTAGGAGGCTACAACTCCCCCCCTTGAGGACAACTAAGGGCAGCTCCGCAGAGTGTCTCTTAAACTCGACCCGAAATTTCCCGACCCCCAACACCGGAATGCTGTTCCCCTGTACATCTCGTAGCGTGGACCTCAAAGTTTTAAGTTTGGGCCGCACGTGGGGGTCGATTTTTAAAAACTCTTTCTGGGGAATTATGGAATAGGAGGACCCCGAGTCAATTTCCATCCTGATGGGGGCCCCTTGTACTAGTACCTCAACGAAATAATGGGACTGTTCCGCGGACACACTGAGCACTGGGACGTCGTCCTCGCTGCTGTCCGAGACGCGGCCCACGCCGTCCTGCTTCCTCGTGGTCTGGACGCCATCTTTGGGCCTCGCTGAACGGTCCGGCCTGGTCGAACGGTCTGGTGACTGCCTCCGGCCCTCCTTCCGTTTTCTGCATGCCTTGGCGATGTGCCCCCGACGCCCGCAGGTGTAGCATTCGGCCTTTCTAAACGGGCACCTCGCACGCTCGTGGGCCGCTCCGCAACCATCGCAGCGGCGCCCCCCTTTTCGGACCTTCTGGACCTCCTCGCCGTCGCTGCTCTCTGAGGACGACTTTGAGGCCCGTTGAGTTGCGTGCACCGACCTTTCCGCCTTGCCGGCTCTGGGACGCCACTCACGCCACTGGTGCATCTCGTCCACTCCAGCATTCGTGGACTCTGCGGCTTCTGCGGCCTCGACGACCTCTGCCAGCGTGGGTGGCGGCTCCTTATTCATCAAGCTGCGCTGCACCTCCTTGTCTTTCAGGCCACACAGCACGCCGTCCCTGAGGGCCATTTCTAGGATGCTGCCCCATTTACAGGGGGCAGCGGCTACCCTCATGGCGGCCACGAATGCCTCGACCGACTCGTCCGGCGCTTGGACTCGCCTCCAAAACGCGCTCCGAGCGGGAAACATCGCCCTCGCGGGTTGGAAACGCTCCCGTAGCAGCTTCATGATGTCGTCCGCCTTAAATTCGCTCACCTTCTTTGGAGCGATGATGCCCACCAGCGTCCGCTTGGTTTCCATTCCAAGCATGCGGGTGAGGATGGCCCTCTTCCTCTCCTCATCGTCTTCCTTGACTTTGAGCTCCACCAGCGCCGCATGGAAGTCCATCTCAAGCAGCTCCCAGTCTTGCGGTTTGATGATGTTGAACCCGCTCTGTGCCCTGGCTGCTCCTTGGGAATCCATTGATCCCACCTTCGTCGCCAATTTAGTGTATGAAACTAAGACACAGGACACAGCCTCGGGCTGGGTTAACTCAGGTTTATTGCATCGTGGACAGAGGGAACATGAGGTAATGGCGGATCAATGGCTCTTTATATACAGTAGGAATACATTTGAACGTGGTGCCATGGTAGCCCATTGGCTACTGTCTGCGTGACGTCATTGTGGGTCACGCCCTTCTTGTCCAGGTGTAGGTGGTGGCGGGAAAGCTTCCCGCGCTGTTGCCTTTGATGAGTTCGGACCAAGAGAGCTTGGACGCTCGCTGCTGCCAGCTGGTGGTCATTAGCTCGCGTCCTATTACAGGGTTTATATGATACAGGTGAAGGTTACATTGTTGCTATAGGCAAGGTTACATTGGCTCAGATACATTGTAATCCATGTGGAAGGTAAAACCATTAGAACACAACAGGAACTGAATCCAGACATTATACCTCTGCTAACTTTCCATTAGGAAAGCTGAGTGCAGAAGAATAGAGGCCTTTGAAATGTGGTGTTGGAGGAGAATTTTGAGAGTCCCCTGGACAGCGAGGAGAACAAATAGGTCAATCTTAGAAGAAATCAACCCTGACTGCTCCTTAGAAGGTCAAATAGTAAAGATGAAGATAAAGTACTTTGGACATCAAATGAGAAGAGAGGATTCACTTGAGAAGGCATTGATGCTGGGAAAGGTGGAGGGCAAAAGAAGAAGGGGCGGGCAAAGTTGAGATGGCTAGATGGTATTGTAGATGCAGTGGGAACAGAGCTGGACAGGCTGAGGAGGATGGTGGAGGACAGGAGTGCCTGGAGGTCAATGGTCCATAGGGTCGCAAAGGGTCAGAATCAACTGTGCGACTGAACAACAAAGCTCACCACATACAGAGGAGAATGCTCTAAATCTGCCCCCTCCATGCCTCCTAGATGATTAGCCTGAGGAGGTATGACATACGACCCTTGACTTTCCAATATGCTACATTTTGTGGATAAATAAACAGAACTTTCCTTCTTCAGACTCACATGTTTACAAGTGATCGAAGTGATGATGGCAGAGTTTAGGTTAGAGCAACATTTCCCAACCTTTGGTTTTTGGACTTCAATTCCCAAAAGCCTAAGTCAATTCCCCAAAGGACTGATCATGATCACCCAATGTACTGACTTAGGCTTCTGAAAATTGAAGCCTCCTGTGGGGCCCAGAACCCATGTTGGGAATCACTGGGTTAGAGCGTTGTCTTTGGTGAGTGTACCAAAATTATAATGTCTGAATAGGGCTAAACAGATGCACTTCAGATCATTCCAGTTTCTCTCATTTTTGATCATTCATGCTTCCTTCCTTATCTTTTGTTACATGTGGGCCATACTGACTTCCTCCCTTTTTGTTAACTTTCCTCCTGTTAGATAAAATTCACATTTTTACCCTTTTATTTTTGATATATTTATTTTTAATAAAGGAATTTTTATTATCCCTGAACACCCCCTAACCAGCAGAAACACTTTACACACATTCATGACACATACTCATGTGTACATAAGCACAAGACTCCATTTATTAAATAAATACATTTTAAATGGAACCGCAAAGAAGCAAGAGAGAAACACACACACACACACACACACACACACACACACGCACGTTTAAACCAATGAATTGGGGACCTTCGAAACTGCCTGCAATCCTCTCTATAGGCTTCCATTGAGGGCGGTCTGGAAATAGCAAAGAAACAGAGTAAATAAGAGTAAATTAGAAAGTGAAAGCAAGGTCGCAGGGGTTTGGGTGTGCCATATTTGGACTTCAATAGCCAGTTCCTAGAATCAGTGAGAGTTTCTTAGAAATCCAATGAAGTAGATGCCCATATTTGGATATGCAGATGCCCATATAGAAAAATTATTTAAAAATCATTTTCTCCACAGCGGAGCAATGGAGACAGCTCAGAGCAGATTGACTTAACCTGATAATTGTCTGTTTGCTTTGAAATAGCGAAAATAGATGAGTGGGAAAACCGTTTGAGGCAGAAAAACTCTTCTTAGTAAATGCAACACTAAATATGTCAAGAAAAATATTTTAATTGTTCTTCATCAAAAAAGACTAAATAAGTATTGATTTCTTCCTTCATCAAAAAGTCGCAAAAATAGAATCACACATCTCTTTACCAAAACTTATGTCTTTAAGACATATTCTCAATATCCTCTAGGCCTTTCCGGTATATCGGCTTTTCATAGAACCTTCATCAGGAGATTTTATCTAAATTCTATAAAGTAACAAGAAGCAAAATTAAGCTTATCAATGTTGACAGACAAACATTTCTACTTATTAAAGAGACTACTTATATATAAGAGAAGATACAAAGTAATATTATAGAGTTTCAACAGTATATAAAGCAATTTCTTTGTTATCTTTGTCATCAAAAAAAGCCTTTTTAGAACAATTCTTTATGTGCTTGAATGATGTTAAAGAAAAACTATTCCCAAAACCCTTATACTGTATTAAGAATATCACACGCAACACAATTCAATCAATTAATTAGGATCTATCTAAAAGGGGAAGCTATCTCCATTAACATCCTTTTGGGAGAGTTTTTCATTTGTCCTATTTGGAAATGCTAGAAAAACAGTTATGGATCTGAGCCAAAAACAAATATACAACATGAGGTATCCAACAATCTCACATATTTCATAATAATTTTATAAGAAAGAAAATAGTTCTAATTCTTGGTTCAAGCCATGAGGTGTTACAGTTCTCAGTATGTGGATGAAGAACGCCTCCTTTGGTAAAAGTTGTGTTTCTATGTCTGTTTTTTCATAGACCTTGGGACATAATGTTTCAAGGACTATAAATCTAAATTGGTTGTCTGAATGATTCTTCTCTAAATAATGGGCAACCAAAGGAGCCTGCATATTTTGGCTTCGAATCCTTGATCTGTGTTCTGCCAAATGTATCCTCAAGAGTCTAGTAGTTTTCCCCACATATTTCTTCTTGCACAGGCATATCCACAGGTAGATGCAGTTAGAGGAATTACAATTAGAAAATTCCTTAAGAGTATAATTAAAATTAATCTCAGGGAACGAGACAATTTTAGTCTCCCAGGCAAATCTGCATACATTGCAATTATAACATCTATAGTGTCCCATATCTTATCTTTGAAATAATGAAAGGCAGCTAAGATGAAAGTTTTGACAGATAATTTGGGATGGGGACAAAGTCAGAGCAGAAGTTCTGTAAAGGCCAAAACCCAACTGATCTTCTGTCATCGCTTCAGTCACTGAGTAGGTTGTCTTTCCTTCCATGGAATGATTTCCCCCACCACTACTTACAAAATCTTGTGGCAATGACTTCTAGAAAGGCATGGTGTAAAGAAGTAGCTCTTTTTATTTGAACAAGTTTGCCTCTCAGATCAGTTTTTGTATTCTGAGTAGAGTAGAGTCATCCAGATGTTGACTGTAGATTTTTGAGTCCAGACATTTCCATACACAGAGAAGGAATATCCCTGTCAAAGTCCAGGAAGAGACTCATTAAACCCTGCTTACTCATTATGCTCTGTGTTCCCTGGCTGAACTTTCTTGGCTTCTGGTGAAGGATTTTTAAAGTCTTAATTATTCTTTCAAGAAAACTAATTCCTATGATAACATGCAGTGATTAAGCTTAAGGACCAGCAGAATGAATTATTACAATTATTCAAAGAAGAAGAAGAAGGGGAGGGACTTTCTGTCTAAAATAAAAATTTGTGGTTAAAGCAGTGTCCCCAAAAAGAAGGAAATTTAGGTTACAGATAATCAAGCAAGGGTACAAATTCTGCTTAAACAGAACTAAGCATTAAATACAATGAGACTTCCCCTAAATCACACTGACTGGACCTATATAACTATGGGTAGGACTGCAGTGCATAGCTGTTGTTGATATAATCAAAGCCTGTGCTTTACTCCATTTTTTGCTGCAGCATCTACGCAATACAGAGGAAGGAAGGTGACCAGGGGAGATTCCTATTATGTGGGATGCACAAAAGGTGTTATGGTACAGAGAGATGCATCACTATGTGCCCACTCAGTGTCCCTACTTCTTCATCTATAGCAGTGTTTCCCAACCTTTGGGTTTTTTTAACTTCAATTCCCAGAAGTCTAAGTCAATTCCCCAAAGCACTGACCAGCCAATGTACTGACTTAGGCTTCTGGGAATTGAAGCCCCCCCCCATGGGGTGTGTGCCCCATGTTGGGAACCACTGATCTATCAGAACACAGGGACTTTGGTTTGGGGATATTCACGTTCTGCATTTACTGAACAATTTACAGTAACAGATTTTTTTAAAAACTCTCTATCATGTAAATAGAGCAAAATGTCAAATACTTTGGCATCTTCTTTCATAGCCATAGGAAGTTGTTCCTTTAAGCTATTCTAACTGAAAAGATCAACATGTGATCAGGCATTGCTTTATCCCACAGTTTGGACCACTTTGGGAAAAGATAGATTTGATCCATTTTCTAGTGGCCACACAATGTCTTCGTAACCGCAGACCAGCCCAACCGTTATCCCTGCCTACTCACACCATTTTGGGCCAACTCTATATTGTGACGATAGGATCACTTTGCTAGGTTGGTAGGAGCTGTGGCAGATGATGTGCAGCACTCGAGTCTCGAACTGCCGACCTTCCAGACTTCAAGCTCTGCGTCTTAACCATCAAGCCACTGACAGGCTAAATAGAGTCATTTGAGGTGTGGTGTTGTTTTCCTTGTGTGTGGATGCAAGGATCATCCCTGTTTATTCCAGTCCATCTTAGGCCAATTGGCTCTTGAGATGCACCCATAGATCCTGCATGCTAGAAGGTGTTATGCTACAACTTCAATCCTTTCAGCAGTTTGTGTTTTACTCATTCATTTGGAAAACACATTCCAAGATCAAACATATTCCAACCAAAGCCAGCTGTGCCCAGGGGTGTGCAGGGCACCATGGGAAGACGCTGGACAAGGAGTGGTGGTGGCACTTATTGGGGGGGATCCCATACATTGCTATTGGTGCCCCAGGGCACCAGAGGCAAGGACAGGGTGGGACAAAGCCTGATTGCCCGATGTGCCTGGCCGTGCACAAGTGGGTAGTTTAGAAAAACTACAATTTTCACCTCATAATTAAAACTCTAAGTCAGTGGTGGCAAACCTATGGCACGCGTGAGCCCTCTCTGTGGGCACATGCACATCACCCCAGCACAGAGTTCACCCCGCCCCTCTGCCCAGCAGCCCAATGGGAGCACTTCCTCCCTCACCCAGCACAGCGTTCAACCTGCCCCTTCTGCCAAGCAGTCCAATGGGAGAGCTTCTTCCCTCACCTGAGCACAGAGTTCGCTCTGCCCCTCTGTTTGGGTACTCAGTCTCTAAAAGTTTCGCCATCACTGCTCTAAGTTCTCCATTTTGACAAAAGGCACAAGTAGATACACTAAGCTTTCAAAAGGTTGGAGGACTGAGAGTTAAAATAGCAGCTTCAGTGGATAATAATAATAATAATAATAATAATAATAATAATAATAATAATAATAATAATAATAATAATAATAATAATAATAATAATAATAATAATAATAATAATAATAATAATAATAATAATAATAATAATAATAATAATAATAATAAATTTATTTGTTTGTTTGTTTGTTTGTTTGTTTGTTTATATCCCACCCTACTAGGCACAAGCTGACTCAGGGCGGCTCACAACATATCAAATAAAAATACATATAACCAAGCAAAAATTCAATACAATAATGCAATAAGTACAAAATATCAATATCTCACAATTACATCTTAGTAACACAGAAACATCTTCATGTAATCAGTAACAAAAAGGTTGCTCAAGAATAAGAAAAGGGCACAGACTCCACTGCATATTTTTGTGAGGGAGATAAAATGGAAACATCTAATCAACCATAATTAAACAGTGAGCAGAGCCTTTGCGTATTTAACACAATATTAGAAGATTTTGCAAAAGGATACAAATATTATAAAAGGGAAAAATGTGTCGCTTTTTATTTAATGAACTCAGAAGCAACATCCATGCATTCCTATCTCTACAGGGCAATCTTGATTCATGCTTTTAGAATACATTTTCTCCATTATAAAATAGAACACATTCAGGGGCAAGACCAGACGTATAGCACAGAGCCTGCCCAGATGGGCACATAGCCTGCTTATTAGGGCATTTGGGGGGTGGGCTGGTCCACTGCCACTTGACAATACCGGCAAAGAAGAAAGCTCATAAGCAAGGCACACGCTCCCCAGGATCTTAAGTCAGTACATTAGCTGATCAGTGCTTTGGGGAATTGACTTAGGCTTCTTGGATTTGAAATCCAAAGACCAAAGATTTGGAAACACTGCTCCAGAGTTTACATCATCTGTTCACCAGAAAAAAGAGTGAACCAACCTGTTTCCATAGTGTACCAAACAGTGGGAGAAATGCCTGTCAGATCAAGCCCTGTGTGAGCATTACAACTTTTTGTATAGGCACTGTGGTTTCTGTACTGATATTTTTGGCAATATTCAAGTCCAGTTAGTTAAGGCAATGAGATCAAATATACAGTCAAACTCCGATTTGCGTAAAAAGTCCATTATGTAGGCTTCTAGGTAATACTTTTTAATGTAAATCAAAGTAAACCCAGAGGAAAAATGATTTTTTTTTACATAACTCGAAGCAAACCCATAAGAAATTGTGTTATGTAAATTGGGATATTAGCAAAAAATCATTACAGAAGTCAAATTTTACTTAACTCAAGGCATAAGTCAGTCAGTCAGGGTTTTACTGTATAATCAAATCTTTCTTTTATTGCACAGGGAATTTATGTAGAATTAATGACCTCAAACTTATCTTCCACATTTGATACTAATTAATAGTAATCAACAGTTCTCTTTGTATTAGTTAAGGAATCAGTGGATGAAGATACACACAGATTCATAGCATTGGTTGTTATGTGTTGTCAAGTCAGAACTGACTTGTAGCAACCCTAACAAGGTTTTCAAAATAAGTGAGGTATAGTATTTTAAGAGTGGTCTTACTAGTGCCACATACCTATCCTAGTGAGTTTCCAAGGCTGAAAAGGGATTCAAACCCAGATCTTCTGGTCCATTACTCTCTCCACTACACTAAACAGGGTACCCTGATATACAGTATATATGCTGCTAATACATCCCAAAACAGTGCACAGTTCTGCCCTTAGGCAATGAGTGAGCTGCAGTAGTTTTGGCAGACAGTCCATTTATGTCTGAGGAGCTGGTGTGGGTGGGTGACCTCTAAGGAATTCTGCTATTATAAAGAATTGGTGTCTTCCTACACATTTCAAGATCCCTCATACTTCTGGTGTTCCGATTCTGTACAGCTTGCCTACCTCTCTCATGGCATCTGTGAGGCCGGGTCCACTTGACAGGAAGCCACCCATCTGATTCACCTTCAAAGAGTTTCTTGCTCATTGCTTCCCCAGCCCTTCCAGCTAAGTGCTGGGCCTTTCCCCAGCTCAAGGGATCTAATTATGCAGGGGAAGCAAGGCGCCAAGAAAGCAAATAGAGCGACGCCAGGACTAGAGCAAAGCTTGTGCCACCATGCACAAGGGTAGCACAGTTAAAAGGCAAGGGCTGATTGTCAGGGACCAGGATCCCAAGTCACCCTGTCTGTCTCTAATGTGTGCCACTCCCCCAATGCCTCACAATTCACACACGCTTGCTGGGACTGTTTTTCAAAACACATTCCATGTCTCACATGCTGCCTCTGTTAAGTGAGCTACATGTGGGCATAGCACGATATTGTTCTTTTTCCCTCTGAAGAGGCTATACCAGGGGTTCCCAACCTAAGGCCTGTGGGCCAGATCCAGCCTGTGGTGTCATTTCATGTGCACTCCCAAAGGCATTCAAGGAACAAAATAGCCACCACCCCTTTGAAACTGTTGGGACAAAATGGCCACCCCATTATGCAGGCAGAGCAAAATGGCCGTCCAGCCCTTGAAGCTGACCAAGTTAGCGTGACCAGGCCCCCGGATTGAAAAGGTTGGGAACCCCTGAGCTATACATAAGATTTGAAAGGTGATGGCCAGGATGTAGGAATCGGGGCCGCTAGGACGGCCGTTGGGTCCCGGAGGAGACTGATCAAGAAACGATACGAGGCAGTATGGAGCGAGATCAGATCAGTGGTTTATTGAAGGAAAAGCATCATCATATATAGATCAGAAGGCAAGGCAGGGAAAAAACCGTCATCTGACAGAAAATCACATCACTTATTTACTCAGGTTAATGGGGAATCTTTCTTGGGGAAGTTAATTAGCGTGGGCAAACATTGACAGGGGAAACACCATTGTCTAGGGCTTAGACCGGGGTAAATATGGCCACTATTTGCACCAGGGATTGTGCTAAACTCGGAGATGAGTGATTGCCTAATATCTAACAGGCGTTAGTGATCTGCTTACTTGGCAGGGCTGTAGGTCAGGTCAGAAGTGGGTGAACCAAACCCTATCATTAATCCACCCCCCTTAATTTCTGTGCCCGCAGAGCCCACGGGCCAGGAGTTTTCTCAACCGAGGTGGCCTCTGCAAGGGCCGTTCCATGCCCACAGGGCATGGGGAATCCACATCTCCCCTTTTCGTTTTACTTAAGGACCTGACCGGCAACTCTGCGCAAGAGGGGCATCAGCTGATGAGCGGGAATGACGCTTCGGGGTTCCCTCCGGGAGCGGCACTTAGATATCAGTGAGGGAATACATTGCGTGAAGCAGCATGCTGCTATGCCTAGTATAATCACCCCCACGATCACTTTGAGCACCGTCTGAAGCCATCCCCACGGAATCCATGACCACATCCAGTTCCACAATGAACTTAGCCAAGTCCCCCATGCGGAACCCTCCCTGATGCCCTCGACTATGGTGTGGAGGTCCGTGAGCTGACTCTGCACCTTACGGGAGTTATCAGTGAGATTAAAACAACACATACCATGAAAAGATTCGCAACCCAGATGATGTAGCAATAAGAGATAGTCTATAGCCGCTCGATTGTCAAGTATGGCATGGCGAAGCTCTGCCTGCTCTTGGTTGAGCAGCGCTATCGCCGAGGAGGTATGGTTGATGGCTTTGGCTAATCCGCAAGCCAGTCGACCAATCCTCCGAGCGTTGCCGACGGCTAAGCCTGGCACGCCAAGAATGCTGACCGCCAACGAGACGTATTCGGCTGAACTCATTACTCTAAAGCTGCTCTCACATGAGCTGTCTAACTGGGTGGTGCGAGTGCGTTGTATGGGTGCTGAAACATTTGTAACATTTGTGCTTGGGGTGACCATATCCTTAGTAGGGAGTAACAGTGTCAAACGACTGATACAACATATAGCATCTGATACATTTGCGGGAATGTAGTTCCAAGTGTACTGATTACACATAAAGAACCAACCAGAGGGTAGGGTAACATGAGCATACATCGAACCAAGTGTCTCTGGTTTATCACAAGTCCAATTGCTGCTGCCAGTGTCGAGGCAGCGGCGCTGAGTTCGGCCGACTGCGGTGCAGCCGACCATTCGAGCACAGGTAGAGTTCGGGCTGGCCGCCACTCGAGGAGTGTGGAGAGTGGCTGCGTCAGCCGGCAAAGTCATTGTCAGCCGCATCTCCCAACGGGCGTATTCCGAGGAGCTTGCTGGGTTGTACGGGCTGAAAATCCATTTCACTAGCCAGTCCCCATCCCTGGGGTGCGCGCCTAGAGAGTGGCACACTGGGATGAGGCAGGTGCTCAAGATTGAGGCAGAACCAATGTCCTGTCTCAGGCAAAAATCGGACTGGTTGACGAGACCCGCCAACCTTTCCCATATGTTGTAATGCATCCGGGCGGAAAGGTCTCCGCCTGGAATCAGATCGTTGGCCTTCAATGAGGCGGCCTGAACGCCTCCCCCCGCAAGTAGGGAGAGGGTCAGGATGATGAGGACTGCCACGGAGTTGGCATTGATCTGGGCAAAGACTGCAGCGACGAAGTTCTCCGGTGTCGGCTCCCTCTCCTCGCGTTGGAAGGCGTCCCGGGCCTCATTGCAAAGAGCCTTGACCATTCCCCAGGTGATCTTCGCCGCTGTCATCTGTGGCCGCTTCCTCCGACGGGTCCTCTCGGTCAGGGCGAGGTCCTCCATCTCCGGGACCGGACACGGGTCGGCCTGGGTCCACGCCATGTGGTTCCAAGTGAGGCTTGACACACCGAGCTGGGATCCAAACGACACCTGTAGGAGACATAATTGCAGCATACCCTCTCCCCCAGGTTATGAGTGGCGCCGGGCCCCTCCAGGAAGGGTCCGGTGGCACCCGGTATCGGACCATCGGTCGCGGGAGAGCTTCCGAACGGCGGAAGTGCTTCTCCTGCAGCGTGCAAACGGAAAAAACTTTAAGGTGATTGTACGTGAACAATACCTTATTCAGACAATGCTGTGCCTGGCCCTGTGACTTGGGGAGGGCTGGTGGCTCCCCCCTTTCTGTTTGTTTGTCAATATAGGACTTGAGTGTCCGATTGACCCGTTCCACAATCGCTTGCCCCTGCGGATTGTAAGGAACGCCAAAAGTATGCTTAATGTCCCAGGTGGCCATGAAGGCCGCCAGCTGCCTGGAGCTGTAGGATGGCGCGTTATCGGTTTTCACGTGCCGTGGCTTGCCCATTGCCGCGATGCAGGCTAGGAGGTGCTGCTCCACGTGGGAAGCAGTCTCCCCTTTCTGCGCCGTTGCCCAAACGAATTGAGAAAAGGTATCAATGCAAACGTGCATGTACTGCCATCTGCCAAACTGCGGAACATGCGTGACATCCATCTGCCACACCTGGTTAGCTTCTGTCCCTCGTGGGTTGACCCCCCACGAGGTCCGCCCCGGTGCCTCTGCACAATGCTGACAAGAGCGAACTATGCCTTGGGCTTGAGAAAGTGGCAGATTGAACTGTCTGGCAAGCGCTTTGGCATTTTGGTGAAAGAATGCATGACTCTGAATTGGAGTAGTGAAAACACCTAACACTGAACGTTGCTGAATTTCCTTTGCCGCCGCATCCGCTCTGATATTGCCCGCGGAAATCGGACCCTGTATGTCTTGGTGACTTCGGATGTGGGCAATATAGAGCGGCTCCGTGCGGTTTCGCAAATGAAATTGAGCAGTGAGGAATAAACTAAGCAAATTCTTGTCTATCGCGGGAGTGATGTATGCTCCCGGTAGACTGTGAAGCAAATTCCTGACATACTGACTGTCAGTAATGATGTTTAGGCGCTCTTTGGCGAAGGTGCGCAAGGCGAGGTTCACCGCTGCCAACTCCACCCGCTGCGCGGACTTCTGTCGAAGAGTTAACAGCGTGCGCCAAGCCTGGCCCTCCTGCCAAATCAAGACACCATATGTGCGGCCCCCATCCGTAAAAACTGTCCTGGCCCCCTGAAGTGGGACCAGCGAAAGCAATTCGAACAAGCTGACTGTCTGCGTTTGAAGTGAGACAAGTCTTGGGTCTTTCGGCAAGTGGTATGCCAAGCATCCGGTGAATCCCTCCAAAGCAATTGGAAGCGAGTCACCGAGCTGCATCAACTGCGGAATCTGTTCCTTGGTGAACGGGACCACGATCTTTGCTAAATCGTGCCCTGAGATGTCCCTGGCTCTCAGCCTTCCGCGGTAAATCACCGCGGAGACCAATTCTTGGGGAGGAATGATGTTTCGGGAAGAGGTGTTCGGCAAGTACACCCATTCCACGATACTCGCTCCCTTCTCGGAGTCCACTCCTAGGGCTCTGGTGAACATGGATCCTGCCCGAACTATGTACAAGTTCAGGATCGGGGCATATGGCCCCTGAGCAATCCTGTCCACCCACCTTTGGCTGAGAATTTGGTTGACTTTCTCGAGGGCCAGGCGCGCCTCTCGAGAAATCTGTATCCGGTCTGCCGGCTGCCTTCCTAATGTTAGCAGCGGGAAGAGCGGTTTCAAAAGATCCGTATCCAATCGGAAATATGGTCTGGCCCAATTAATGTTCCCTAGAACCTACTGCAGTTCCACCAAGGTGACCGAATCCTTCAAATTGATCTGAGGCAAAACTGGTGCTGCGAAGGAACGGAGAAGCCGATGACCCAAGTATGAGAAGGGCTCGGTTCTCTGCACTTTCTCTGGGGCAATGAGTAAACCTTTCTCCCCCAGGCTGGCCTGGAGGTCAGAAAACATTTCGCTGCCGAGTTGCGGCACTGCGACCAAGATATCATCCATGAAGTGGCAAACTAAGGCTTTGGGGTGAAGGTTTCTAAACTTTGCCAGTGCGTTGTGAACATAAATTTGGCACAGGGTGGGCGAATTGAGCATCCCCTGTGGCAAAAATTTCCACGCGTAACGCTGCGTGGGCTCACTGTGGTTCACAACCGGCACCGTAAAGGCAAACCTTTCCCTGTCCCTGGGGTCTAAGGGAATCGTGTAAAAACAATCCTTGAGATCTACAACTAGGATCTCCCACCCCTCGGGAATCATATTTGGATTTGGGATGCCGCATTGAAGCGGACCCATTGGCTGTATGCATTTATTGATCTCCCTGAGATCGTGGAGGAGTCGCCACTTCCCCGACTTCTTTTTTATGACAAAAATTGGCGAATTCCAAGGACTAGTGGACTGCTCTATATGTCCTGCGTCTAGCTGTTCTTTAACCAGTTGCTTTAGGGCGACTAACTTCTCCCCCACTACCGGCCATTGTTCCACCCAAACCGGTGTATCGGTGAGCCATTTAAGTGGCAACGCCATTACCCAAAGGTAAGCGTAGCACCGTACTGCTGTAAAATGTCTCGCCCCCAAAGGTTGATGTGCACGTACAGAATGTGTGGCCGAATTACCGCTGTGCCGTCAGCCCTTGGGATCGTGACTTCCACCCACTCCCGGCTCCTAAACGCTTCTTGGATGCCGCCTACCCCCCACACATCGGAGACCGGCTCAATGGCCCACTCCCGTGGCCACTGGCTCCTGCTTATCACACTCACATCTGCTCCGGTATCTAATAGCCCTGAAAATGATCTTTTATTCAGAAATACCTCAATAACTGGGTGCTGTTTCCACTCAATGTTGGTCTCCACTGTCGCTAAGACCTGGTATCCTTGTACTGCCTCACTGGCGCTCGAGTGGTCCTCGGACCGGGACTCTGAGAAGTCCCTGAGCCTTCCCTGGCTATCTGCTGGCGAGTGACAAGGAACCATGATCAGTTGCGCTAATGTGTCTCCTTTGTGAATTGTCTGGGGTAAGTGCGTCCAAAGCTGAACTTGGAGAACGCCTGAAAAATTGGAGTCAATGACTCCCGGAATTACAAGAATTCCGTGTGCTCCTGCTACACTGCGAGGCAAAACTAAACCTATAAAGCCTTTGGGCAGGGGTCCCATGTACTGGGAGTCCACCAGATAGACTGTGCCTGGCAAGTCGCATGTGACGTCTGCCTGGCAAGTCAATTCTAGCCCTGTCCTACCCTTGGGGCTGGCCTGTGCCTTCGCAATGCCTGGGATGTGAATGGAATCTAGTCTAGCTCTGGCGCGCCCAGAGCAAGGGATGTCTCTGTTTGGACCGGGGCCAGAGACGTGCCCGCGTTCCGGTTTCCCGAACTGAGACAATTCCTGGCCCAATGGTAGCCTTTCTTGCATTTTGGACACAGGGTGTTTGGAGCCTTGGAACGGCCGGAATTTTGTCCGCCTCCCTTGGATCGGCACTCCCTAGAGAAGTGGCCGACCTTGCCACAATTGTGACATGCTCCTTTGGGTCTGGGTTTCCTGCCTCCCTGCACCGCCGCTGCCAACAGACCCATCTTGTAGGATTCTGTGCCAACGTCGGCGCAAGCCCTGATCATGTCTGTGAGGGTCAAGTCGGGACGGTTGCCTAGTGACTGCAAGATTTTACGGCAGTCTAGATTGGCATTGTCCTTGGCTAACTTCATCATGAGCTCTTGTTGGGCTTCCTCATTATCGATCTGCCTACTGATCGCTTCCTCTAAGCGATTGATGAAGTCCATGTAGGGCTCCTGGGCTCCCTGCTTGACTGCGGTGTAATTTTTAGCCGCTTTGCCAGTTGCGGGAACCTTGAGAAATGCCTTGAAGGCAGCCTCGGCTGACATTTGGAGAGTGGCTAGTAGCAAGTTGGTCTGCGCATCGATGGATTCGAAGGCCCCTGACCCATATAACTGGTCAGGAAGTACTGCGCCTCCCATCCTGGCAGCCCTAGTCTGAGCCTCGAGGCGATACTCGCTGTCCCATAGCAAATACTGGCTGGGGTTGAGCATCATCCGCATGACGGATTTCCAGTTGTGCGGGATGAACATGGTGTTCTCGCACACTTGCTGAAGCGTGCCCCTAGTAAAGCGACTCTGGAGTCCTGTCTCTGTGATGGCCTTCCGTATAGCCATGAGAAGCTTATACGGGACTGGTGAGTGAACTACCTGCTGGGCCCCTGTGAGGGCATCCATTTCCAAGCGAATTGGACAAATGTGACTAAGCTCAGCTAGTTCTTCTGCTGGCAATTCCCCCTTCTTAATTTCCTCCTCCACTGTGCGCTGAAGGGCACTCTTGGTCTGGGAGCCTGTAACTGTCAGAGAAGCGCCTGCACTCCTCATTCCATGCATTCCGTCGGTGACGTCTGCAGCTGTCACCGAGGGAAAGCTCCCTACACTACTCTGCCTGAATTGGAGTGACGGATAGAGCGCTGTGGGCGCCGATGATTCGGCTGGCGCTGGGGGTTCTTTGGCTTCTATCCGGACTGGATCTATCTCCGCTAAGAGCTTCCTACATTTGCCCCATGTGCGAATTACGTGCTCTGGAGCTTTCGGGGGTTGCTGAATGCAGTTCTCCTATCTGATCCCAAAGCTTAAGGGTTAACGTACCTACTTCTGGGTAAAGCAGGCAGTGTTCCCTTAGGTACACCAAAAGTCTCGGTAGCTCTCCGCTGTGAAACCTTAACTGAAACACCCTGGCCAGGATTCTGAACTCTTCCTCACGAGTTCTTTGGCTAGCGGACGGACCTTGTCGCTGAGGACAAGTCCCCATATTACCTGCGAAGGGTCTTTCGAAGTTTCCTCCTCGGGACGAGTCGACGCGTCTTTGGGCAAGGTAATAGGTTCTGGCGACGATTCTCTGGGTAGAGCTCGGAGCGTGGACTGCTGCC
This sequence comes from Bradypodion pumilum, assembly GCA_035047305.1. NCBI lineage: Eukaryota > Metazoa > Chordata > Lepidosauria > Squamata > Chamaeleonidae > Bradypodion > Bradypodion pumilum. Next base: position 208,211,079 of record JAWDJD010000002.1, read on the forward strand.
ACAGGCCCTCGGTGGCCTCTGCGCAGTCAGGGGTTCACAGCTGACCCTGAGCGGAACGCGTTTTTCCGTAACCTGCAAGCCGCCGCGAAAGTTGGGAGCAAGCTGTAGGAAGCCTCTCTGGAATGCCTCGCCGCTTAGGCCGCCTTCCCGACTGGCTGGTTTACCGGCCGGGCTGCCGCGCTGTCCTCCGGGACGATCGGACGCGGTTCAAGCGCAGAACCGGACCGTGTGATCGCTTACTCACGGGTAAGATCACGTCTCGGGGTCACCAGATGTAGGAATCGGGGCCGCTATGACGGCCGTTGGGTCCCGGAGGAGACTGATCAAGAAACGATACGAGGCAGTATGGAGCGAGATCAGATCAGTGGTTTATTGAAGGAAAAGCATCATCATATATAGATCAGAAGGCAAGGCAGGGAAAAAAGCGTCATCTGACAGAAAATCACATCACCTATTTACTCAGGTTAATGGGGAAACTTTCTTGGGGAAGTTAATTAGCGTGGGCAAACATTGACAGGGGAGACACCATTGTCTAGGGCTTAGACCGGGGTAAATATGGCCACTATTTGCACCAGGGATTGTGCTAAACTCGGAGATGAGTGATTGCCTAATATCTAACAGGCGTTAGTGATCTGCTTACTTGGCAGGGCTGTAGGTCAGGTCAGAAGTGGGTGAATCAAACCCTATCATTAATCCACCCCCCTTAATTTCTGTGCCTGCAGAGCCCACGGGCCAGGAGTTTTCTCAACCGAGGTGGCCTCTGCAAGGGCCGTTCCATGCCCACAGGGCATGGGGAATCCACACCAGGATATTTTAGCGTCCTGGTGGACCTAGCCCTACCATGGAATGGAATGAGGCAGCCTTGTGCTGAGGTAGGTGCTAAAAGAAGAGGAAGATAGCATGGCAAATCTTTTAATTGCTTGTTTGCTCATCAAAGAACAAGAAAGCACAAAAACTGTTAAGAGAAATGGAGATATTTTCTGGAGATCTTAACAAGGATTCTCATATTTATGAAATTTATATTTGTACAAATTTGTAAACTGGACAAAGTGCACAAAACTATGGTAGATGCAGTTTTGTTGCATGACTTTTCTTCTTGTTGCTCTTCAAGTGTCGCATCCGATTCCAAATATTGGCTATCATAAGAACATAAGAACAGCCTTGCTGGAACAGGCCACAGGCCATCCAGTCCAGCATTCTGTCTCACACAGTGGCTCACCATTTCCTTCAGGGTATTCCCAAGCAGATGCCTTCACCTGCTTAGGATTCCCTGGAAATGGCATTGAGAGATATCAGTCCACTGCCCCCACCCTGCTCTCTCTTTCTCTTCCGCACACATTTTGTTCAGAAGATAGAGACACTTTTTCCCCACCCAAGCAAAACTGCAAGATTTTGGTTTCAGGAAAAGAGTTTCTTCACCTGATGTCCTCTTCCCGCTTATTTTGTTTTGGGAAAGCAATCCCGTACTGCACTTCACATGAGCCAAGAGCTCATGTACAGAGACAAATCTGGGCGTAGAAAAAGAAGAAAGACATGAGCTGACTCTTCATAGTCTTGAGGAGCAAAGGAGACTGAGAAAAGAGCATTGGTAGCTCAAGACCAGATTGGGGTGGGGAGGATGAGACCCTCTCTGAAATATTGGGGTGACACACCCCACTCCTGACTGCAGTGGCTCAAGTGGCTAAGATGCTGACTGGGAGGCGGAAGGTCAGCAGTTCGATTCCCAAGTACTGCAGGATGGAATGAGCTCCCGTCTTTGTCCCAGCTCTTGCCAACCTAGCAGTTCGAAAGCAAGAAATTGTAAGTAGATAAATAGGGACCACTTCTGTGGGAAGGTAACAGCGTTCCTGCCACATGACCATGGGAAACCTCTGCAGAAGCAGACAACGCTGGCTCTTCGGCTTTGAAACAGAGATGAGCACTGAACCCTAGAGTCGGATACGACTGGCTTTCGAGCAAGGGAAACCTTTAGCTTTACCTTTTACACCCCACTCCACCCCAGTAGCTGCTCCTAATAATGGCCCCAATCCACAACTATAGTATTAGGTCAGCCCAAAAGGCACAAAAGAATATATAATGAAACTTCGGTTAACAAATGGCTCGGTTAACATTAAAATCGCATAACAAAAGGAAATCCATAGAAAATAGTGGCACAGTTTACGGAAATTTTTTCCAGAACGGGTTAATTGGTTTTCAATGCATTCCTATGGGAAATTGCATTCAATGCTTTCCTATAGGAAATTCGGTTATTTCATACTCTCTCTGTTTTATCCCTATTCTTGTCTTTTGAAAAGTTTTAAATTTTTATTTGGTCTTTCCAGGATGGTTCATGAGATAAAAACAACAAGAATAACAGCAACACCAAAAACAATAAAATGGCCAAATTATCATTAAAGCAAAATAAAAGGGACAAGGTCCTTGACCTGAAAATATGTTTTTTTAAAAGGGCATTAGGTGGGCTTTCTAAAACAAACAAAAATCTATAGTAAATGAACCACACCTCCTCTTTATATCAGTTGCCCATCAGATGAGAGGTGTTTTAAACATCTCTTCATCTTTCGTGTGATAGCTCAATAACACCTGAAAGCCACTCATATGTGTCAGGAACAGAAGCATTATAGATTGAGCAGAAAGAATGGCACGACGGTGTTACCCAGCACAAAAATAGCAAAATCCATCCAAAATGCAATATAATATATTTATTAGGTGAAGTAACGAAAATTCCTTATAGTCAGGTGATAAGTAAAGAAAACCGAAGCTGTTCCGGTAAATTAGCCTTTCACAATCACTTCTTCAGGGTTTTCTAAAATATAAAATGATAATAACGTTACCTAATTATCGAAAATACATACTATACAACAAGTAAACAATCAGATTTCCACAATAGAATCGATACAACAGATATATACAAGCGAATATATACAACATGACCAGAGGAACATAATGTCACAACTGTAAAACTAAACAATTAACAAGTTTTAGCATAATAGCAAGTCTTACCTATACAGAATTCTTTTCAACAATGTATCAAGTTATAATCTTGAATTATTTTTTGAGTGTCATGGCCTCTGTAGAAGTTCTTTAGTGCCTACAATGTTACTACCATGTAACACAGTGGTGAAACTTATACTCACTAAGCATACACTGCTGGAAGTCATTAGAACAGTGAATACTTTCTTCTTAAAGCAACACAACTCAAGGGCATATTACAAAAAACAACTCAAGTCATATTCATGATTAAGTCAATAAGGGTTCACAGAGTTAAACAAATGAATAAAATACGCGTCTCTGCACAATAATTGTTTATCTATATTGACCTTCTCATACTTTTTGAAAACAAATTTTTCCAACGCCACAAACCTCAAGTCTTCTTCTGAATGGGTTTTTCCCAATAAAGTGGGATACCATGGGGGGTGTAACATTTTGACTCCATATACGGGAGCGATGCTCCATGATACGCACTTTCAGCGGCCGAGAAGTTAATCCGATGTAGCACATGTTACACGGACACATGACGAGATATATAACGTAACGGGAATCACAATTAGTGAAATTCATTAGTTTGTATGGGACCTCTCTGCCAGGAACTGCAACAGTCTTGGTTACTATTGCAAAGCGGCATACCACACAACCAGAGCAGCGGTAATGGCCACGAATAATAGGTTGCAAAGGGACAGATAAAGAACGTGAGTCAGAGCTAGTAAGTATGTTGCGTAAAGTCTACGTCCTCTGAAAGCCAATAAGAGGATTCTCAATGCAACCAGGAATGTCTTCCAAAATATACCAATACTTCATGATGGCCTTTTTAATCTTTAGAGCTAAAGGTGAATAATCAAATGAGCAATGAATCCTAGAGGATGAATGTTTGACTTTCTGTTGGAGGAGCTGCGCTCTGGGAATCTTCCTAACCTTATTAAACTGACAGTCAATGATCTTGTGTGGGTAACCCTTATCTTCTAAAAAGGATCTAATAGTGTCAGCTGAGTCCCTAAAGTCGCATTCTCTCGTGGAGTTCCTCTTAGCCCTAGCCATAAGGCTATAGGGAATATTAGTTTTCAGATGAGCAGGGTGAAGAAATCGGAAGTCCAAATAGGAATTACGATCAGTAGGTTTCCTGTACAAGCGCATACCAAGTCTATAATTAGTAATATACACTGACACATCCAAAAAAGGTACACTGACAGTGTCTGATGTTCCTGCAAATTTCAAATTAATATCCAAAGAGTTAATCCACCCGATAAACTCTGAAACGATATCATTAAGAACATAAGAACAGCCTTGCTGGAACAGGCCACAGCCCATCCAGTCCAGCATTCTGTCTCACACAGTGGCTCACCATTTGCTTCAGGGTATTCCCAAGGAGATGCCTTCACCTGCTTAGGATTCCCTGGAAATGGCATTGAGAGATATCCTGCCTATCTCTCCAACCCCAAGGTTGTCCTTAAGTATCCATAATTATAGCCATTGATACCCTTGTCCTCCATGAACTTGTCTAATCCTTTCTTAAATCTGTCAAGACTGACAGCTGTCACCGCTTCTTCTGGCAGGGAGTTCCATAGACCAGTAATCCTCTGGGTGAAAAAGTACTTTTTCTTATTTGTTTGAGAACTAGTACCCAAAAGTTTCATGGAGTGCCCCCTAGTCCTAGTGTTATGTGATAGGGAAAACAGTTTTTCCTTATCTACTTTGCCCACACCATGCATGATTTTATAAACTTCAATCAGGTCACCTCTTAGACGCCGTCGTTCAAGAGTGAAGAGGCCCAACCGTTGCAGCCTCAGATGGTAAGGAAGGTGTTCCAGTCCCCTAATCATTCTGGTTGCCCTCCTCTGCCCTTTTTCCAGCTCCATAATATCCTTCTGGAGGTATGGCGACCAGAACTGTACACAGAATTCCAGATGGGGCCTCACCATAGATTTATAAAGAGGCAAAATGACAATTGCTGACTTATTTTCTATACCCTTCCTAATGATCCCTAGCATTGAGTTTGCTTTTTTCACTGCTGAGGCACACTGGGTTGACACCTTCATTGAGCTGTCCACCACAACACCAAGGTCCCTTTCCTGGTTTGTCGCAGAGAGTTCAGAACCCATCAGTTTATAAATGTAATTGGGTTTTTTTTTGCCTCAACATGCATCACTCTGCACTTACTAATGTTAAAGCTCATTTGCCACTGTTTTGCCCACTCCCCCAGTGTCAAGAGATCCCTCTGGAGCGCCTCACAATCTCTCACAGTTTTCACTACCCTGTATAATTTAGTGTCATCAGCAAATTTGGCTACCTTGCTTTTTACTCCTACCTCTAGATCATTTATGAAGAGGTTGAAAAGCAGGGGTCCCAGTACTGAACCTTGGGGGACCCCACTCTTTACTTCCGTCCACTTGGAGAAGTGTCCATTTAGTGCTACCCTCTGTTTCCTGTCCCTTAGCCAGTTGCTGATCCAGGACAAGACCTGTCCCTTTATTCCATGACTGGTAAGTTTATTCAAGAGCCTTTGGTGTGGGACCTTGTCAAAAGCCTTCTGAAAGTCCAGATAAACAATGTCAACTGGATCCCCCTTATCCACATGCTTTTTGACACTTAAAAAATTCCAACAGATTTATGAGGCATGATTTGCCCTTGTAAAAGCCATGTTGGCTCTCCTTTAGCAGCGCCTTCTCTTCTATGTGCCTAATAATTCTATCTTTTAGGATGGTTTCCATCACTTTACCTGGGACAGATGTAAAACTGACAGGTCGGTAATTTCCTGGATCACCCCTGGATCCTTTTTTGAAAATTGGTGTTACATTCGCTACCTTCCAGTCATCAGGCACAAACCCTGATTTGAGGGAAAGATTATATATTTTGGCTAGGAGATCAGCAATTTCATCTTTAAGTTCCCTGAGAACTCGTGGATGGATGCCATCTGGTCCTGGTGATTTGTTAGTGTTTAGCTTAACAAGACATGCAAGGACCTCCTCCCTGGTTATTTCTATCTGGCTTAATTCTTCGGTATCCCTCCCTATGAAGATAGGCTCTGTTTTGGGCATGTGGTCTCTGTCTTCTTCAGTGAATACCGAAGCAAAGAATTCATTGAGTCTCTCTGCAATCTCTGTTTCCTCTTTAATAACCCCTTGCCTTCCATTGCCTTCCAATGGCCTTCCTAGTTGGGTTCTTACTTCTAATGTACTTAAAGAAGTCTTTGTTATTTCTCTGAGTATTTTTAGCTATGCGCTCCTCAAAGTCTTGCTTTGCTTTCCTGATTGTTGCCTTGCATTTGTTCTGCCAGAATTTATGTTTCTGCCTGCTGTCCTCATTCGGACAAGCCTTCCATCTTCTAAATGAGCTTTTCTTGCTTTTGATCACTTCCCGAACAGCTCCTGTAAGCCACATCGGAGTCCTCTTGGACCTGGCAGTGCCCTTTTTCCTTTTGGGTATGCATTCCAATTGCGCCTCTGTTATTGTTTTTGTAAACAGCCTCCATGCCTCTTGGAGTGTTTGGACTCTCTCAATTTTCCCTTTCAGCTTCTTTTTACTAGTTTCCTCATCTTTGGGAAATTTCCTTTTTGAAAATTTAAGGTCTCTGTGTTAGATTTTATCAGTGACTTGCGGTCTATGATCAAGTTAAACATAATTGAGTTGTGATCACTGTTCCCTATTGGATCAGTCACATTAACATCTTGCACCAGATCCTGAGTATTACTCAGGATCAAGTCAAGGATTCTTGTACCTCTAGTTGGGTCTTCAACCATTGTCCCAGGGAACAATCATATAGCATATCTAGGAACTTTATCTCTTTATCATGTGCTGAACAACAGTTCACCCAGTCTATGTGAGGGTAATTAAAGTCCCCCATTATAACCAGGCTTCCCTTCTTGGATGCCTCCTTTACAACATTCTCCAACTGCCAGTCTCCCTCAAGAGTTTGGGTCGGAGGCCGATAGTATATGCCTACTGTTAGACCATCCTTGTGGCCTGGTACTCTTACCCACAGAGCTTCTAATGGTGACTCCAAATCACCTAGATATTCCAATTCATACGATTTTATCACTTCTTTGACATACAAGGCTACACCACCTCCCGTTTGCCCCTTCCTATCCTTCCTGTACAGTTTGTAGCCTGGGATAACTGTATCCCATTGGTTATCATCTGTCCACCAGGTTTCAGTGATACCAATAATATCAATATTCTTATCTATTGCTAAGTATTCCAGCTCCCCTATTTTGTTCTGGAGGCTTCCGGCTTTTGTATACAAGCATTTATATATGCTTTCCTGATACAGTCTTTTGAGGCCAGTTGCATTGTTAGACTGCCTCTTGCATCCTTCTGCTAGAGTGCTGGTGACTAGCTCCTTGCTCTGCTCAGTAATTTTTGCATCCTCCTCAGTACTCAAGTACACACTTTCCCGAACCGGATGCTGCCCAGCTCCTGTCGGCTTTCCCCCAGTTATCAGTTTAAAAGCTGCTCTGCAGCCTTTTTGATGTTGAGTGCCAGCAATCTGGTCCCATCATGGTTCAAATGCAACCCATCCCTCCTGAACAGATTTGGCTTGTCCCAAAATGTTCTCCAGTTCCTGACAAATCTGAAGCCCTCCTCTCGACACCACCGCCTCATCCACGCATTGAGGCTTCTGAGCTCTGCTTGCCTGGTAGTTCCTGCGCGAGGGACAGGCAGCACTTCTGAAAATGCTACCTTGGAAGTCCGGGACTTCAATCTTCTTCCTAACAACCTGAATTTGGCTTCCAGGACAGACCGCTTGGCCTTCCCAACATCATTGGTACCAACGTGTACCATGACAACTGGCTCGTTCCCAGTTCTCTCTAACAATCTATCTAGATTTCTTGTGATGTCTGCAACTTTTGCACCTGGCAGGCAAGTCACCATATGGTTATCATGTGCATCACAAATCAATTTCTCTGTATTTCTAATTATTGAATCGCCTAGTACAAGGAGCCTCTCTCCTGCAATCTGTTCATCTACATGCACCTCATCAACCATATTAAGGGAGAGGACTTCAGTTTGTTCCTGTTGTTTATCTTCCTGGATCTCATCAAGTGTGATGAAGGAGAGATCATCAGGTGTAACCAGTTGTTCCTCTGTGTGTTCCTCATCAGGTGTGATGAGGGAAAGAGCCTCAAATGTATTCTGTAATTTCAGACTCTCAGAGTGATCCCCTACTCTTCTCCTTCTTTGAGTCACATTCCTCCAAACATCTCCCTCCTGAGTTAGTGAAGGGCCTTCTCCCTCAGATCTGTGCCCTGTCTCTTCTTTGTCCAGCATAGTCTGCTCCGCTCTGTCCAAGAACAGCTCAAGCTCTTTAATTTGTTGATGGTTAGATATGCGGGTCTCTAGCTGCTGGACCTTCTCTTCTAGTAGTGCAACCAGCTTGCACTTGCTGCAAGTGTAGTTCTCCATATGCTTTGGCAAGAACACAAACATGGCACAAGTATTGCAGGTAACTACAGCTGTTCCCTCAGAATCCATTTTAACAAGTACAGTATTCTGGGCCTCAAAAATGTACACGTTTACTACCTTTCTACCTAGTAAGACTATATTCTTCCCTTGTTCCCAGTGCTCACTTCCTTAGAGTCTAGTATGAAGAATAAATCATCTATAAAGCATTTATAGACCAAAATATGCTTATGATATGGATTAATCTCATGATCGAAAATAAATGTTCTTTCGAAATCAACCATATACATATTCGCTATCACTGGAACCAGGGAACTACCCATAGCCATGCCTTTTACTTGCAGGTAAAAATCCTGTTTGAATCTAAAAATGTTATTTTCAAGGACAACGTCCATCAAATCAAGTAAAAAGTGGGTGGGTGGTGACAATGACTCTCTGGTGTCAAGTGTATCTTCAATGATAGGTCTAACCTTATCTAGTGGAATATTGGTGTACAATGACCACACATCAAGAGTTAACAATCCTGCGCCTGTAGGAACATTCATCCCTTCCAGCTGGCTAATAAAATCCAACCAGTCTCTTACAAAAGAGGGAGTGTCCCTAGTAAAAGGTTTAAGAAAGGAGTTCACATATTTAGCCATTCTTTCTAAAAGGGAACCCGTCCCAGCCACAATTGGTCTCCCAGGGACCAAATGACTAGAGTCTGTAACTGTAATTAAGAGACAACCCTTCATACAATACAGTTCTTTAGATACTCTAGGAGTAGGGTCCGCTGTCAGTTTCTTATAGAACGTATCATCACCTATTTGCCTATAGATTTCACATTCATATTTCACAGTATCCTGAACAACAATCCCCCCCTCCCTTATCAGCTGGTTTAATTGTAATAGACACATCCTCTGCTAATCTATCAAGAGCTCTTTTATCAGAAAGGGAAATATTCCTGTAAGGACCTTTATACAGACGTTCAATCTTAGCCACATCTTTCAGAACCAGGTTGTGGAACACCTCAATGGCCGGATGGTCTACTTGAGGAGTAAATGTAGATGCAGGTCTATAAAGTTCACGAGACCCCAACTCCATGCCTCTATAATACACCTTAAGTTTTAGTAATTGAGTAAGTCTGAACATATCTACCCTAGTAGTGAACGCCCTATAACTGGGTGTGGGCACGTAATTTAATCCAAGAGAAAGCACACGTACCTCCTCTGGTGAAAGTATTTTTGAGGAGAAATTGAAAAATACATTTTCTTCCTGCCGCGGCGTGTGCGCTGCCCTAAAAAAGGAGCCGCACCCGAGGTTGATGGTTCAGACCTCTCTCTAGTTTGTCGAAGATCATAAGTTTTTGGAGCTCTCGAATCCACTGAAGATGATCTAATATCGCTATCTGACAACTCAAAATCAGAGCTACTGACCGGTTTTTTCCATGTAACCCTCTTTTGCTGCTCTTTTCTAAAGGAAAACTGCCAATGATATATTCTAGAGGTGTTATAATCCATAAGGTCCCTATCAAATTTCCTAGTTTTAAAGTCAATAAGAGACTGTCTGAATTCCTCCATTTTTTTGGCAATATCAGTGAGTTGGTTATCAGTAGAGGTACCCGGTAAACGTGCTAATAGGTCCAATTTCAAAGTCTCAATTTCCATAGAAAGAGATAAAGCTTCTTTGTTGGACTGGTCTATGATAAGCACAATGAGGTCAAATGAGCAACGGTCCAATATAGAAGTCCATTTATCAACAAATTCTTTATTATCAGCAAACAAAGTAGGACTTTTCTGAATCCTCAAACCACGGGGGATGCGAGAGCATTTGTAATAATCAGCTAAAAAACCAGAGTGTAACTAGAAACATTTCTTCTCCAATCGTTCCAAAGACTCAAACTCGGGTTTAGAAGTCCTTCCAGTTGTCAAGCTCAACATCTTAACCACTGAGCCACCATGGCCCTTATACCACCTTGCAAATACAGTGAGTATTTTTTTTCCATTGTCCAATTTCATGTTGGTATTTTGGAATGCCATAGTATAAATAATCCCCATTTGGCCATGAAACTCACTAGCTGACCTAGAATCATTTACCAGTTCTCAGCACAGCTCACGTCTGAAGGTTACTGTGAGGATAAAAATGGGGTGGACGACCATGCATATAGATGAGTTCCTTTGGAGAAAAGCAAAACTGAACCGTAACAAGCAGATAAATAAAACTAAGTAGCCCATGCCAAAGCAGGCTTTGGCAGCTGATGGGTGTTGCTGTGCTCTCTGAAAGAGAGTAAGGTGAGTCAACAGTAATAGAGTGTGTGGGCTAGGGCTGGAGATGAGGTTATATATAACCCAGACCACAGCCATGTTTCACGTGGCATATCTAGGTGTTCTTCTGTCTCCAATTACATTCTCTTTGTCATGGTGGAACAAAGTCATTTGCCCATCAAAGGGGCTCCTTGTGCTGAGTGTGCTTTTTTTATTCGTGTCAGAGGCACCACCAGCATATAATTACAAAGCTAAAATCAACACATCAAAAAGCAAAATACAGTTTAAAAGGGCTAGATGACATCTGCCCAATATAGGCCACATCAACAGCATTTCCTCTTGCCAACATAAGGTCCTCCTCAGTGCATGTTGCATAGCTGTCAAGTATCCCGTTTTGGCTGGGAAATTACCGTATTTTACCTCTCTTTCCCAACACTCGTATTTTTCCATAAATCTCCCGTATTATTATATTACTTATATATATAAGTAATATGTTGTATGCAAATATACTTGAAGCCGATTGGCTCATTGTCTCTTCTCTCTCCTGGGAAAGAGGGTGTTAAAGGGAAGAGACAAAGAGCCAATCAGCTTCAAGTATATTAGCATACAACATAAAGAGGATATTTCCATGGTCCTGTCTTAACAGATTTTTTTTAAATGACATTGAGATACACAAGGCTAAGACAGTAGACAATTAACTGATATAAGTGTAAAAACAGTTCCATAAAAAAATCACCATATTATGAAATTATGCGGGAGCGAGTGGAGAGAGCGACTTAAAATTACAGTATTCATCTCTTCCACTGCAGCTGAGGCTTGCCTATGGGGGTGGCTTGCTGCATTGTTTCCCGTGAGGGGCAGCAGTGGTGCTAAGAGGAGTGTCTAGGGGGTGCTTCCTCCTCCCCCTGAGGGAGCCCAACATCCCTTCTCCTTGGCTCTGGTGGCTCCTCCTCTTCTAGGCTCCTGGATGTGCCTGGATTGTGAGGAGGAGGGGGCATGGTCCAAAATTTCCCTTATTTTCAAATCCAAAATTTGACAGTATAGCAATAATAGTTGAAGGGCATCGTGTGCATTGTATCATATGGGAGATAATTTGTACTTTTCCGCATTCACACCAGCTGTTGTCTACAGGGAAACCCCACTTTCTCAGATTAGCCCTTGATCTTCCTACTCTGCACGCAGTCTATTTAAAGCTTTCCACACAGGCTACGGTTGTTCATGGCCAGGCGGTAGAGAGTCATGTGGTTCTGCCCTGTTATCTGGTAGCTCCTTGCTCACCTTACATAGTTCTAAGGCGGTCTGTGGGGGCTGGTTGTTCGGAGGGGCAGTAGTTGTGAGGAAACTATGCCTTGATTTCAGTCTCTGCTTTGGTGGTTGGTGATCAAACAGCCTCATTCGGATGGCCCCTGCAAAAATCCTTTCAAGTAATCTGACATGAAACACTGAGTGTGCTGCTGGGTTGTGAGACAGACACCTCAGCATGTGTATGTTTTAAAAACACAGGTGTTGAGTCCGAAGGTAATTAGGAACACGACAGCAATTTCGGGGTTAAACATCAGTGATTTATTATCAGCTCAGTTAAGGCTTGTTCAGACTGGAGAATAAGGGGACGAGGTAGCAACTTATATACAGGCAGAACGGCAGTTACAGTGATACATTTTCCCAGGCTTTTGCTAATGCAGGAAACCTGTGTTAAATCAATCAGATTACATTGACAACATATGAATGTGGCACCTTACAGAAAAGGTGTATGTTTACAGCAAAGACTTAATGGCAATTGCATAATTAAAGCAATAACAGTTGGACACAACAACAGGGCAGTGCTAAAGTTATAATGACTTTTACATCTGATGGCCTTGAACTAGAGTTCAAGGAAATGCATATATTAGGTGTAACCTCACTTTGGCTAGCAATCTACATCTATTTTTCCCCAAATGCTGCCATATAAAAGTACTCAAAGCAGTGTGCATTCATAGAATCTTTAAGCAGAGAAATATAACTGGTTATAATTTCAGCAACAACATTTGAGAATTTAGTTATACAGTTGGAGAGGAAGGGCATTACATCAAAAGGGTTAGTCAGTAAGATTCATAGTATCCTACAGAAACAAGTAGCACAAAACAATTATGTGGGGATTAGGGACAGAAATGAAAGAAGAGGAATTGAATAGAATTTGGAAACAAAGAATAATGAAAAACATGTCAGTTAGAATTAAGGAAAATTGTTATAAAACAATCTGGAAATGGTATCTGTGGTTTCCCCGTGCCCCCGTGGGCACGGAACGGCCCGGCAGAGGCCACTTTCGGGAGAAAGGCTCCCTGGCCCGTGGGCTCTGAGAGCACCCAAATTAAGGGGGGTGGATAAATGATAGGGTTTGATTCACCCAATTACCTGACCTGACCAACGAACCTGCTGACAGAGCAAATACGTTACTTATTAGAGTAATCCCTCATCTCCGAGTCTCAGTCTCATCCCAGAAGCAAACAGGAGTCATGATTGCCTTAGTCTAAGCCCAAAACAATGGTGTTGTCCCAGCCAGTGTTTGTCCGCACTAATTAACTTCCCCCCGAGAGATTCCCAATTAACCTGAGTAAATAGGTGATGTGATTGACTGTTGGGTGACGGTTTTTTCTACTTTGCCTTCTGATCTATAAATGGTTATGCCTTTTCCTCAATAAACCACTGATCTTATCCTCCTCCATGCTGCCTCGTATCGTTCTTTGATCAGTCTCCTCCGGGACCTCCGGCCCTCTGCGGCCCCGATTCCTACAGGTATCTGACTCCAATACAGTACACCTAAATTGTTACAATCTGAACTAAAATAAGAATCACTGGAGGTGTAAAAGAAAGAAAAGTTCAGTATACTGGTTACTGTTATGAGACTATGTATAGCTAAGAAATGGAAACCGATTGTAAAACTGAATTAGAAGAATGGTACAGTATAGGGAAATATGGAATGTAGCAATAAGTGATAGACTAACATCAGAAATAAGAGTAAAAAAGGAATTTTAAAGAAATTGAATTTTAGTGAAATATGAGGAGAGTTTTGGGACTATGTTTTGGTAAAAGGGAAAAGAATAAAACTAGGACAAGAATATACATCATTCTGGAAAGAGGGGACAATTATAAGTTAAATAGATTGAGTAAAGAAGTATTTACACTGTCTTGTTTCAGCTCTCAGAGGATCAGTTTCCTTCCTGAAGTAGATGAAAGCATTAATCTTCCCTTTAAAAACATGTAGCTTTTAATTGTAAAAAAGAAGGCTACTTAGAAGGTAAATGTTCTAGGACCTTCAAACACACTTTAATTCATTTTCTCTTTCTCTTGGTCTTTCTGCACAATTCATTACCCTATTGGCCCAAAGTAGTTCAATGCAAGACAGTAGACAGGCAGGCAATTCAGTACTTAGGACCATTATTCTACTAGGGTGCCATATTTTACAATCAGGCTAAAGATGGGGGGTGGATTAATGCTAATATCCTTCCTTTCAAAGAAAGGGCAGATATTCCAGTAAAGCCAACAAGAATGGATTTCCAAAGACTAAATTATGGACGGGAGTAACTAAGTTATACTCTGGATATCCAGAATGTTTTTTTTTTAAAAAAAACCATCATCACTTTGATTATTTCATCACAGGTACTGTAGTTACCCTGGGGTTTGGAAGTAACTAGTTACCAACTTTACTTTTAATCAATTCTTTTTGTGGAACTTTATTCCTTTTGCAGTTTAAATGTAACCTTTTATTGTTTTTATAAATGTGGCTTTACTAAATGCTAGAGCAGGGATGCCCAAACTATGGCCTGTGGGCCAGATACGGCCCCTGATGCCATTCTATCAGGCCTGTAACACCCTTGCCACTCCCGGTAGTGGATGCAAATGCAGATGCATTCACACATGCACAAATGCATCCCCATTCACTTCCTGGTTTGGCTTTGATGTGTTCGCACATGCATGAAAGCGTTCCCATTCACTTCCTGATTTGGCGTTGATGTGTTCGCACATGCATGAAAGCATCCCCATTCACTTCCTGGTTCAGTGTGGATGCTTTTGTGCATGCACAAACACACCCATGCCAAACTAGGAAGTTCGGCACGGATAATAAACTTACGAGACCTTAAAATATAGCTAATTGCTAATCATTGTTTATTACTCTGTGGTATCCGCGAGCACAATTGGCATAACTGTCCCTGACAGAAGCTACACCAGTCGAGAAGGCTCCTGGTCACTGGGTTCTGGGGGACAGAAATTGGGGAGCGGATTAATAGTCATAAGATTGATTCACCCATATCTGACCTGGCAGGCAGTTCGGCAGGAGGAAGTTGAATATCTAACTCGAGTTAGGAATTAGGTAATTCCGCACTTGCAGATTAGCCCAAACCCTAGCGCAAATAGTGGCCATGTTTACTCTTGTGCAAGCCATGAACAATAGATTTCCCCTGTCAGTATTTGCCTTAGTTAATTAACTTCCCCAAGAGAGATTCCCAATTAACCCGGGTAAACAGGTGATGTGATTTTCTGTCAGATGACGATTCTATCACATGCTGCCTTGAATTCCTATATATGATGATGATTTTCCCTCAATAAACCACTGGTCTTCGCTCCATCTTGTCTCGTGTCGTTCCTTGACCAGTCTCCTCCGGGACCTTACGGCCGCCCCGCGGCCCCGATCCTACATTACTCCAGTTAGCTACTTTTAACAGTAACTTGGCAAGTGTGAAATATGTTTGATACAAAAATAGAAAATCAAGGACAGCTGTTGCCTTCAATAAAAGCAGGTGCTGCCTACCAGCCTCTCCCATTATAACGCATGTTTTTTACCCTTCAGGGCAGGGTGGTAGTAAAGGTAAAGGTTTCCCTTGCTCGAAAGCCAGTCGTATCCGACTCTAGGGTGAAGTGCTCATCTCTGTTTCTAAGCCGAAGAGCCAGCGCTGTCTGCTTCTGCAGACGTTTCCGTGGTCATGTGGCAGGCATGACTAGACACCGGAGCTCACTGCAATTTCTTGGCTGGAGATATACAAGTCTAACTGTTTTCTTTTAATTCACCATAACTCCCTCTTCAAAAGTAATGTATGCCACTCTGCACACAATGAATGACTCATTAGTAAAACAAGCACAAACAATTTCACATCTTTTCTTTCTCTCAGCATTTGCAATGCAATCCCACCTATCCTTCTTTCTCTCTCTTGGATCGGGGAAGTTCCATGTGTTGTTGGAGCCCCATGCTCTCCATAGATTTTCTGAATTCTTGCAAGCTGTTTGCTCCAAGAGAGAAAACAACTTGAAGAAGTACAGTTTATTACACTTGTAAACTTGAAAATAACATAATATCCTTTACTTCAGGTAACATAAATATCAAGAAAACCGAAGCTAATCCAGTGTAGTAGCTTTTCTCAAAATCGCTTCCTCGGGGTTTTCTATAATATAATGAAATATATATTACAATATGGAATATTTACATATACTAATATATACATACTTATCTATACATTATTTTGTAAACTGGATCATTTCTAACACAAGTTTCTGGCAATAAAATTACATAAACAATACAACAATGTAGCTCTCCCAACCCATAGTCACATTTCTTATCTTAGTGTTGTGTATAAATCTATTTAATCAATTTTAAAATTCCTTACCATCTGAGGCTACAAAGGTTGGGCCTCTTCACTCTTGAATGATGGCGTCTAAGAGGTGACCTGATTGAAGTTTATAAAATCATGCACGGTGTGGGCAAAGTAGATAAGGAAAAACTGTTTTCCCTATTGCACAACACTAGAACTAGGGGGCACTCCATGAAACTTTTGGGTACTAGTTCTCAAACAAATAAGAGAAAGTACTTTTCCCCCCAGAGGATCACTGGTCTATGGAACTCCCTGCCAGAAGAAGTGGTGACAGCTGTCAGTCTCAACAGCTTTAAGAAAGGATTAGACAAGTTCATGGAGGACAAGGGTATCAATGGCTATAATTATGGATACCGAAGGACAACCTCCGGGTTGGAGAGATAGGCAGGATATCTCTCAATGCCATTTCCAGGGAATCCTAAACAGGTGAAGGCATCTGCTTGGGAATACCCTGAAGCAAATGGTGAGCCACTGTGTGAGACAGAATGCTGGACTGTATGGGCTCCTGTGGCCTGTTCCAGCAAGGCTGTTCTTATGTTATGTTTTATTGAATTTTTTAGGGGGGGTTGTGATAATGTTTGTGTGTAAGTGCGCCGCTTTGAGTTGCCCTAGGGCAAGAGGGCGGGATACAAATCCAAATAAATAAATAAAATAAATAAATATGTTCTTATGTAGAATGCTAAAACAATTAAGGAGACTATAGAAAAAGCAGCCCTGAAAATGAAAGTGTTTTTAAGTTTGAGGCTTGAACAATCATTTACTAAAGTCATCGCAAAATAATTAGCTATCTCTTCAATCAAGCAAGATCACTGCACTGTAACATTCCTAAAGCTGAATGTGCAAATGATAACAAAACATAAACAAAGGATGCAGGTCTTATTATGTGCACATTCTGTAGCTACAATACTCATGGTTTCTAGTACTCTGATGCTACACCATCTTGTGGTGCAAAGGTTTTATGCTTCAAGCCTTTCATCCTCCAAGCTCTACAAATACATTAATAAAAACACTAATTTTTGTCTTCATAGTGACAGTCTGCCAGATTCTGAGTTACAGGAATAAGCAAAATTCATGATTGCTCTCCAATTAAGGCACAATAATATCTAAGGCTGAAAGCATAATAGTGCTCATTCATTCATTCATTCATTCATTCATTCATTCCATTTTGTTTACCGCTCATCTGGGATATTTCCCGCTCTGGGCAGTGTACAAGAACAAAAACCTTGTATATCCCTCAACATTCAAAGCGGTAAAAAGAGGAAGTAAAAAAGACCATATATATATATATTTATATATATATAAATTATATATATATATAATTTATTTCAAAAAAGCAAAAAATACAACTAACAAACATACAGAAAAGAAAAACGATAACAATACAATACAATGTTACATCGAGCTCATAGAAAATAGCACATGATAGTAATTAAGCTAATTATTTGCAATATAGCCCACAATATTAAATACCCACATTATAGGTTATTACTATAACCATAACAATCATAAAAGCTTTCAGTGCTACAACTATTTTTTATTTCTTTACTAATTACACATCACCTTGTGAATATTTACAATGCCCAGAGAGTTTAGTATCTATATCATCTCCAAAAACCACTTTGAGATGGTACAGGTCCAAAACTGTCCCTAACCACTTTGAGATGGTACAGGTCCAAAACTGTCCCTTGCCATAAGAGAGTGATCCACAAACGGCTTCCAAATACTCCAAAACCTATTTTCTTTCAATTTATCCCTTTTTACTTTAATCTCCCATGTCAGTTTGTCATTCAATGCTAAGCTCCACATTTCCTTATACCACTCTCCGATTTGTATAGCTACATCATTTTTTCAATTTCTGGCTATGCATTGTCTACCTGTAGTTAACATAATTTCCAATAATTCTTTTTCCTCCTTATTCAAACCCATACCTTCCACATTTGTTAATAGGATGGTACCTGACACCAGCTTAATTCTTTTACCCATTATTTCCCCAATCTCTCCTTCTATTCTTCTCCAAAATTCATTTATTTTTTTACAACTCCACCACATATGTTCATATGTTCCAACCGTTTCTTTGCATCTCCAGCATAAATTATCCCTTTTATTATCCATCTGATGAAGCCTCAGTGGTGTCAAGTACCATTGCCACAACATTTTAAAATTATGTTCCTTAATTCTTACTGACATTGTTCTCATTATCCTCTTTTTCCATTTGTTTCTCCATTCAACCTCTCCTATTTCTATATTCAAATTTTGTTCCCACTTCCGTTTCAAATCATCTTGTGGTTCTTTACCCTTATTCAGTATGATGTAAAGTTTGCTTACTAGACCCTTAATGTTCTTTTCCCCTTTTCTAATCTTTAATACCAATTCTTCAAATTCGGTCTTTGTTCTATCTATCCCTGCTTCTCTTCTATATTTTTTATTCCAGTTATCAACCTTCAATTTCTGAAACCAGTCCAATTTTAACTTATCAAATATATTTTTTCCTCTTGGTTTCATCATCACAAACATTTAACCAGTCCTTCAATAAAGACATTTCATTTTTATCCAATATTTCCTTTTTTTCCTTATCTATTTTTATCGGAAAACACACCATATCAGTCAATTCCAGGATTGGAGAGAGATTTGGGACCATATCTTTCTTTACTCTTTTCCACACCTCCATGAGGCCTCTCATCATAGTATTGCTTGTCTTTATCAGTTTATCCTTTATTCCCAAAAAGATCATTTTGCCAATATTCCTGTATTCTTTCATCTCCAATTCCTCCCAAATTACCTTTTCTCTTGCCAAGATCTTCACAACATTCTTAATTTGGAATGCTCGATAGTATGCTAACAAATTTGGCATACCCAAACCCCCTTCTTTCTGAGATAAGTACCAAAGCTTCTTTGGAAGTCTAGATTTTTTACCTCCATTACAAAAATTATTAAACATCTTTTGGAACTCATTGATTTCCTTCTCCTTCAAATGGATCGCAAGTGCGTCAAATAAAAAATTAATCTTTGGCAGCAAAATCATTTTGCAAATTGCAATCCTCCCGAACCATGACAAATTCAACTTTTGAAACTCTTGTAATTTGCTCTTAAATTCTACTTTCAAACTGTCATAATTCAATCTTTTAAGTTCTTCCAATTTGTTTGAAATAGTTATCCCCAAATATTTCAACTTTTCTTTAATTTGTATGTTAAGTGTCCCCACTATCTTTCCCATCTCCTTTACCCCCATATTGCACAGCATCAATTCTGATTTATCCCAATTTATCATCAGTCCGGTTATAGCTTCAAATACCTGTAGTTGGTCTTTAATCCTATCCATTACCACCTCTGGATGTTTCACCATTAACAGCATATCATCTGCATACATACTCACTTTATTACCCAATATCCCTTCTATGTTTGGATCATCCCTTATATTTTTAGCTAATATTTCAATTGCCATAATAAACAGGATAGGAGATAGTGGACAACCCTGCCTGGTACCTGCCTCAAGCATTACCACATCTGTAACCTCTTCGTTTACTCTAATCCTAGCACTCCCTTTTTGGTATAGTAGATCAATTACCCTTCTAAATCTATCCCCAAATCCATAATTTCTAACTATTTCCTTGATTGAAGGCCATTGTAATGAATCGAATGCCTTAAAAATGTCTAATGATAATAAACCCACCTTTTCCTTCGTTTGATTAACATTATCAATTAGATCTAATACCCTTCTAGTCAAGTCAGCCATGTGCCTACCTTTTAAAAAAACAATTTGGTCAACATTTATATATTCCCTCATAAAACTGTTTAAACGATTAGCCAGTATTGCTGTGAAGATCTTGGCATCCTGGTTTATAAGAGAAATTGGTCTGTATGATTCCACCTTTTCCAGATTCTTTCCCGGTTTTGGCAGCAGAACGATTATGGTATTATACCATGAAGTCGGGATTTGTCCTCCATCTAAAATATAATTGTATAACTTCACTAACTTTGGAACCACAACGTCTTTAAATTCTTTATAAAATTCTGTCGATAATGCATCGTCTCCCAGGGCTTTCCCCATCTTCAACCCACTAATTACCTCCTTTACCTCTTTATCGGTGACCCTTTCTTCCATTTTTTCTCGATGTTCCTGTTTTATACCATTCCCTAGCTGTCTCTCCAAGATCCCTTTAAGCCTCTCCACATCTACCTCCTTTTTTGCATATAATGCTTGATAAAATTCCTTCACAATTTTACATTTATCCCTATTCTTGTTACACCTTAACCCTTGTTTATTAACCAACACCCCAATTTCTCTTTTTTCCCTTTTAGCCTTAGCTGCTCTTGCTAATGATTTTGAGTTTCTATTACTAAATTCAAAATACTCTCTATTTAGATAAATCAAATCTCTTTTAACTTTATCAATGTCCTTACCCATTAACTCTGCCTTGAGTCTTTGCAATTTAGCGAAAGTTTTTTTATCTTTACTTTTTGAATGGTCATCCTGTAACTGCTTTATTTCTTTTTCTTTTTCTATCTGTTCTACCTTATGTCTTTTATAATTAATACTCGCCAGCTTTATACTTTCCCCTCTGAAAACTGACTTCATGGTATCCCAAACAACGTTAAAATTAACTTCATTATTGTCGTTCCACTGCCAACTTTCTTTCCACCTTTCCATGATTTGCTCTTTACATTTTTGGTCTTTAAATAGGTTAGGATCATACCTCCAACTTCTTCCTCTTCGAATATCTTTTTGTAATTTCAATTCCAAAAGTACTTTGGCATGATCTGATTCCTTAAAAATCCCAATTTCCATTCCCTCAATATTTTTAATCAAGTTTTGCGTAAGAAAGACGTAATCTATTCTTGAGTAGGTCCCATGGACGTGTGAAAAAAAAGAATATGCCCTTTCAGAGCCCTTGATCTCTCTCCAAGAGTCCTTCAAACCCATCGCAACCATCCATTTATCTAAAACCTTCCCTTTCAAGCCAATTCCACATCTTGCTAAATTCGTACAGTCTAAACCTGACCTTATCAAATTAAAATCTCCAGCCACAATAGTTTTTGCGACATTTTCTAGCTCCACTACTTTCCGAACTTTTTCTAAGAAATCCGCTTGATGGTCATTTGGAGCATATATATTTACCAACATAATTTCCTCATCTTCTATTTTTCCTCTTACAATCAAATATCTACCCTCTTGATCAGCAACACTTTTTGTAATCTCAAATCCTAATTTTTTAGAAATCATAATTGCCACACCTCTCGCTTTTGAAGTTCCAAACGCCATCTCATAATGTTGAATCCATCCCAAAAAAAGTTTGTTCGTGTCTTTTGACTTCTGGTGCGTTTCCTGTAAGAACACTATATCGGGTCTATCTTTCTTCAACGCCAATTCCAACCTCCACCTCTTAAGAACAGAACCTGTACCCTTCACATTCCAGGTTAATATTTTAATATTTCCCATAATCTATTTCCTTTCTAACTTCTAAACTCTCCATTGGGCGTGCCATCACCAACCCCTTCCCCCCAAAACACACAATTCTACATAGAACACACACTATCTCTCTCCCCACTTTCTTCAAAAAAAAGACGCCTTCGACAACCAAAGAGGGGAGAGGGGGGACATGCAAGATGTGCCTACCAACCAGTGCTACGTGCTACTCACCCTTCTATATTGTTTAAATGCTTTAATTTTTATTAATCTATTTCTCATTGCTCCTTACTTGCCTCCTCCTCCACCATGATCAGCGACAGCTCCTCCTCTTCTTTTCCCTGCGGTGTTCCACCTGTGGCACCACCAGCCTCTGCCCTCTCATACTCCCTCCCCAGAGCACCCGATTCCAACAATTCTTTCTTAAAATTTATCCACTCTTCTGAATCTGTTTTTACCAACTCAACAAACTCAAATACTCCAATGGATCGGTCCCTTCATCAATTACTTGCATTCTTTTCTCATAAAAAAGCACAGTTGCTGCGGGAATCTCCAGTTGTACCTTATGTTTTTAGTCATCAACAATTTGGTTACAGGTCTCATCTTATATCTCCACGTTCTTTCTTTCAGTGAAATATCATTGTATACTTCTACATCAGAACCATCAAATTTCAGGGCATCAGGTCCAGCTTGTTTCAAAAAAGCCATTACTCTAAGCTTATCACCCCAATTTGCAAATTTTACCAAAACATTTCTTTGAACCACTTTCCCTCTTCTTGGGCCCACCCTGAATACACTTACAATATCTTCCTGAACAAATTCTTTTCCCATATTCAAACCATTTAACCACTGAACCACTCTTTCTCTTAGCTGGTCCGGTGTCCGTTCAACCACCTGACGGATCATAATATTCTGCTTTCTCATAATATCTTCCACAGCATCAATCCTTTTCTCGTGCTCTTCCAATTTCAGCTTATTCTCCCACACCGCCTCCTGAGTCCCTTTTATTTCCTTTTTTATGACATTTACCTCATTTTGAACCAATTTCACATTTCCCTCTATTTTTTGCAAACTTAAGTCCACTTTTTTTTGAAAAATCTGCAACAGATGATACCACCTTATCTTGTTTTTTCATCATTTCATTTCTATCTTTTACCCTTGATTCCTCATTCTTCTCCAATTTCTGGAACAATTTACCAATTTCCACCATAATTTGAGTATGATCATAAGGCTCCGGTGGCGGTGATGAAGACTGAGGGACCTCTTCCATTGGTGCTTTTTTTCCTCTTGGACTTCACTACTGGTTCTTCCTCTTTTGCTTTCCCTCTTGTGCCTTTATCCATGATGACACACAATAAGAAAGTCCAGTGTTGCAGAACGTTGCAAAATCTTAGTCCAGACAAGCCTGTGCCTCTGCAACCACTAGTACCACTTATCCAAACAGGTCAAACAAAGCTTATAGGGAGGAAGAAATCCAGCGGAAAATTAGTTGCTGTAATCCACAAAAAAAAAAAAAAAAAACAGGAACCGGAATATGCTCCAAACAGAAAGAACATAAGAACATAAGAACATAAGAACAGCCTTGCTGGAACAGGCCACAGCCCATCCAGTCCAGCATTCTGTCTCACACAGTGGCTCACCATTTCCTTCAGGGTATTCCCAAGCAGATGCCTTCACCTGCTTAGGATTCCCTGGAAATGATATTGAGAGATATCCTGCCTATCTCTCCAACTCGGAGGTTGTCCTTAAGTATCCATAATTATAGCCATTGATACTCTTTTCCTCCATGAACTTGTCTAATCCTTTCTTAAAGCTGTCAAGACTGACAGCTGTCACCACTTCTTCTGGCAGGGAGTTCCATAGACCAGTAATCCTCTGGGTGAAAAAGTACTTTCTCTTATTTGTTTGAGAACTAGTACCCAAAAGTTTCATGGAGTGTCCCCTAGTTCTAGTATTATGCGATAGGGAAAACAGTTTTTCCTTATCTACTTTGTCCACACCGTGCATGATTTTATAAACTTCAATCAGGTCACCTCTTAGACGTCGTCGTTCAAGAGTGAAGAGGCCCAACCGTTGCAGCCTCAGATGGTAAGGAAGGTGTTCCAGTCCCCTAATAAGAAAAAAGGAATAATCCACATCTGACCCGTTTCCCCAAAGCAGGCAGTCCAACTATTCGCCCTCCAAACCACAAAAATAGAGGCTCCAAGGAAACGGTCACCCAGATTTTTTAATTTGAGTCAAAGCCACCAGGAAGGGGGGTGAGAAGAGAAAAAAAGCCCAAAATCCAAACAAGGAGGGGAAAAAAACAGGAGGAGCAATATGTCCAAAAGGAAAATGTTATTTGTAATCCACATGGTGAGGGAATGAAACACAGGTTAATCCTTCTCTTGAAGCAAACGAATCAAAGCGCCCTTTTCCAGCGGGTACATTAACTTCAGGGGGAAACCCACCTTCTTCCTCTGTGAATCGGCAGACTTTCCCCACACTCTTTAGACTCTTTAGACTCGAAACACACTGAAACCTTCAAAAGCTGGAGCCCAGATGAGAACTTCTTAAACCACTTTACTATTGCCAAAGCACGCCGCGGTTCTCCTGGGGCGCAAGGAAGCCATAGACCAAAGCACAATCACTTTCGTTTTCCAGGACCGCCACCATTAACGGGTCGACCGCCCGATTTTATCCACTTCCACACCCGCTTCCAAGTCCCGGCTCTTCTAAGCAAAATCCCCAGTTAGCTTTAACTTTTCCACATAGACTTTCGTGAACTTACATAAAGTTGTTTTCTTGCCGATTTTACTGCCGCCTCAGATCGCCGCCGTCTCGCTGGTCCCGTTCTCAGCTCCTCGGCAGGGAAAGCCGCGGCTTCTGTCGCGAGCCTCACCTACCCGGGAAACCTCCCAAACTTCGACCGCCCGACTTCAAAACTTTCCAAATAGGCAAGCAGGAGTCTTATCGACAAAAAATACCACTTTAAAATTTCCACATTTTACTCACTCACATTAGTTACCACTTTGATAAGCGTGAGCGTCCAGATCAAGATGTTACTCATCGGCCATCTTAGCCACGCCCCTCAAGACCATGTTTTTAAACTATTTTCACAACACCATAATTCCTAAAGTGGAGTATATATCTAAAAGAATTAATCAATCTTCCCATCATGTAATAATTATGACAATTCCTCTTGCTAACTATTTTAAAAGCTAAAATTAAGCATTGAATACTGCTAGGGAAAAGTGTAAGCATCCATCTCTAAACAGACATTTAATCACCATGCTTTAAGCATTATATTGGAGAGAAAGACAAGAGCAAACTGTAGGATGGACAAAAAATTCTACAAGGTTAAATAGACATAAACCACTTTGTATAAATACTGTATAATGTACCAGTGTTCTTCTATAACCCTGGCAACTTCCCCACTTTGCTACTTTGTTCAGGGATAGACAGAGGAACAGCAATTTGGGTTGCTTCTGAAGACAATATGTGTCTTACACATTTCCCCCCACCCTTCCCAATGAAACAAAGAGACAGTCCTCTCACTGTGGTCTTCTCAGAGAAAAGAATAATAAATAGTGCCCACAAACAGCTGAGATCTCTCAAAGAAGAATCTTCCACTTGCTGTTTAGAGTAAGTGAGAAGATAGTAAAAAATTAATATCCCCTCCTCCCTGAAATAGTTTGTAGTAATAACACATTATCATCCCTGATCTCCCATACTGTTGACACTTTCGGCACTCAATACTGCAGTTATTTGGAGCCCAAACTGTTAACTCTAAACCAGGGGTTCCCAACCTAAGGCCCATGGGCCACATGCACCATTTCATTGGTCCCCACCCTTCTAAGGATATTCAAGAAACAAAATGGCCACTCCTTTGAAGCTATTGGGACAAAATGGCCACTCCATCATGCAGGCAGGGCAAAATGGCCAGCCGGCCCTTGAAGCTGACTGAGAGAGCTGACCCGGCCCCTGGCTTGAAAAGGTTGGGAACCCCTGCTCTAAACCATTTTGGCCTACCCTCTCATCCTCGGCTGCAACTCATATCCGAAAATGCATTTTTTTCCTGAAGCAGGAAGAATGCCATTGGCGTCAATTTGTTTAAGGTGAATCCCAGCTTCCAATGACGTGACCCACACACTATGATCACTAAGCCATCTCCTGTGTGTAGCGATGTCTGGCCGCTAGGGCGGCGTTAGAGCCCGGAGGAGACTGATCAATGACAACACGAGGCAACAGGAGCGAGATCAGATCAGTACTTTATTGGCAAAAGGCAACATCATTTATAGGGAAAAAAGCGCAACGGTGGCAGGCTGTCACCTGACAGGAAAGTTACCTCACTCACGTACACAGGTTAATGGGGAATTCTTCAAAGGGAAGTTAATTAACTGGGGCAAACATGGGTTCAGGGGCCTCATTGTCTTGGGGATTAGGCAGGGACAAACATGGCTTATTTGCGCCAGGGATTTCTCGAGCCGGGAGATGAACTATGCACTTAATATTTGACCAGAGTCAGCTATCTGCTTACTTGGCAGCGTCGCAGGTCAGGTCACGGTAACTGGGTGAATCAAACCCTATACTTTATTCACCCCCCTTAATTTGGCGGCCGCAGAGCCCACGGGCTGGGAGCGTCTCTCACCGTGGTGGCCTCTGGCGGGCCGTTCCATGCCCTGTGGGGCATGGGGAAACCGCATCTCCCCTTTATTTTCTATTTAAGGACCTGACTGGCGACCTTGCGCAAGAGCGGCATCAGCTGTTGAGCGGGTATGACGTCACGGAGTTTCTCTCTGGGGCGGTACTTGGAGATCAGCGAGGGAATGCATTGAGCAAAACAACAGAGCGTAATGCCTAGTATGGCTATCCCCACCACCACCTTAAGCACCGTTTGCAGCCACCCCCAGGGGATCCATGACCACATCCAATTCCACAGGGAACTCCACCAAGCCTCCCATGCGGAACCCTCAGTAATACCCTGGACTATGGTGTGGAGGTTCGCGATCTGGCTTTGGATCTTACGGGAGTTGTCAGTAAGATTGAAGCAGCACATTCCATGAAAAGATTCGCAACCCAGGTGGTGCAGCAAGAGGAGGTAGTCGATAGCCGCTCGATTGTCAAGAACGGCATGGCGAAGTTCTGCCTGTTCCTGATTGAGGAGCGCTATCGCTGTGGAGGTATGGTTAATGGCTTTGGCCAAACCGCAAGCCAAGCGGCCAATCCTCCGTGCATTGCCGACGGCCAAGCCTGGCACGCCGACAAGGCTGACTGCTAGGGATACATACTCAGCGGGACTCATTACTCTGAAGCTGCTGTCACAAGAGCTGTCTAACTGGGTTGTGCGTGTGTGCCGTATGAGTGGGGAGACATTGGAAACATTGGAAACACGTGGAACATTAGAAACATTTGTGCTTGGGGCAACCATGTCCTTAGTAGGGAGTAACAGTGTCAAACGACTGATACAACACATTGAGTCCGACAGGTTCGCAGGAATATAGTTCCATGTGAACTGGTTGCAGGTGAAAAACCACCCTGAAGGTAGAGTGACGTGAGCGTACAGCGAAGTGAGTGTCTCTGGTTTATTACAAGTCCAGTTGCCGCTGCCGGGGTCAAGGCAGCGGCGCCGAGTCTGACCGCCTGAGGTGCAGCCGGTCATTCGGGTGCAAGCAGCGTCCGGGCAGATCGCCACTCGAGGGGTATGAAGAGTGGCGGCGTCAGCCGGCAAGGTTGGTGCAAGTCGCAGTCCCCCCCAGCGTGCATATGCTGAGAAGGTGGTAGGAGTGTGTGGGCCAAAGAACGCCTTCAGCAACCAGTCGCCATCCTTGGTGCGCGCGTCCAGAGTGTGGCACACGGGGATGAGACAGGTGCTGAGGATAGATGCAGAACCAATGTCCTGCTGTAGACAAAAATCGGACTGGTTGACGAGACCCGCCAACCTTTCCCACAAGTTGTACCGCATTCGTGCGGAAAGATCTTCGCCAGGCGGCAAACCGTCGGCCTGGATCGGAGCAGCCTGAGCGCCTCCCCCCAAGAGCAGGGAAAGGGCCAGGATGAAGGTGATCGCCGCTGTGTTGGCGTGAATCAGGGCAAAAACTGCAGCTGTGAGGTTCTCCGGCGTCGGCTCTTTCTCCTCGCGCTGGACGGCGTCCTGGGCATCACTGCAAAGAGCCTTGACCATCCCCCAGGTGATCTTGGGCATCGGCGGCCGTTTCCTCCGGCGGGTCCTCTCGGTCAGGGTGAGGTCCTCCATCTCCGGGATCGGACTCGGGCCGGCCTGGTTCCACGCCATGCGGTTCCACGTAGGGCTTGACACACCGGGCTGGAATCCAAACGACACCTGTAGGAGACATAACCGCAGCATACCCTCTTCCCCAGGTTATGAGCGGCACCGGGCCCCTCCAAGAAGGGTCTGGTGGCACTCGGTACCGGACCATAGGTCGCGGGAGAGCTTCCGAACGGCGGAAATGCTTCTCCTGCGGCGTGCAGTCCGAAAAAACATTAAGGTGATTGTAAGTGAACAATACCTTGTTGAGACACATCTGTGCTTCTCCCTGTGACTTGGGGAGGGCTGGTGGCTCCCCCCTTTCTGTTTGTTTGTCAATATAGGACTTTAGCGTCCGATTGACCCGCTCTACAATCGCTTGCCCCTGCGGATTGTAGGGAATTCCAAATGTGTGCTTGATGTCCCAAGTAGCCATGAAGGCGGCCAACTGCCTGGAACTGTAGGCCGGCGCATTGTCCGTCTTCACGTGCCGCGGCTTGCCCATCGCCGCAATGCAGGAAAGGAGGTGCTGCTCCACGTGGGTGGCAGCCTCCCCCTTCTGCGCCGTTGCCCAAACGAACTGAGAAAAAGTGTCAATGCAGACGTGCATGTATTGCCATCTGCCGAACTGCGGCACATGCGTGACGTCCATCTGCCATACCTGATTAGCCTCTGTCCCTCATGGGTTGATCCCCCACGAGGGCCCCCCCGGCGCCCCTGCGCAATGCTGGCAAGAGCGGACTATACCTTGGGCCTGAGAGAGTGGCAGATTGAACTGTCTGGCGAGTGCCTTGGCATTTTGGTGAAAAAAGGCATGACTTTGAATTGGAGTAGTGAAAACTCCCAAAACTGAACGTTGCTGAATTTCCTTTGCCGCCGCATCCGCTCTGCTATTGCCCGCGGAAATCGGACCCGGTAGGTCTTGGTGACTTCGGATGTGGGCAATATAGAGCGGCTCTGTGCGGTTCCGCAAATGAAATTGAGCAGTGAGAAACAGACTGAGCAAGTTCTTGTCTATCGCGGGAGTAATGTAAGCTCCCGGCAGACTGTGAAGCAAATTCCTTACATACAGGCTGTCAGTAATGATATTTAAACGTTCCTTGGCGAAGGTGCGCAAGGCAAGGTTCACGGCTGCCAACTCTGCCCGCTGCGCGGACTTCTGTGGAAGAGTTAGCAGCGTGCGCCAAGCTTCGCCCTCCTGCCAAGTCAGGACACCATATGTGCGTCCCCCATCGGTAAAAACTGTCTTGGCCCCCTGAAGCGGGACCAGCGAAAGCAATTCGAACAAACTGACTGTTCCTGTCTGAAGTGAGACAAGTCTAGGGTCTTTGGGCAAATGGTATGCCAAGCTTCCAGTGAATCCTTCCAAAGCTATCGGAAGCGAGTCACCTAGCTGCATCAGCTGATGGATCTGTTCCTTGGTGAACGGGACTATGATCTTAGCTAAATCGTGCCCAGAAATGTCCCTTGCTCTCAGCCTGCCGCGGCAGATCACCGCGGAGACCAGTTCTTGGGGCGGAACAATGTTCCGTGAAGAGGTGTTAGGCAAATATACCCACTCCACAATTTTCGCTCCCTTCTCTGAGTCCACTCCTAGCACCCCAGTGAACATGGATCCGGACCGCACGATGTACTGATTCAGGATCGGGGCATATGGCCCCGGGGCGATCCTATCCACCCACCTCTGGCTGAGAACTTGGTTCACCTTCTCGAGCGCCAGGCGCGCGTCTCGAGAGATTTTTATCCGGTCTGCCGGCTGCTTCCCTAAGGTTAGCAGCGAGAAGAGCGGTTTTAGAAGATCCGTATCTAAACGAAAATACGGTCTGGCCCAATTGATGTTCCCCAAAACTTGCTGTAACTCTACAAGGGTGACTGAGTCTTGTAAATTTATCTGAGGAAGAACTGGCGCTGCGAAAGAGCGGAGAAGCCGATGGCCCAAGTATGAAAAGGGCTCGGTTCTCTGCACTTTCTCAGGGGCAATAAGTAAGCCTTTGTCCCCCAGGCTGGCCTGGAGGTCGGAAAACATTTCGCTGCCAAGTTGTGGCAACGCTACTAAGATGTCGTCCATGAAGTGGCAAACAATAGCTTTAGGGTAAAGGCTTCGGAATTTTGCCAGCGCGCCGTGAACATAAATTTGACACAGGGTGGGCGAATTGAGCATGCCCTGTGGCAAAAATTTCCACGCGTAACGCTGCGTGGGCTCACCGTGGTTCACGACCGGCACTGTAAAGGCGAACCTTTCCCGGTCCCTGGGGTCTAGGGGGATTGTATAAAATCAATCCTTGAGATCTACAACTAGGATCTCCCACCCCTCGGGAATCATATTAGGATTTGGGATGCCGCATTGAAGCGGACCCATCGGCTGAATGCATTTATTGATCTCCCTGAGATCGTGGAGGAGTCGCCACTTCCCCGACTTCTTCTTAATCACAAAAATTGGCGAATTCCAGGGGCTTGTGGACTGTTCTATGTGTCCTGCGTCTAGCTGTTCCTTAACTAGCTGCTTGAGGGCAACTAATTTCTCTCCCACTACCGGCCATTGTTCTACCCATACCGGAGTGTCGGTGAGCCATTTAAGTGGCAACGCCATTACCCGAAGGTAAGCGTAGCACCGTACTGCTGGAGAATGTCTCGCCCCCAAAGGTTGATGTGCACGTCAAGAATGTGCGGCCGAATTACCGCTGTGCCGTCAGCCCTTGGGATTGTGACTTCTACCCACTCTCGGCTCCTGAACGCTTCCTGGACGCCTCCTACCCCCCACACATCGGAGACCGGCTCAATGGCCCACTCTCTTGGCCACTGGCCCTGCTTATCACTGACACATCCGCTCCGGTATCGAGTAACCCTGAGAACACCCTTTTGTTCAAAAATACCTCAATAACGGGGCGCTGTTTCCACTCAATGTTGGTCTCCACTGTCGCTAAGACCTGGTATCCTTGCACTGCCTCACTCGCGCTCGAGCGGTCTGCTGAACCGGACTCTGAGCTGTCCCTGAGCCTTCCCTGGCTGCCTGCTGGCGAGTGACAAGGAACCATGATCAGTTGCGCTAATGTGTCTCCCTTGTGGATTGTTTGGGGCAGGTGTGCCCAAAGCTGGACCTGGAGAATGCCTGAAAAATTCGAGTCAATGACTCCGGGAATTATGAAAATTCCGCGTGCTCCAGCTACACTACGGGGCAAAACTAAACCTATAAAGCCTCTGGGCAGGGGTCCCATGTACTGGGTGTCGACTAGATAGACTGTGCCCGGCAGGTCGCATGTAACGTCCGCCTGGCAAGTCAATTCTAGCCCCGTGCTGCCCTTGGGGCTGGCCTGTGCCCTCGCAGTGCCTGGGATGTACCTAGACTCTAGTCTAGGTCTGGGGAGTTCTGGATCTGGGTGAAGGAAGCCTCTGTTTGGACTGGGGCCAGAGACGTGCCCGGATTCCGGTTTCCCGAACTCGGACAAAACCTGGCCCAATGATAGCCTTTCTTGCACTTCGGGCAGGGGGTGTTCGGAGCCTTGGGACGACCAGACTTTTGTCCGCCTCCCTTGGATCGGCACTCCCTAGCGAAGTGACCGACCTTGCCACAAGTGTGGCATGCCCCTTTGTTCTTGCCATTGGATCTTCTTCCCCCCTGCACCGCTGCCGCTAGCAGACCCATCTTGTAGGAGTCTGTGCCAACGTCGGAGCATGCTCGAATCATGTCCGTTAAGGTTATGTCAGGGCGATTGCCCAGGGACTGCAAGATTTTACGGCAGTCCAAGTTGGCGTTGTCTTTGGCTAGCTTAATCATGAGCTCTTCCTGGGCTTGCTCATTGTCAATCTGCCTGCTAATTGCTTCTTCCAGGCGATTGATGAAGTCCATGTAGGGCTCTTGGGCTCCCTGCTTAATGGCGGTGTAATTTTTGGCCGTTTTGCCAGACGCTGGGACCTTGAAGTATGCCCTATAGGCAGCCTCGGCTGACATCTCTAGGGTGGCGAGAGGCAAGTTGATTTGAGCGTTGATGGACTCAAAGGCACCTGAACCATACAACTGGTCAGGGATTACCGCGCCTCCCATCCTGGCAGCCCGAGCTTGCGCCTCTAGGCGGAACTCGCTGTCCCAAATCATGTACTGGCTGGGGGTGAGCATCATCCTCATGACGGCTTTCCAATCATGAGGAATCCACATGGTGGTCTCGCACACTTGCTGAAGCGTGCCCCTCGTAAAACGACTTTGGAGCCCTGTCTCTGAAATTGCCTTCCGTAAAGCCATGAGGAGCTTGTACGGGACTGGGGAGTGTACTATCTGCTGTGCGCCCGTGAGCGCGTCCATCTCCAAGCGGATGGGACAAATCTGTCTGAGTTCAGCTAGCTGTTCAACTGGCAATTCCCCCTTCTTGAGTTCTATCTCAGCTGTGCGCTGAAGGGCACTCTTCACGACTAGGGAACCTGGGGCTGTCAGAGAAGCGCCAGCGCCTCTCATTCCTTGCGTTCCCTCGGTGACGTCTGCAGCTGTCACCGCGGGAAGGCTCCCTGCGCTACTCTGCTGATACTTGAATGTCGGATAGAGTGCGGTGGGCGCAGTCGGCTCGACCGGCATGCCTGATGGCTTCTCTAACGGGGGTTCTTCCGCTTCTACCCGGACTGGCTCGATCTGCTCTAAGAGTCTCCTACATTTCCGCCATGTGCGGACTATCCCTCCTGGAGCTTTCGGGGTTTGCTGAATGCAGTCTCCTATCTGATCCCAGAGCTTCAGGGTTAACGTACCTACTTCTGGGTAAAGTAGGCAGTGTTCCCTGAGGTACGCCAAAAGTCTCGCTAGCTCCCTGCTGTGAAATCGGAAATTAAAAACCCTGGCCAGGATTATGAACTCTTGCTCCCGAGTTCTTTGGCTAGCGGACGGACTTGGTCTATGAGAACAAGTCCCCATATTACCTGCGATGGTCCTCTGAAGTTTCCTCCTCGGGACGAAGTTCGACGCGTCTTTGCAGGCAACAGGTTCGGGCGACGGGTGTCTGGGGTAGACCTCGGAGCGTGGACCTTCTGCCACGGGCCCTTCTATCGGCCTCTGCGATGTCAGGGGCTCACAGCCTGCCCTGAGCGGAACGCGTTTCCCTCTATGGCAAACCTCTCGAAAGCGAGGAGGAAGCGGTAGGAATGTCTCTCTGGAATGCCTCGCGGCGGGCCGTTCTCTGTCCGGCTGGCTGCCGACCAGAGCGCCGCGCTATCCTCCGGGCTGGCGGGTCGCGGTTCAAGCGCAGAACCGGACCGCGTGGATCGCTACTCACGAGTAGACCTCTCCGGGGTCCCTTACTCACGAGTAAATCACGTCGGGGTCACCAGCTGTAGCGATGTCTGGCCGCTAGGGCGGCGTTAGAGCCCGGAGGAGACTGATCAATGACAACACGAGGCAACAGGAGCGAGATCAGATCAGTACTTTATTGGCAAAAGGCAACATCATTTATAGGGAAAAAAGCGCAACGGTGGCAGGCTGTCACCTGACAGGAAAGTTACCTCACTCACGTACACAGGTTAATGGGGAATTCTTCAAAGGGAAGTTAATTAACTGGGGCAAACATGGGTTCAGGGGCCTCATTGTCTTGGGGATTAGGCAGGGACAAACATGGCTTATTTGCGCCAGGGATTTCTCGAGCCGGGAGATGAACTATGCACTTAATATTTGACCGGAGTCAGCTATCTGCTTACTTGGCAGCGTCGCAGGTCAGGTCACGGTAACTGGGTGAATCAAACCCTATACTTTATTCACCCCCCTTAATTTGGCGGCCGCAGAGCCCACGGGCTGGGAGCGTCTCTCACCGCGGTGGCCTCTGGCGGGCCGTTCCATGCCCTGTGGGGCATGGGGAAACCGCACCTGTGGCACATATGAAATGAGACATGCAGGATTTAACACCAGGACTGCAAGGGGTTGCCACAGCCTTGAAGATATTATCAAGCAGTGCCTTCACAGTTAGTCCATGTGGCATGGCTTCTTCTGCCTCCATGACTGTTGGGAATCAGAGTTCCTCCGCCACTCATTTTGCTGTTGGGCCTAATATGATGGTTTCCAGTGGCATTTCCTCCACTGAGGGGACCATCACCCCCACCTAAAGGGGTTCATCCGCCCATAGCCATTGGCCCCTTTAGGGAGTCAGGTTATTTACCACCGCCCAACAGCCTTTACCCACCACAGTTTAACATGGCTGCACCAGGAAGCCAGAAGATGGTGTTCATAAGGTTATTAAAGAGTTTACTGGATGTAAATAGTTGCACACTCCAGCTGAAGAAATCTGGAGCCAAACTCTTGAAGGTGTTCCTATTGTGGGCTGTAAGGCAGCTGTCTTCTGTAGCAGGTTTTTTAAATCGTTCTAAGTGTGGAAGAAAGGTCTTATTGGAAAGGGAACCTCCAGCCGGCAGGCTTGGAACAAAGAGTCGGATTCTCTGAGTGGAAGCTCTTGACAAAGGAAGAGAAAGGATATGGCAATCTTATCCAAAACCGAGGGTTCAGCAGGATTCATCCCATGTGCCTACAAATCTGTTTTCTTCATGACCATCTGAAGGAGTGGGCGAAACACCACAAAAAGGTCTACTATGGAAATTGTATTAGCCTTTACACTGCCATAAGGCTCTTTTCCCTATGAGATAGCGATCCTTCTCTACATCCCCAGAACAAAGACAGAAGTCTTGATGAGAAGTGGCAGGAGGCTGCATTCACCAAAGAAGGGCCAAAGCTGGGGGGGGGGCCAAAAACCTTCCTGAGCTAACAGCCCTCCCCAACCCACCCAGGGATGACAATGTTATATATGTGAGTGTGACATTGCCGCCCCTCCTGATTTATTTATTTATTTATTTTGGCCCTCTTGAAACCCTCCCTCCCCCCAATCTAGAATCCTGGCTACGGCCCTGCACCTTAGCTATCGGAGCTTCTTTTGCTAACAATCAGGATGGGGAAGGATGGAAGGATGGACAGATGGACAAACCCATCCTATGAGGGCCAGAGGAGAAATCAGGAGAGTGGTCAACTGCTGCCTTTAATATATAAAAAAAACTTTCAGGCAAGATTACTTCCAAGGATGCAAAAACCAGGTCAAACATCACATGACTTTTTTTCTGATTTAAAAAAGAAAGAAAGAAATGGAACCTAGATTCTTTTAACAGTCAGGATATACCCTACAAATCCTATAAATATTACCATGGGGAATAAATGAGGTTGCCCACTTAGTGAATATTGTCAAGACAGATCCAAACATTAAGGGAGACTTTTTTTTTTTGAAGGGCAAAAAAAGTGTGATAAATGGATTTGCAGATGTGTTGTGTTCTGTAAAGCAGTGCCTTTAACAATGTACCTTTACCATGTGTTATCAATGTAACCTTTCTGTGTGCAACATTATAACCTTCACCTGTATCAATGTTAGCCTAATAAGGGGACGCGAGCTAGTGACCACCAGAGGGCAGTAGCGAGCGTCCAGCTCTAATGGATCATCAGTCACCTGGTTCAGCAGCGCGGGTAGATTCCCCGCGACTTCCTCACCTGGTCAAGAAGGGCGTGACCTCCTACGACATCACGCAGGCAGCAACCAATAGTCTGTCAACGAGCCACATTCAAATGTATAGCCAGCTGTATATATTGAGCTACCCATCCGCCATTACCACATGTTCCTCCGGATCATCATGCAATAAACCTGTGTTAAGCCAACCCTTCGGCTGTTGTATTGTCTTTGGTCCCTTACACTAAATTGGCGACAAAGGTGGGATGGCAGCCCACGGGACCAAGACATGCGCCGGTTTCGAAATCAGGAAACCGGGCGACTGGGAGATCTTCGAGATGGACTTCCAGGCCGCACTGATCGAGTCCGAAGTCACGGAAGAGGCGAAGAAAAGGGCCATCTTCACCAGAATGCTCGGACAAGAGACAAAAAGGACCTTGGTGGACCTGATTGCACCGAGGAGGGTGAGCGAATTCAAAGCCAAGGAACTCATGCAGTTGCTGCGTGAGCACGTCCGGCCCGCCACGGCGATGTTTCCCGCTCGGAGTGCGTTTTGGAGGCGAGTCCAAGCGCCCGGGGAGACGGTCGCCGCGTTCGTGGCGGCCCTGCGGCTGGCGGCCGGCCCGTGCAAATGGGAGAACGTCGAAATCACCCTCCGAGACTGTGTGCTGTGCGGCCTGAACGACGCCGAAACCCAGCGCACATTAATGAACCAAGAGCCGCCTCCCACGCTGCAGGAGGTCGTCAGAGCGGCCCAGGCCGCAGAAGCTACGAAGGCCGGGGTCCAAGAACTCCAGGACTGGCGGCCAAAGTCGAGAAAAGCAGAGGCTCCGGTACAGGCGGCCCGGCGAACTTCGAGGTCGTCCACAGAGAGCAGCGACGACGAGGACGTACAGAAGGTCCGGAAGGCGGGCCCACGACCGCGTGAAATGCCCCTTCCGGAAGGCCGAGTGCCACAACTGCGGCCGCCGCGGGCACATCGCCAAGGTGTGCAGGAAGAAGCGCGAGACCCGGAGGAGCTCCCCAGACCGTTCCGCGGGACGAGACCGCTCAGCGAGACCCAAAGACGGCGCCCAGGCCACGCGGAAGCAGGACAGCGTGGGCCGCATCGCCGACGGCAGCGAGGATGACACCCCAGTGTTCAGCGTGTCTACGGGACACCCCCGCTACTTTGTTGAGGTACTAGTCCAAGGGGTGCCCATTAGGATGGAAATTGACTCGGGGTCCTCATATTCAATAATTTCCCAGAGGGAATTTTTCGGAATTGCCCCCCAAAAGCGGCCCAAGCTCAAAGCATTGAGGGCCACACTACGGGACGTGCAAGGGAACAGTATTCCAGTGTTGGGGGTTGGAGAATTTCAGGTCAAATTCAAGGAGCACGCCGCGTCCCTTCCCCTGGTCATGCTCAAGGGAGGAAATTGCAGCCTCCTCGGGACTCAGTGGTTCCAGCCCCTGGGGTTGTTCATTGGGGGGGTGCATGCCGTGGGGATGCACGCTGTTGGGACTGATCCAATTCAGGAGGTGTGCGAGGCGCACCCCGAAGTCATCAAAATTGGACTGGGGAAATTCAAAGGGCCCCCAGTGACTTTCGACCTGGACCCGGAGGTCCGCCCTGTTCGCCTAAAACCACGCCGGGTGCCGTTCGCACTCAAGGACAAGATAGAGGCGGAACTGGACAAATTGGTGGGTCAGGGGATTCTTGTGCCTGTAGATTCTGCGGAGTGGGAAACTCCAATTGTAACTGCTCTTAAGTCCAATGGGGAGGTCCGCATATGCGCCGACTACAAGTGCACCATCAACAAGGCGATCCGCCCGAATGCATATCCGGTGCCGGTAGTCAGCCATCTGCTGGCCAGGTTACATGGGGGGAAATGTTTCGCTAAGCTCGACTTAGCACAGGCCTACCAGCAGCTCACGGTGTCTCCTGCCGCAGCTGCAGCGCAGACCATAGTCACCCATAAGGGGGCGTTCCAGGTGACGCGCCTCCAATTCGGCGTGAACTCAGCGCCAGGAATTTTCCAGTCACTCGTGGAACGCCTCCTGAAGGGTCTGGAGGGGGTGTTGCCTTATTTTGATGACGTGTTAATAACAGGGGGGAGTCGGGCGGAATTGGCCAAGAGGTTGGGGAAGGTCCTGACTATATTCGAAAAGGCGGGGCTGAGGTTGCGAAAGGACAAATGCGTCTTCTTCGCAACCGAGGTTGAATTCCTAGGGTTTTGTGTGACTCCTGAGGGGATAAAACCATCCAAGTCTAAGGTGGCAGCCATCAAGAAAGCCCCCCGCCCCACCTCCAAGCCCGAGTTGCAGTCGTTCGTAGGGCTGCTCAACTTTTACCACTCCTTCCTTCCCCGGAAGGCAGCGGTGGCTGAACCGCTACACAAGCTGCTAAAGAAAGAGCAGGCATGGAAGTGGGGCGATGACCAGGAGAGGGCATTTAGTGAGCTGAAAAGCCTCCTGGCGTCCGACGCCATACTGACCCACTTCGACCCCAAACGCCCAGTAGTTCTGATCTGTGATGCATCTCCAGTGGGGGTGGGGGTGGTGCTGTGCCACGTGCTGGAGAACGGCAGGGAGGCCCCGATAGCATTTTACTCCAGGTCCCTGTCCCAAACAGAGAGAAACTACGCACAGACGGACAGGGAGGCCTTAGCGATAGTCTCGGGGACGAAAAAATTTCACGATTTTCTGTATGGCCGCCCCTTCACCATCGTGACGGACCACAAACCCCTGCTAGGCATCTTTACCGCGGATAAGCCCACCCCTCAAATCCTGTCCCCAAGGATGCTCAGGTGGGCCATTTTTCTCAACGCATATCAGCACGCGTTGGTCTACCGGCCCGGGAAAGAGATCAGCCATGCGGACGCCCTATCTAGGTCTCCCCTTCCCCTAACGCCCAGCCAGGTGAGCATGGGGGAGCGGGACCATCAGGTTCTCATGATAGAGGTGCTGGATTCGCCCCCCGTAGTGCCCGCCGACATTGCCAAAGCGACAGAGAAAGACAAAACGTTAGTGACAGTAAGCTCCTGGCTGCAGAAAGGGTGGCCCGCATCCTCCCCAGCGGAGGAGTTCGCTCCATTTTTCAGAAAAAAGCTAGAACTGTCCCTAGAGAGGGGGTGTCTCTTGTGGGGGCAGCGGGTGGTGATTCCCACTTCCCTTCGGCCGCGGGTGCTCAAACTACTTCACGTCAGCCACCCCGGCATCGTGCGATCCAAGGCGCTGGCCCGGAGTTACTTCTGGTGGCCCCAGCTAGACGCCGACATCGAGCACATGGTCAGCACTTGTGAAAGTTGCCAATGCTCCAGACCGGAGGAGGCCCGCCTTCCCCACAGGGAATGGGACGCGGCTAAGGGGCCATGGTCCCGGGTGCACGTTGATTTCGCGGGCCCATTCAGAGGCACCCTGTTCCTCCTTGTGGTGGATGCTTTCTCCAAATGGTTGGAGGTTATCCCAGTCACGAGCACCTCCTCGGCCCAGACCATTAGGCATTTGCGGAGGCTCTTTTCTACGTTCGGCATACCTGACACGTTAATTACCGACAACGCTAGTTGTTTTACGTCCTCCGAGTTTAAGGCATTCATGGAGATTAACGCCGTTCGGCATATTACCTCCGCCCCGTTTCACCCGGCCACCAACGGCCAAGTAGAGCGCCTCGTCCGCACCACGAAGGACGCATTGCGACGCATGGGCCCAGGGGATTTGAACCTACAAGTGTGTCAGTTTTTGCTAGGGTACAGGGTGACCCTGTTGGCGTCAGGATACTCCCCCGCAGAGCTCCTAATGCGCAGGAAACTGACCACCATCCTTACTAGGCTAGACCCCACGAGGGTAGAGGACAAAGGAAGGAACATCGGGCTGGAAGTTACAAAGAGTTTCAGCATAGGCGCCCCCGTGCATTGCAGGAATTACGCCAGCACGGGCCCAGCCTGGGTGCCGGGCGTAGTCGTGGAACAAACTGGCCCTGTGTCGTACCGCGTGGAAACCAGCACAGGGCTCCTATGGAGGCGGCACGCAGACCAGCTCCAACGCAGGGTCTCCGATGAGCAGGACACGGGGCACGCAGGAAATAAGTCAGCGTTAGGGTTCTCCCCCACCCGTTTAGCCCAAGGGGGAGGAGAAGGGGACCGTGGGCCCCCACCAAGGGGGGAGGAGGATATCCTCGTAGATACCCGAGGGGACCTTTCTGAGGAGGAGGAATCCAACCCCATACATATCTCGCGGAAAGTCCCCACAAATGCGGGTACCCCTACCAACTTAGATTTTGATTTTCAGAACCGGGGGGGTTTTCCGGAGTGGTCCCCCACCCGTCCAAGCGAGAAGAGGGGTTTTTCGTTAGCCCCGACGGCCCCCGGTCTGCCCACAATGGAGTTTTTCCCTTCCCCTAAGGCCGCCAGACAGCGGCAAGCCACTAACAAGTCTCCCTCTCCCGTTTCAGGACAAGGGACCAGGGAACAAAGAAGCAATAACGCCCCCGGGGGGGCAGCCCTCTTCACGGCCCAAACGCACATGCAACAAACCATCTTGGCTGAGAGACTTCGTCTCATCCTAGGGGGGAGGGATGTTGTGTTCTGTAAAGCAGTGCCTTTAACAATGTACCTTTACCATGTGTTATCAATGTAACCTTTCTGTGTGCATCATTATAACCTTCACCTGTATCAATGTTAGCCTAATAAGGGGACGCGAGCTAGTGACCACCAGAGGGCAGTAGCGAGCGTCCAGCTCTAATGGATCATCAGTCACCTGGTTCAGCAGCGCAGGTAGATTCCCCGCGACTTCCTCACCTGGTCAAGAAGGGCGTGACCTCCTACGACGTCACGCAGGCAGCAACCAATAGTCTGTCAACGAGCCACATTCAAATGTATAGCCAGCTGTATATATTGAGCTACCCATCCGCCATTACCACATGTTCCTCCGGATCATCATGCAATAAACCTGTGTTAAGCCAACCCTTCGGCTGTTGTATTGTCTTTGGTCCCTTACACTAAAAGATGACACTGCCATGCCTTGCTTAGAGACTAACTCGCTTAAAGAGCAGAATTTTCTCTAAATTGTTGCCTCGCTTTACAACTAAAACCAACCAAAAACTCGCTTAACAACTCAATCGGGGTTCATAAACCCCCACCCCCGCCAGAAGTCACAATTGGTCACTTACAATGGTGTTTCACTTAAAGAGAAAACTCGCTTAAAGAGCAATCCTGTGGAACACATTATGCTCTTTAAGCGGGATACCACTGTAATATCTAACTGGCCCATTCTCTCCCACATGTTTTAAACATTCTTGAAAAGTTTGATCCAGCCTCAAAGTTGAAGATTAATTCTAGCCAATCAAAGATTCTGACACTTAACAGGTCTTCCCCTGATAGTCAGTATTTATCTGACCTAGCAGGCATTCCCACAGTAAATTACTTCTCATTAGAATAAAGTTAATACTGTTCCTTAAACTATAAATCACTGTTAAATTTAGATAAATAAAAACTCATACAAGGACAAAATTTGAATCTGTCGTTACTGGGTTGCATAGGAGTGGTTACAATGTCAATTCTGCCTAAGTTAAAGTATCTCTTTCAAGTTCTGCCTCCAGAGATATCAGATGTGTCCTTTAGATATTATAAATGTATGCCATCAAATCTATTCTAACTTATGGCAATCCTTTCCAAGGTTTTCTAAGTAGAGAATACAAAGAAGTGGTTTACTATTCTCTCGTTCTGTGCCCTGGTTTGGTCCACTCTGCCCAAAGACCACACAGACTGGCTCTTCTACCCAGAGGCCCAGTGGGGAATGAACTTCCCACACTCTGGCACCTAAATCCAGCCAGCTCTGGTAGAGGTGCTTAGCTGTCAAGTATCCCTTATTGGCCGGGAAAACCCCTTATTTTACCCTCTTTCCCGCCGTCATCCCTTATTAATTAGACTGCAATGCCCTATTGCCACCATTGGAGGGCAGCACAGGATAAGCTTAGCTGTCAAGTATCCCATATTTGCTGGGAAATTTCTCTTATTTCCAAATCCAAAATTTGACAGGTATGTAGAGGTGTTCCAGCAGGTCAATAACTGACTTATGGCAATCCTTTTTAGGGTTTAACTACTGCCTTTAATACAGTCTTTTTAAAAATATTTCTATTAATTTTCAAAGTAAAATACAAAATAATATACAAACAAGACATAATTAAAAAATTACAAGAAATACATCCCATTTTATTACAGTCTTTAAAGACAGACTATTTAATACAACCTTCAAACACAGGCTGACCACATTTATTAATTTAGTCATAGCTCCAAGAAATCAACAATGTGTCGTGCAGTGAATTTCCACTATTTAATAAATGGTGGGCTGGATTACCAAATGTTACGGTCTATTTATGTAGCCTCGCAGATAAAACAAATATTTCATACACTTGTTGGCTTATAACCTCCCACGTGGCTACTCTTGAAAATAAAATATCAGAATTTGAGGGGGAAATTGAAAGGGCTTTTATTTTTGTCTATGAAATTTAATTACATGCCACTGATAACTAATTCCATTTCTTAAGAATGCATTTAAAATTTGGAACAACTGGCAAAATAAATTGTTTTCTGCTCCATCCCCTTTGACCCCCTTCCTTAGCCATCTGTTTCCTAATGTTGACACTCAATTTAAATTGTGGAAAGACTATGATTTATACCAATTAAGAGATTTGTATACAAGTTCTGGTTCTAAATCAGGAAGACTGATAAATCAGTGCTATCTCACCCCTTTTGCTTTCAAATATTTCCAGTTGTTCATTCCCCATCCACTTCACGTAGTAAAGTACAGCTGCTAACTTAACTGGATTTGAAACGTTGCTACTAGCCTCAGAAAATATCCAGTGGTGGCTGGCTTCAAAATTATAGGAAATGTTAATTAAATCTCAGTATGGCTGTAAATTAGATCCCAAAATGGTTTGGGAAAGAGATTTGAAGATAACCATATGGCAGGCTCTATAGAACACTGCTACTCTCAGATCATTTCCTTCCAAATTTAAGGTGCATTCTATTAAATCAGGGATGTGGCCCACTGTAGGAATCGGGGCTGCTAGGACGGCCGTTGGGTCCCGGAGGAGACTGATCAAGTAATGATACGAGGCAGTATGGAGCGAGATCAGATCAGTGGTTTATTGAAGGAAAAGCATCATCATATATAGATCAGAAGGCAATACAGGAAAAAACCATCATCTGACAGAGAATCACATCCCCTTTTTACTCAGGTTAATGGGGAATCTTTCTTGGGGAAGTTAATTAGCGTGGGCAAACATTGACAGGGGAAACACCATTGTCTAGGGCTTAGACCGGGGTAAATATGGCCACTATTTGCACCTGGGATAAGGCTAAACTCGGAGATGAGTGATTACCTTATACCTAACAGGCGTTAGTGATCTGCTTACTTGGCAGGGCTGTAGGTCAGGTCAGAAGTGGGTGAATCAAACCCTATCATTAATCCACCCCCCTTAATTTCTGTGCCCGCAGAGCCCACGGGCCAGGAGTTTTCTCAACCGAGGTGGCCTCTGCAAGAGTCGTTCCATGCCCACAGGGCATGGGGAATCCACATCTCCCCTTTTCGTTTTACTTAAGGACCTGACCGGCAACTCTGCGCAAGAGGGTTGCCAGCTGATGAGCGGGAATGACGCTTCGGGGTTCCCTCCGGGAGCGGCACTTAGATATCAGTGAGGGAATACATTGCGCGAAGCAGCATGCTGCTATGCCTAGTATAATCACGCCCACGATCACTTTGAGCACCGTCTGAAGCCATCCCCATGGAATCCATGACCACATCCAGTCCCACAATGAACTGAGCCAAGTCCCCCATGCGGAACCCTCCCTGATGCCCTCGACTATGGTGTGGAGGTCTGTGAGCTGACTCTGAACCTTACGGGAGTTATCAGTGAGATTAAAACAACACATACCATGAAAAGATTCACAACCCAGATGATGTAACAATAAGTCTATAGCCGCTCGATTGCCAAGTATGGCATGGCGAAGCTCCGCCTGCTCTTGGTTGAGCAGCGCTATCGCCGAGGAGGTATGGTTAATGGCTTTGGCTAATCCGCAAGCCAGTCGACCAATCCTCCGAGTGTTGCCGACGGCTAAGCCTGGCACGCCAAGAAAGCTGACCGCCAACGAGAGATATTCGGCTGAACTCATTACTCTAAAGCTGCTCTCACATGAGCTGTCTAACTGGGTGGTGCGAGTGCGTCGTATGGGTGCTGGAACATTTGTAACATTTGTGCATGGGGTGACCATATCCTTAGTAGGGAGTAACAGTGTCAAACGACTGATACAACATATAGCATCTGATACATTTGCGGGAATGTAGTTCCAAGTGTACTGATTACATGTAAAGAACCAACCGGATGGTAGGGTAACATGAGCATACATCGAACCGAGTGTCTGTGGGTTGTTACAAGTCCAGTTGCCGCTGCCAACTTCAAGGCAACAGCGCCTTCGGCCGACTGCGCCTTCGGCCGACTTCAGCCGGTCATTCGAGCACAAGTAGAGTTCGGGCTGACCGCCACTCGAGGAGTGTGGAGAGTGGCTGCGTCAGCCGACAAAGTCATTATCAGCCGCATCTCCCAGCGGGCGTATTCCGAGGAGCTTGCTGGGTTGTACGGGCTGAAAATCCGTTTCACTAGCCAGTCCCCATCCCTGGGGTGCGCGCCTAGAGAGTGGCACACTGGGATGAGGCAGGTGCTCAA
Source organism: Bradypodion pumilum (assembly GCA_035047305.1). Lineage (NCBI taxonomy): Eukaryota > Metazoa > Chordata > Lepidosauria > Squamata > Chamaeleonidae > Bradypodion > Bradypodion pumilum. The sequence continues at coordinate 208,255,137 of JAWDJD010000002.1, forward strand.
GATTGAGGCAGAACCAATGTCCTGTCTCCGGCAAAAATCGGACTGGTTGACGAGACCCGCCAACCTTTCCCATATGTTGTAATGCATCCGGGCGGAAAGGTCTCCGCCTGGCATCAGATCGTTGGCCTTCAATGAGGCGGCCTGAACGCCTCCCCCCGCAAGTAGGGAGAGGGTCAGGATGATGATGACTGCCACGGAGTTGGCATTGATCTGGGCAAAGACTGCAGCGACGAAGTTCTCCGGTGTCGGCTCCCTCTCCTCGCGTTGGAGGGCGTCCCGGGCCTCATTGCAAAGAGCCTTGACCATTCCCCAGGTGACCTTCGGCGCTGTCATCTGTGGCCGCTTCCTCCGACGGGTCCTCTCGGTCAGGGCGAGGTCCTCCATCTCCGGATCCGGACTCGGGTCGGTCTGGGTCCACGCCATGTGGTTCCAAGTGAGGCTTGACACACCGAGCTGGGATCCAAACGACACCTGTAGGAGACATAACTGCAGCATACCCTCTTCCCCAGGTTACGAGTGGCGCCGGGCCCCTCCAGGAAGGGTCCGGTGGCACCCGGTATCGAACCATCGGTCGTGGGAGAGCTGCCGAACGGCGGAAGTGCTTCTCCTGCGGCGTGCAATCGGAAAAAAACATTAAGGTGATTGTACGTGAACAATACCTTATTCAGACAATGCTGTGCCTGACCCTGTGACTTGGGGAGGGCTGGTGGCTCCCCCCTTTCTGTTTGTTTGTCAATATAGGACTTGAGTGTCCGATTGACCCGTTCCACAATCGCTTGCCCCTGCAAATTGTAAGGAACGCCAAAAGTATGCTTAATGTCCCAGGTGGCCATGAAGGCCGCCAGCTGCCTGGAGCTGTAGGACGGCGCGTTATCGGTTTTCACGTGCCGCGGCTTGCCCATTGCCGCAATGCAGGAAAGGAGGTGCTGCTCCACGTGGGAGGCAGTCTCCCCTTTCTGCGCCGTTGCCCAAACGAATTGAGAAAAGGTATCAATGCAAACGTGCATGTACTGCCATCTGCCAAACTGCGGAACATGCGTGACGTCCATTTGCCACACCTGGTTGGCCTCTGTCCCTTGTGGGTTGACCCCCCACGAGGGCCCCCCCGGTGCCCCTGCACAATGCTGACAAGAGCGAACTATGCCTTGGGCTTGAGAAAGCGGCAGATTGAACTGTCCGGCGAGCGCTTTGGCAATTTGGTGAAAGAATGCATGACTTTAGATTGGCGTAGTGAAGACACCTTACACTGAACGTTGCTGAATTTCCTTTGCCGCCGCATCCGCTCTGATATTGCCCGCGGAAATCGGACCCGGTAGGTCTTGGTGACTTCGGATGTGGGCAATATAGAGCGGCTCCGTGCGGTTTCGCAAATGAAATTGAGCAGTGAGGAACAAACTAAGCAAATTCTTGTCTATCGCGGGAGTGATGTATTCTCCCGGTAGACTGTGAAGCAAATTCCTGACATACTGACTGTCAGTAATGATGTTTAGGCGCTCTTTGGCGAAGGTGCGCAAGGCAAGGTACACCGCTGCCAACTCTGCCCGCTGCGCGGACTTCTGTGGAAGAGTTAACAGCGGACGCCAAGCCTGGTCCTCCTGCCAAGTCAAGACACCATATGTGCGACCCCCATCCGTAAAAACTGTCCTGGCCCCCTGAAGTGGAACCAGAGAAAGCAATTCGAACAAGCTGACTGTCTGCGTTTGAAGTGAGACAAGTCTGGGGTCTTTCGGCAAGTGGTATGCCAAGCATCCGGTGAATCCTTCCAAAGCAATTGGAAGCGAGTCACCGAGCTGCATCAACTGCTGAATCTGTTCTTTGGTGAATGGGACCACGATCTTTGCTAAATCGTGCCCTGAAATGTCCCTGGCTCTCAGCCTTCCACGGTAAACCACCACGGAGACCAATTCTTGGGGAGGAACAATGTTTCGGGAAGAGGTGTTCGGCAAGTACACCCATTCCATGATACTCGCTCCTTTCTCGGAGTCCACTCCTAGGGCTCCGGTGAACATGGATCCTGCCCGAACTATGTACAAGTTCAGGATCGGGGCATATGGCCCCTGAGCAATCCTGTCCACCCACCTTTGGCTGAGAATTTGGTTGACTTTCTCGAGGGCCAAGCGCGCTTCTCGAGAAATTTGTATCCGGTCTGCCGGCTGCTTGCCTAATGTTAGCAGCGAGAAGAGCGGTTTCAAAAGGTCCGTATCCAATCAGAAATACGGTCTGGCCCAATTAATGTTCCCTAGAACCTGCTGCAATTCTACCAAGGTGACCGAATCCTTCAAATTGATTTGGGGCAAAACTGGTGCTGCGAAAGAGCGGAGAAGCCGATGACCCAAGTATGAGAAGGGCTCGGTTCTCTGCACTTTCTCCGGGGCAATGAGTAAACCTTTCTCCCCCAGGCTGGTCTGGAGGTCAGAAAACATTTCGCTGCCGAGTTGCGGCACTGCGACCAAGATGTCATCCATGAAATGGCATACTAAGGCTTTGGGGTGAAGGTTTCGAAACTTTGCCAGTGCATTGTGAACATAAATTTGGCACAGGGTGGGCGAATTGAGCATCTCCTGTGGCAAGAATTTCCACGCGTAACGCTGCGTGGGCTCGCTGTGGTTCACAACCGGCACTGTAAAGGCGAACCTTTCCCTGTCCCTGGGGTCTAAGGGAATCGTGTAAAAACAATCCTTGAGATCTACAACTAGGATCTCATAAGAACATAAGAACATAAGAACAGCCTTGCTGGAACAGGCCACAGCCCATCCAGTCCAGCATTCTGTCTCACACAGTGGCTCACCATTTCCTTCAGGGTATTCCCAAGCAGATGCCTTCACCTGCTTAGGATTCCCTGGAAATGATATTGAGAGATATCCTGCCTATCTCTCCAACCCGGAGGTTGTCCTTAAGTATCCATAATTATAGCCATTGATACTCTTGTCCTCCATGAACTTGTCTAATCCTTTCTTAAAGCTGTCAAGACTGACAGCTGTCACCACTTCTTCTGGCAGGGAGTTCCATAGACCAGTAATCCTCTGGGTGAAAAAGTACTTTCTCTTATTTGTTTGAGAACTAGTACCCAAAAGTTTCATGGAGTGTCCCCTAGTTCTAGTGTTATGCGATAGGGAAAACAGTTTTTCCTTATCTACTTTGTCCACACCGTGCATGATTTTATAAACTTCAATCAGGTCACCTCTTAGACGTCGTCGTTCAAGAGTGAAGAGGCCCAACCGTTGCAGCCTCAGATGGTAAGGAAGGTGTTCCAGTCCCCTAATCATTCTGGTTGCCCTCCTCTGCACTTTTTCCAGCTCCATAATATCCTTCTGGAGGTATGGCGACCAGAACTGTACACAGTATTCCAGATGGGGCCTCACCATAGATTTATAAAGAGGCAAAATGACACTTGCTGACTTATTTTCTATACCCTTCCTAATGATCCCTAGCATTGAGTTTGCTTTTTTCACTGCTGAGGCACACTGGGTTGACACCTTCATTGAGTTGTCCACCAGGACACCAAGGTCCCTTTCCTGGTTTGTCGCAGAGAGTTCAGACCCCATCAGTTTATAAGTGTAATTGGGGTTCTTTGCCCCAACATGCATCACTCTGCACTTACTAATGTTGAAACTCATTTGCCACTGTTTTGCCCACTCCCCCAGTGTCGAGAGATCCCTCTGGAGCTCCTCACAATCTCTCACAGTTTTCACTACCCTGTATAATTTAGTGTCGTCAGCAAATCTCCCACCCCTCGGGAATCATATTTGGATTTGGGATGCCGCATTGGAGCGGACCCATTGGCTGTATACACTTATTGATCTCTCTGAGATCGTGGAGGAGTCGCCACTTCCCCGACTTCTTCTTTATGACAAAAATTGGCGAATTCCAAGGACTAGTGGACTGCTCTATATGTCCTGCGTCTAGCTGTTCTTTAACCAGTTGCTTTAGGGCGACTAACTTCTCCCCCACTACCGGCCATTGTTCCACCCAGACCGGCGTACCGGTGAGCCATTTAAGTGGCAACGCCATTACCCGAAGGTAAGCGTAGCACCGTACTGCTGTAAAATGTCTCGCCCCCAAAGGTTGATGTGCACGTCCAGAATGTGCGGCCGAATGACCGCTGTGCCGTCAGCCCTTGGGATCGTGACTTCTACCCACTCCCGGCTCCTAAACGCTTCTTGGATGCCGCCTACCCCCCACACATCGGAGACCGGCTCAATGGCCCACTCCCATGGCCACTGGCTTCTGCTTATCACGCTCTCATCAGCTCCGGTATCTAATAACCCTGAAAATGATCTTTTATTCAGAAATACCTCAATAACTGGGCGCTGTTTCCACTCAATGTTGGTCTCCACTGTCGCTAAGACCTGGTATCCTTGTACTGCCTCACTGGCGTTCGAGCGGTCCTCGGACCGGGACTCTGAGCTGTCCCTGAGCCTTCCCTGGCTATCTGCTGGCGAGTGACAAGGAACCATAATCAGTTGCGCTAAGGTGTCTCCTTTGTGAATTGTCTGGGGTAAGTGTGTCCAAAGCTGAACTTGGAGAACGCCTGAAAAATTCGAGTCAATGACTCCCGGAATTACAAGAATTCCGCGTGCTCCTGCTACACTGCGAGGCAAAACTAAACCTATAAAGCCTTTGGGCAGGGGTCCCATGTACTGGGAGTCCACCAGATAGACTGTGCCTGGCAAGTCGCATGTGACGTCTGCCTGGCAAGTCAATTCTAGCCCTGTGTTACCCTTGGGGCTGGCCTGTGCCTTCGCAATGCCTGGAATGTGAATGGAATCTAGTCTAGCTCTGGCGAGCTCTGAGCGAGGGAGGCCTCTGTTTGGACCAGGGCCAGAGACATGCCCGCGTTCCGGTTTCCCGAACTCGGACAGTTTCTGGCCCAATGGTAGCCTTTCTTGCATTTTGGACATAGGGTGTTTGGAGCCTTGGAACGGCCGGAATTTTGTCCGCCCCCCTTGGATCGGCACTCCCTAGCGAAGTGACCGACCTTGCCACAATTGTGACATGCCCCTTGATTTTTGCTTTTGGGTCTCCTACCCCCTTGCACCACTGCCGCTAGCAATCCCATCTTATAGGATTCTGTGCCAACGTCGGCGCAAGCCCTGATCATGTCTGTGAGGGTCAAGTCGGGACGGTTGCCCAGTGACTGCAAGATTTTACGGCAGTCTAGATTGGCATTGTCCTTGACCAACTTCATCATGAGCTCTTGTTGGGCTTGCTCATTGTCTATCTGCCTACTGATCGCTTCCTCCAAGCAATTGATGAAGTCCATGTAGGGCTCCTGGGCTCCCTGCTTAATTGCGGTGTAATTCTTAGCCGCCTTGCCAGTGGCTGGAACCTTGAAGAAAGCTCTAAAGGCAGCCTCGGCTGACATCTGAAGAGTGGCGAGCGGCAAGTTGATCTGCTCATCAATGGATTCGAAGGCCCCTGACCCATATAACTGGTCAGGAAGTACTGTGCCTCCCATCCTGGCAGCCCTAGTCTGAGCCTCAAGGCGAAACTCGCTGTCCCAAATCAGGTACTGGCTAGGGTTGAGCATCATCCACATGACGGCTTTCCAGTCGTGCGGGATGAACATGGTGTTCTCGCACACTTGCTGAAGCGTGCCCCTAGTAAACCGACTCTGGAGCCCTGTCTCTGAAATGGCCTTCCGTATAGCCATGAGAAGCTTATACGGGACTGGTGAGTGAACTATCTGCTGGGCCCCTGTGAGGGCATCCATCTCCATGCGAATTGGACAAATCTGACTAAGCTCAGCTAGTTCTTCTGCTGGCAATTCCCCCTTCCTGAGTTCTTCCTCAACTGTGCGCTGAAGGGCACTCTTGGTAACTCGGGAACCTGGAGCTGTCAGAGAAGCGCCTGCGCTCCTCATTCCTTGCATTCCGTCGGTGACGTCTGCAGCTGTCACCGAGGGAAAGTTCCCTACGCTACTCTGCCTGAACTGGAGTGACCGATAGAGTGCCGTGGGCGCCGATGGTTCGGCTGGCGCTGGGGGTTCTTTGGCCTCTACCCGGACTGGTTCTATCTCCGCTAAGAGTTTCCTACATTTGCTCCATGTGCGAATTACGCCTTCTGGAGCTTTCGGGGGTTGCTGAATGCAGTCTCCTATCTGATCCCAAAGCTTAAGGGTTAACGTACCTACTTCTGGGTAAAGCAGGCAGTGTTCCCTCAGGTACGCCAAAAGTCTCGGTAGCTCTCTGCTGTGAAACCTTAACTGAAACACCCTGGCCAGGATTCTGAACTCTTCCTCACGAGTTCTTTGGCTAGCGGACGGACCTTGTCGCTGAGGACAAGTCCCCATATTACCTGCGAAGGGTCCTTCGAAGTTTCCTCCTCGGGACGAGTCGACGCATCTTTGGGCAAGGTAATAGGTTCTGGCGACGATTCTCTGGGTAGAGCTCGGAGCGTGGACTGCTGCCACAGGCCCTCGGTGGCCTCTGCGCTGTCAGGGGTTCACAGCTGACCCTGAGCGGAACGCATTTTTCCGTAACCTGCAAGCCGCCGCGAAAGTTGGGAGCAAGCTGTAGGAAGCCTCTCTGGAATGCCTCGCCGCTTAGGCCGCCTTCCCGACTGGCCGGTTTACCGGCCGGGCTGCCGCGCTGTCCTCCGGGACGATCGGACGCGGTTCAAGCGCAGAACCGGACCGTGTGATCGCTTACTCATGGGTAAGATCACGTCTCGGGGTCACCAGATGTAGGAATCGGGGCCACTAGGACGGCCGTTGGGTCCCGGAGGAGACTGATCAAGTAACGATACGAGGCAGTATGGAGCGAGATCAGATCAGTGGTTTATTGAAGGAAAAGCATCATCATATATAGATCAGAAGGCAATACAGGAAAAAACCGTCATCTGACAGAGAATCACATCACCTGTTTACTCAGGTTAATGGGGAATCTTTCTTGGGGAAGTTAATTAGCGTGGGCAAACATTGACAGGGGAAACACCATTGTCTAGGGCTTAGACCGGGGTAAATATGGCCACTATTTGCACCTGGGATAAGGCTAAACTCGGAGATGAGTGATTACCTTATACCTAACAGGCGTTAGTGATCTGCTTACTTGGCAGGGCTGTAGGTCAGGTCAGAAGTGGGTGAATCAAACCCTATCATTAATCCACCCCCCTTAATTTCTGTGCCCGCAGAGCCCACGGGCCAGGAGTTTTCTCAACCGAGGTGGCCTCTGCAAGGGCCGTTCCATGCCCACAGGGCATGGGGAATCCACAGCCCACAGCACCATTTCATGTGCCCCCCGCCTCCACTACACCAAGAAGTGCGATGTGGTGCCGCTCGCCAAAATGGCCGTCCAGTCCCCAAAGCTGTCTCAGGGAGTGTGACCCGGCCCCTGGCTTTAAAAGGTTGAAAACTCATGTATTAAATCTTAACAGAGGTGATGTTTTACTTATTACTAAAGAAGTTACTTCAGCCTGTTAAAGGGAATGTGGGAATATTGGAATATACTTCCTTATGTAGTGGACATGCACCAATTCAATAGTTCTGGTCAAGGGTTTTTACAGAAATAGAATTAATCACAGGGGGAAAATATATATAATGCAGCCAGATCTAGTTCTTTTGTCCTTATTTTCAGGCAATAACAAACTGCTAACTCATGAACAATCAATTGTCTTTTTCTATGTGGCAGCATGTTTGGAAATTGCCACAAACTGGAAGCAGACTTTTTATTTATCTTTGCATTTATCGAATAATAGAGTACAGCATATTGTCCTAATGGAAAAATTAACACACACGTTTAGGGTCGCCATACATCCTGGAAAACCGGGATTGTCCCAGATTCAAGGTCGGGAAAATTGTCCCGGCCAGTTCAATAAAAATCATGTTAAAGTCCCGGATTTTTAAAACTTATTGATTGTGTATTATAACAAATCATTAAAATAAATTCAAACTCTCACCATCAAATGAGTGATTTCCTGCCACATTGGAGTTGGAGTATACCTGGAGATAAATCTTAATGTCCTCGCCTCACACCACTGCCCGATAAGTGTGAAAAGTGTGTTTCCTGGAACCGAGGACGTTAAGAGTTGACCGTGACGTGACTTCTCAGAAGTACAACAGATCATCTCACAGTAAGAATTAACTGTTGTAAATAAATGTATTTATGTATTGATATATTTAATGTGAAAGTGTTTTATAGCTGTCATTATATTGTTTTTTAAAAAGGCTATTTTGTAGATAACCCACCCATTTTTGTCAAGTATATTTCTGTCCCGGTTTTGTGGGAGAGAAATAGCAACTCTACACCCGTTCAAGGGACTGCAGTGGCTCAAGTGGATAAGATGCTGACTGGGAGGCGGAAGGTCAGCAGTACTGCAGGACGGATTGAGCTCCTGTCTTTGTCCCAGCTCCTGCCAACCTAGCAGTTCAAAAGCAAGAAATTGCATGTAGATAAATAGGGACTACTTTGGTGGGAAGGTAACAGCGTTCCATGCGCTCCGGTGTCTAGTCATGCCTGCCACATGACCATGGAAACGTCTGCAGAAGCAGACAACGCTGGCTCTTCGGCTTTGAAACAGAGATGAGCACTGCACCCTAGAGTCGGATACAACTGGCTTTCGAGCAAGGGAAACCTTTACCTTACACCCGTTCAAATTATTTAAATAACCACAGTCCTGATATGATTTTTTAAATGACATCATTTCTTTTCTTAATGTGAATAAGAATGGCAAGAGTTATTTTCCACCAAGCTTTCATGTCAATCCTTGATGCAGTATTCTAATCTGATGCAGATTGCAATGATGTGACAGTACCTTGTCAGATTATACATATCTAGCAGAAGACCTGTACTGTACTGTTATTTTCTTTTTCTTTCTTTCATTAAAAGTGAGGAAAAGCCCTGTTCAGTGCAGAAGATGATAGTGCATACCATCAACTTGCAAGGCACTAAACGGAGTGTTATAATTACGGGGTTATGACGTCAATCGATGTCAATTTACGGGGTAATCCCGGCCAAATCGGGAAGATTGACAGGTATGGTACTCTAGATGTGGTTTGGCTAGTGTGGTTTGGCTAGTGCTGCCTAATTCCCTATACCAGCTGGATGTTTTAGCACCCAAGGCAGAAAAATCGCCGTACCTCAAATTTCCAGCCTGAGGTGGTGGCTACACTCTGGTTGTGATGGAACACTGGCTACCTTTTCATGATACCCCAAAGCTCCTGCCCAAGGCAGCTGTGTGACTATGTAGTAATACAATGGTAGGACCACTTCTGATTGCTTCATGTCTTCATCATCATTATTATCATCATTATAATTTTAAAGTGGCAGCGCTGAGAGAGACCCAATAAATCAGGGGCTCCCAAACTTTTCAAGATGGGAGCCAGGTTACGCTCTTTCAGTCAGCTTCAAGGGTAGGACAGCCATTTTGCCCTGCCTGCATGATGAGGGTGGCCATGTTGTCCCAACAGATTCAAAGGGGTGGCCATTTTGTTTTTCCAATGCCCTTGGAAGGCTGAGGCATCACATGAAATGGCACCATGGGCCGGAGCCAGCCAATGGGCCTTAGGTTGGGAACCCATGCTATAAATCATCTAGTCCAGCCAATCAAGGAGGCTCAACAGGGAATTGAATACCCAAACAGATACTTACATCCAGCAGATCTATAGAATACACTGTCAAGAATCCCATTAACACTGGCATTGTGTAGTGGTTTAAACTGCCACATGTGAAGAAGTTGCTCCTTGTTTTTGTCACCAACGTCACAATTGGAAATACCATACCCATCAAGCGCGGCTCCGGAAAATATGGGACCTGCACAGAACCCTTCTGCGCAGAAGGGTTCTGCGCATATTCACATATGCAGTAACTACTTTCCCTGCCAGTCAAATTACGGGATGGCGGCGGGAAAGTGGAGGAAGTGGCATGAAAATACAGGAAATCCAGGCCAATCCGGGGATACTTGACAGGTATGGGAAATACACTCAGAAGCTATTAAACCAGTGGCAATTTGCTGGTGTGAAGCTCATGCCAATGTGCTTAACACCAGTGTAACTCACCAGTAGGGTTCCAAGGCTTTGCTGCATTTCCTGTCTGAAGTTTGCCTCCTTCTGCCTGATGTTAAGAACAGGGCCTGTGGACACTTGGGAAAGAAGCTCATGGGATTGTCTTTCCTGTTCTGCAGGTTCTGGACATGTCTTCCTCCCTGACAAGGTAAGTGGCTGTGAATTTTCACCCACAGGTTCAAAGAAACAACCTCAAAAAGACAGAAGGAAACAGAAGTCGCTTGAGTTAGGCCAGGATAAAGAAAATGTAACCCAAGCACAAAATGGGAGGCAGAGTTGAAAGCCAGATGTTAGGGGCAGACAGGTCGTTCCACATCTGGCTTATCCTTAAGTGATAAGCAAGGCAGTGTAAGAGATTTTACCTTTAGTAAGAGAAGGTAAGATGTTGATGTTGTTTTGATGGTCCTGTAAAGATTTGGGGCCTTTGCAAAATTGGTGTGCATTTCTTGAAAACCTACTAGTTGTATATTTCTGCACCAACTATTTAAAAAGTACTTTGTTTTTCTTGTGTTTATTGTTACACGTGTGGAAACAGATACACACAGATGCCTCTTTGAGAACTCTCTGAATCAGATGCCTCCTTACCAATCCTGTTCATTTCATGGGGGAAGGAAAGAGACAAAGGTACTATCTACATGGACATTTATCCCACTCTTCCAGGCTTTTTACAGTGGGCCCAGTATGCTTTACTGCTGGTGTCCACACGTGTTGGACTCTGGTGCGGAGCAACTCACTCAATGTGCCACAATTTCATTCCCCCAAATGTGGATACATACCTGTCAAGTATTGGGAAATTCCTGTCAAATAAGGGAAATGTCCCATCCAAAATGGGAAACTGGACAGCTCTGCTTATCCTGTGCTGGCCTCCAGTCTAACTCCAGTCTAATTGCAGTCTAACTAATACGGGATGATGGCAGGAAAGAGTGTAAAATACGGGGGTTTGACAGAAATTTCCCAAAACTTGACAGGTATGTGTGGATGCTATGAGTGGAATAAAAGAGAGGAAAGCAACTATCTGTGTTTCTTCCAGGATAAACATCACAATGATCAGCTAGCCTCCGCGTTGGAGAGATAGGCAGGATATTTCTCAATGCCATTTCCAGGGAATCCTAAGCAGGTGAAGGCATCTACTTGGGAATAATACTCTGAAGGAAATGGTGAGCCACTGTGTGAGACAAAATGCTGGACTGGATGGGCTGTGGCCTGTTCCAGCAAGGCTGTTCTTATGTTCTTATGTACTTAAGGAAATATATATACTGTATAATATATACAGTAGTTAATTCTTCTACAGCTTAATTCCACAATTCTCCTGTTCCTGGTAAACTGAGTTAATAATAAAACTCTGTTCTTTACATGATCTTTAAATTCAGGTTAATGTTTTTTTAAATTATATTTGTTACTATGATATTTTAAAGTACAGTAAAACCTCGAGTTACGAATGGCTCAACCTACGAAAAACTTGCGATACAAAAGGAAATCTCTGGGGAAATTTGCTTCAAGATATGAATTTTTTTCAAGACAAAGTTTTTTGGAGGGTCTTCCAATGCTTCCCACAGTGGCGGAAGGGTGTTTGGAGCATTTTTTTTCTTTTTTCTTTTCTTTTTCCTTGTGTATTGCCCTTGTAATATTTATTGCTCTTGAAATGTTTTTTACTGTGCTAATGTGATAAGACCCATCTGACTGTATTTTATTTTATGTTAGTTGTATTTATATTTGATATTATAATATTGTAATATATGTTGTCCCATGGTATGTTAGCCGCTCTGAGTCACTTTGGCGAGTAAGGCGGCATACAAGTCTAATTAATAATAATAATAATAATAATAATAATAATAATAATAATAATAATAATAATAATAATAATAATAATAATAATAATAATAATAATAATAATTTCTGCTCCATTTTTGGAATTTTTCGTTGTGTTTTGGCACCACCAGAACCTCTCACTGCAACCAGGAAATGCCGAAAATCCCCCCCCCCCTCTGAAAGAGCTGATTGTTGGATACTGAGCTGGCAATTACCAGAGCTGGCCACTAGAGGGTGTTGTCAGAAATGTGCTGAATATGCATTGAAAATCAAGATACTGTAATCAGTTCCAGAGCTCAGGGAAAAAGCCAAAAAGTCGTATATCTGTTCAAATCTCTTTATAAAGTGGCCAAAATGCAGCAAAACATTCCAAAGTGCACTTTATGCAGAGTTTTGAACAGAAAAAAATATGTTTCTTTGGCTTTTTTCTGATCTCCGCAACAGATTACAGTAATACCTCATACAAAGTCCGCTTCATACAACATCGGATTCATACAGCATCGCCTGATTCCATGAAAAAAGTTGCCTCATACAAAGTCGTGTGACGTTGTATGAGGCATTGGGGTTTTCCCAGGTTGCATTGTGCCTGGGCAGTATAAAAGGCAGGACACGCGTGCATTGCTCTTGTGGTTTTGCATGAGGCAAAGAGTGTTTAGGAGTGGTTTTGAGCGCGATTTTGGATGGTTTTGAATTTTTTTGTCAGAATTTTTAGACGCATTCCTGGGATTTTTGCAGCATTCTTCAGGTTCTTGGACAATCAGGGTTGTTTGACAAGTTTTTGTAATATTTTTAGCCTTTAGACAATGATTTCTTAAATTTCTGTCAGTTTCCTGTTTCCTTGACTTTGCCCTGAAGTCTGTGCTGTTACAGTACAATGTATCTCTATGGAAATGACGTTGTATGAGGCATCGCGGCAAGGATTTGGACATTGTATGAGGCATTGCGGCTAGGATTTTGCATGCCTCATACAAAGTCTAAATCCGTATAAAGTCCAAACTTGTGGAACCAAGTTTGGACGTTGTATGAGGTATCACTGTATTTGCTTTTCAGTGTATCCCTATGGGAAACTACATTTTGAGATACAATTTTTTTGAGATACGAGAAACCTTGAGGAATGAATTGATTTCATTGATTTCGTGGTTTTACTGTATGTTTGTCTACTCTAAATGCTTCTAGAATGATTTTATCATAACAAACTGCTAGTTTGTGCGGAAAAGAAACCTAAGGGGCAGGCAGGGGCCAAGCATGAGCTGATCTGATGTTTTCTCTATGTTGCTGCTGGTTTTTCTACCACATACTCTACTAACTTAAGAGGAATAACTAAAAATTTCCCAACACAGTTGAATGTTATTGCTAGTGGTAAAGTAGTGTCCTCTGCCTCACTGTAGGGAAACAAGCTAGGCAAAGGAGCAGGGAAGAGATTGCCAGCAACAAACAACTCTCCTTTAGGCCAACCTCTAGCCAGTGTGTGCCACCTGAAGTGGTTCCCTCACTGTGTCGATGGTAGGGCTGGCATTGGGCTATGCTATTTATAGACATCACCATCTCCTTTTCTTTTCTCTGTGCTTTCCTTCACTAATCTTTTGCCTGATCTAGAGAATCCAAGCTTCAAAGACGGCAACAACAACAAAAGAGAGTGTTCAGACAGTTGTTTGGCTCTGGGTCAAGGATGGGCTGTCTTCGGGCCTCTCTCCACCATCCTTGTTTGCCTGGATCTGTGGCTTCCGTGGAAGCCAGGCCCAAGGAATACAAGCTGCTATGAATCACTGCAATATTTGATTAGATATCCTTTCTGCAGATGGCTAATTCAAACCATCCCACAGCCAAGCTCTCGTGTGAGTGGGCGGAGGGGCTTCTTCAGGACAGGGGGAAGGGGGAGAAAGCTAGGAGCCAGCAAACCACAAAGCAAGGAGCGCAAACCAGACCCTCCCTGTGGTTCTCTGGGATTTTCTTCTCAATTGGGTGCTTCCAGCTACATGCCTGTTTGTGCCTCAGTTTACTCCCTGTGAAATGGTGCCACCATGCCAGCAGTCTTGCCTGTGTTCTTTGTTATTATGGGCATGCAATTCATGTGACACCAGCCAAACCAACAGCTACAAGCAGCTATTCGGCAACTGTCACTGCTCTCAAAAATGCTGCTCCCCTCCTTGGGGGGAAATTATGTGACAAACAGAAGCAGAGTCGCTTTGCAAAGACTGCCTCCTGCTGGTATATTTTGTTTTACTCTAGCATGTTTCATCCTCAGGATGGCTTCTCTGCACCAGCCGAAGATATTCTGCTGCAGCCCATATTTTGGGTCGCATACAAACACAGGCAAATTTAATCCACCTGGCTTCTCCCAGAAAATCCGGAAAGAATGTGCCTGTATGTGCAGAAACAGGTGTTATAGACAACTTGTGATTAGAGTTGAAAGCATGTCAAGTGTTGGAAGGATGTGATTCAGGCACAACTTCAGGTCTGAGAAATCAAAACTTCAAAAGATCTCTGCGCTTAAGTTCTGTAGACCAGTCACGAAAAGCAAGCTAACTGACCAGCTACTTCAGGTGAATAACATTCTTGGAATTCCCTTTTCTAATGACAAATTATCTGTTATGTGTTTCTGTCCACAGTTGAATGCAGGTGAAGGAATTAGCCATGCAACTATAGTTCCCAAAGGTCTGTGTGAAATGGAATGCTTATTAAGTGACTTTAGCAGTGCTTTCAGCAAATGACATCTGAGCTATTCTGTATTTTGTTTGTGCAGAGGGAAAAGATGGATATAGAGAATAGTTAAATGAAGGTACTGTATATATAGTTAAATGAAGGTACTGTATATAATGTCCTACCGGGGTGGGTGCACGTAATAGTTTTTATTCATTTGTTAAGATATTGTGTATTTTTTAAATTTCATATTTGTATTTGTATGTTGTTTTTCTATGTTAATTTTGAATTTTTAAAAAAATTAGACATAAAAAGGTTTTTTAAAAAGCAGTGGGAAAACTTAGGAGGGTTCAAAGTAGAAAATGAATGTATTTCCTGTAAGATTCTGTAAATGACGCAAAGCAGCTGCATAATTAGAGCCCTATCAGGAAGTATCCTCTAGCATGCTAACATGCCCTCCTCAGGAACCCTCTTTCCAACAATGTCAGAGAGTTCCAGAGAGACAGAAGAAAAAGGCAATTATAGCAGTGTAACAAGTAACTTACTGGGGCTGGTCCATTCTGGAGTCATAAATAGTACCTGCAAGAATTAACCATTGAGGGATGCAGGAGCACAGCTATCAAGGATACTGGGATGTCCATTCCCATCATCTTCTGGGACATTCTGAGGGACTGTGCCCCATACCTCCAAACGAAGCAGGCCTTCATTGGGAAACAAAATGGCTCCTAACACAACAGTTGGCTCCCACAGTGTGAAGGACACAAAATGATACGTACACCTTGCCATCCAAAACAGGGATTCCCAAACTTTTCAAACCGGCTCACACTCTCTCAGTCAGCTTTGAGGGCTGGATGGCCATTTTGCCATGACTGCACGATGGAGGTGGCCATTTTGTCCCAACAGCTTCAAAGGGGGCAGCCATTTTGTTTCTCAAATGCCCTTGGAGTGGTGGGGTGCCACATGAAATGGTGCCATGGGTCAGATCCAGCCCATGGGAACCCCTGATCCAAATGCCTTTGTGACCAAAACTGGCTGAAGTGAACCAAATAATACACCTGGCCACTAAAAGCAGAGTTGAGTGACACGTGACCCTTGAGATGTCACCTGACTACAATTCCTGTCTGGTGCTGTTAGATCTCAGGGTGCCAGCTGAAGAAGCCTAAGGGAAAACCCTTGTTTCTCTTGGTCTCCAGATAGGGAGACAACAAATCTCTAGGCAAGTAGGACTGGGGCAGGGAATCATTTGCTGTGCCTTCCGGGTCTTCTTTATTATGGAGAGGCTCTTCCTCTGAATAAGGCAATTGTGGGTAAAAGGAGGTCTATAGCATTGCTCCTTTGCAACCAGGGTCACCGGGGGGGGGGGGGGTGTGACTCATGGATTGAGCAATGTGGGCACCTTGTCCTCAGGTTGGACACCTGCTCCATTCATCTATGGTGATTCATCTATGGTTATCAATCCTGAGTGACAAGAAACCTGTTATTTGACTTTGTGTTTCGTGTGTGTGTGTGTGTGTGTGTGTGTGTGTGTGTGTGTGTGTGTGTGTGTGTGTGTGTGTGTGTGTGTGTGTGTGTGTGTGTGTGTGTGTGTGTGAGTGTGAGTGTGTGTGTGTGTGTGTGTGTGTGTGTGTAAATATTTGTAAGGTTTAGTCTCCAAATTGGCCACTAACACAAGAAGCTACCTGAGCTATCAAAGCAGCAAGGGCAATGATAATGCCAACCTCTCCCAGAATTTTAAAAACCAGGACTCCAGCCTCTGGGAACCAGTAGTCCCTTATGGTTACCTCACTCACAATACAGTGAGGTACACAGAAAGAGCCTCCACAAAGATTGTGAATATAAATCAGGCATACCCTCAGTGGCAAACTTGCCGGCTAATCTTTCTAACACCAGATCAAACCAAAGGAAATGAAGAATGAACTCCCAATGCCATACCTGTCAAGTTTTGGATTTGAAAATAAGGGAAATTTTGGGCACACCCCTATGTGGGTGTGGCCAAATCTGTGGGTGTGGCCAAATATAGCCATGTGACTTGCTGGGCTCTAGTCATGCTTGCCATATGGCCATGAAAATGTCTGCAAACACAGACAGCACTGGCTCTTTGGCTGTAAATGGAGATGGGCACTGCACCCCAATGTTGGATACGACTGGCAGATTTTACTTTTTTAGGATCAAAGATCGCTGCAGATGGTGATTGCAGCTGTGAAATAAAAAGTCGACTGATGCTTGGGAAACAAGCTATGAGGAACCTTGGGAACATAGTTAAAAGTAGAGACATCACCTTGCAAACAAAAAATTGCATAATCAAA
Source organism: Bradypodion pumilum (assembly GCA_035047305.1). Taxonomy (NCBI): domain Eukaryota; kingdom Metazoa; phylum Chordata; class Lepidosauria; order Squamata; family Chamaeleonidae; genus Bradypodion; species Bradypodion pumilum. The sequence goes on from JAWDJD010000002.1 coordinate 208,271,892, forward strand.
GCAATGGTATTCCCGGTGGTAATGTATGGGTGTGAGAGCTGGACCATTAGGAAAGCTGAGTGCAGAAAAATAGATGCCTTTGAAATGTGATGTTAGAAATAGGTCGATCCTAGAAGAAATCAACCATGACTGCTCATTAAAGGTCAAACAGTAAAGATTACGCTAAAGTACTTTGGACATCAAATGAGAAGAGAGGATTCACTTGAGAAAGCCTTGATGCTGGGAAAGGTGGAGGACAAAAGAAGGGGGTATCCAAAAATAAGATGGGTAGATGGTATTGTAGATGCAATGGGCACAAAGCTGTGTGGGCCAAAGAACCCTTTCCCCGTCTTCTTGGGGGACTTTTGTTTTCTTTCTTGTTTACTCATTTTTAATTATTTTTTCCTGGGAAGCAAAGTACAGAATAGTAAACCAGCCCCCTAGGGTTACCAACTGCTTGTAAGCAGCTTGGCTTTAATGAACTAGCCCTGCACATGGCTAGACACCTCCCCCCACATTAGGGTGGAGGAGCAATCTATTTGTTCCTCACTGCAACCAATTGAAGCACCAACACCTGAGAATGTCGGATCCAGCTTAAGGAAGGGAATTAGTAAAGAAGTAAAAAGCAACCTCTGTAGTTTCCAAGCCTCCCAGCAGCTGAGTAGTTAATTTCCCTCCAGATGGTTGGTTAGAAGGTGGGGTGCCTGTTGGGCAGGGCGGGGAAACCTTCGGCCGCAGCTTTTCCTACTGTAAAATGAACCCAGCCAGGCAACTGCAAGCAAAATAAACATCAGCTCTCTCTCTCTCTCTCTCTCTCTCTCTCTCTCTCTCTCTCTCTCTCTCTCTCTCTCTCTCTCTCTTCTCTCTCATATAGTGATCAAGCAACATCCCCTCCCCCTCCCAAGTTAACTCTAGAACAGAAACGAAAGCCTCCAGGAGGCAGGGCAGAAACACCTCAATAAACCGTGAGAGAGAAGTCTCTGCCCCAGACCAAGAGCTGAAATGATTTGCCCCTGCATATATGAAATATTGCTCACCTAGAGTAGACTCCCGTCCCATGGTGGCTCCAACCAGTAGCAGCAAAACCAAAGCCTCCATGACCATGTGGCAGGGAAATGAAAGAGAAGGCCCCCACCACCTTCTCTTTCTCTCTTCCTTTCCACAAGCGAAAAGCCACAGCGCAGCGGCCTCTGGTGGCAGGAAAAAAATAATGCAGCTTCGCCTGTGAGGGATCCGGTCAGGATTTTTTTTAAAAAATAAAATAAGGGATATCACGGGGAAATTAATAAAACGGGATGGGGATGGGAAGAGGGGTAAAAATAAGGGGTTTTCCTGGGGAAAACAGGATACTTGACAGGTATGCAATGCTACAGAGTGAGGGGCCAAATGGACTCAGAAAGGCTCAGAGCCCTCAGAAGCCTACCGCTAATGAAAGAGCAGAAAACCCAAAACAGTCTTCCCATGGCCTAAGCCTGAGGAAAAGCTCACTTCCTCAGAACATGGTCTTGAGGAGCCGAGGAGCCCCAGAAAGATTGAGATTGCTTTTGCTCTGTTGCTATTGCTGCTGCTGCTAACATAGCGTGCTCTCTCTTTATCCCCTAAGGATAAGCAGGGTAAGGAAGCAGGAAGCAGCTGCTTTGCCTTACCACAGGGAAAAATAATGTTTCTAGCTGGCTGCATGCCCAGAGGCACTTTGGAGAAACAGAAAATCTTTGCATTTTGTTGTGATGATGATAATAATAATAAAGGGGTCCCGAGAAGTCAATTTCGACTCATGGTGACCCTTTACAGCAGGGGTCCTCAAACTACGGCCTGTGGGCCGTTCTGGCATGTGGCATCAAAAAATCCAGCCCTCACCCTCATTGTGGCCATTACCGCTGCTGCTGCTTCTGCCACCTCAATCCCATGGCATGTCCCTGCTCCATAGCAGGGCGGATGTTGTAAGTAGCTGCTGCCAGAAGGGCTGGACGAGCAAGGCAGGTGTGTGTACAGCAGCTCCTTACAACATCCACCCTGCTACGGAGTGCCGGCAGGGACACGGCAAGCCAAGCAGAGGGGACAAGGATTAAGGTAGTGGTGGTGGAGGAAACTGCAGAAGCAGAGGTAGTGGTGACAGAGTCAGGCCCCTCAACAGTCTGAGGGACAGTGAACTGGACCCCGGTTTAAAAAGTTTGAGGACCCCTGCTTTACAGGGTTTATAAGGTAGAAAATATACAGAAGTGGTTTACCATTCCCTCTTCCTTGAGCTGCCCTGGGACTGTGCAGTTTGCCCATAGCTACACAGCTGGACTCTCCTCCCAGGACACACAGTGGGGAATTGAACTCCCAACATCTGGTTGTAGCGATATCTGGCCGCTAGGGCGGCGTTAGAGCCCGGAGGAGACTGATCAATGACAACACGAGGCAACAGGAGCGAGATCAGATCAGTACTTTATTGGAAAAAGGCAACATCATTTATAGGGAAAAAAGCGCAACGGTGGCAAGCTGTCACCTGACAGGAAAATTACCTCACCCACGTACACGGGTTAATGGGGAATTCTTCAAAGGGGAGTTTAATCAGCTGGGGCAAACATGGGTTTAGGGACCTCATTGTCTTGGGGATTAGGCAGGGACAAACATGGCTTATTTGCGCCAGGGATTTCCCGAGCCGGGAGATGAGCTAGGCACTTAATGTTTGACAGGAGTCAGCTATCTGCTTACTTGGCCGAGTCGCAGGTCAGGTCACGGTAATTGGGTGAATCAAACCCTATATTTTATTCACCCCCCTTAATTTGGTGGCCGCAGAGCCCACGGGCTGGGAGCGTCTCTCACCGCGGTGGCCTCTGGCGGGCCGTTCCATGCCCTGCGGGGCATGGGGAAACCGCATCTCCCCTTTATTTTCTATTTAAGGACCTGACTGGCGACCTTGCGCAAGAGCGGCATCAGCTGTTGAGCGGGTATGACGTCACGGAGTTTCTCTCTGGGGCGGCACTTGGAGATCAGCGAGGGGATGCACTGAGCAAAACAACAAAGTGTAATGCCTAGTATGGTTATCCCCACCACTACCTTAAGCACCGTTTGCAGCCACCCCCAGGGAATCCATGACCACATCCAATTCCACAGGGAACTCCACCAAGCCCCCCATGCGGAACCCTCAGTAATACCCTGGACTATGGTGTGGAGGTTCGTGATCTGGCTTTGGATCTTACGGGAGTTGTCAGTAAGATTGAAGCAGCACATTCCATGAAAGGATTCGCAACCCAGGTGGTGCAGCAAGAGGAGGTAGTCGATAGCCGCTCGATTGTCAAGAACGGCCTGGCGAAGTTCTGCCTGTTCCTGATTGAGGAGCGCTATCGCTGTGGAGGTATGGTTAATGGCTTTTGCCAAACCGCAAGCCAAGCGGCCAATCCTCCGTGCGTTGCCGACGGCCAAGCCTGGCACGCCGACAAGGCTGACTGCTAGGGATACATACTCAGCGGGACTCATTACTCTGAAGCTGCTGTCACAAGAGCTGTCTAACTGGGTTGTGCGTGTGTGCCGTATGAGTGGGGAGGCATTTGAAATATTGGAAACATGTGAAACATTAGAAACATTTGTGCTTGGGGCAATCATGTCCTTAGTAGGGAGTAACAGTGTCAAACGACTGATACAACACATTGAGTCCGACAAATTCGCAGGAATATAGTTCCATGTGAACTGGTTGCAGGTGAAAAACCACCCTGAAGGTAGGGTGACATGAGCGTACAGCGAAATGAGGGTTTCTGGTTTGTTGCAAGTCCAGTTGCCGCTGCCGGGGTCCAGGCAGCGGCGCCGAGTCGGACCGCCTGAGGTGCAACCGGTCATACGGGTGCAAGCAGCGTCCGGGCTGACCGCCACTCGAGGGGTATGAAGAGTGGCTGCGTCAGCCGGCAAGGTTGATGCAAGTCGCCGTCCCCCCCAGCGTGCGTATGCTGAGAAGGTGGTAGGAGTGTGCGGGCCAAAGAACGCCTTCAACAACCAGTCGCCATCCTTGGTGCGCGCGTCCAGAGTGTGGCACACGGGGATGAGACAGATGCTGAGGATAGATGCAGAACCAATGTCCTGCTGTAGACAAAAATCGGACTGGTTGACGAGGCCCGCCAACCTTTCCCACAAGTTGTACCGCATTCGTGCGGAAATATCTTCACCAGGCGGCAAACCGTCGGCCTGGATCGGAGTAGCCTGAACGCCTCCCCCCAAGAGCAGGGAAAGGGCCAGGATGATGGTGATCGCCGCTGTGTTGGCGTGAATCAGGGCAAAAACTGCAGCTGTGAGGTTCTCCGGTGTCGGCTCTTTCTCCTCGCGCTGAACGGCGTCCTGGGCGTCACTGCAAAGAATCTTGACCATCCCCCAGGTGATCTTGGGCATCGGCGGCCGTTTCCTCCGGCGGGTCCTCTCGGTCAGGGTGAGGTCCTCCATTTCCGGGATCGGACTCGGGCCGGCCTGGTTCCACGCCATGCGGTTCCACGTAGGGCTTGACACACCGGGCTGGAATCCAAACGACACCTGTAGGAGACATAACTGCAGCATACCCTCTTCCCCAGGTTATGAGCGGCACCGGGCCCCTCCAAGAAGGGTCTGGTGGCACTCGGTACCGGACCATAGGTCGCGGGAGAGCTTCCGAACGGCGGAAATGCTTCTCCTGCGGCGTGCAATCCGAAAAAACATTAAGGTGATTGTAAGTGAACAATACCTTGTTGAGGCACATCTGTGCTTCTCCCTGTGACTTGGGGAGGGCTGGTGGCTCCCCCCTTTCTGTTTGTTTGTCAATATAGGACTTTAGCGTCCGATTGACCCGCTCTACAATCGCTTGCCCTTGCGGATTGTAGGGAATTCCAAATGTGTGCTTGATGTCCCAAGTAGCCATGAAGGCGGCCAACTGCCTGGAACTGTAGGCCGGCGCGTTGTCCGTCTTCACGTGCCGCGGCTTGCCCATCGCCGCAATGCAGGAAAGGAGGTGCTGCTCCACGTGGGTGGCAGCCTCCCCTTTCTGCGCCGTTGCCCAAACGAACTGGGAAAAGGTGTCAATGCAGACGTGCATGTATTGCCATCTGCCGAACTGCGGCACATGCGTGACGTCCATCTGCCATACCTGATTAGCCTCTGTCCCTCGTGGGTTGACCCCCCACGAGGGCCCCCCCGGCGCTCCTGCGCAATGCTGGCAAGAGCGGACTATACCCTGGGCCTGAGAGAGTGGCAGATTGAACTGTCTGGCGAGTGCCTTGGCATTTTGGTGAAAAAAGGCGTGGCTTTGGATTGGAGTAGTGAAAACTCCCAAAACTGAACGTTGCTGAATTTCCTTTGCCGCCGCATCCGCTCTGCTATTGCCCGCGGAAATCGGACCCGGTAGGTCTTGGTGACTTCGGATGTGGGCAATATAGAGCGGCTCTGTGCGGTTCCGCAAATGAAATTGAGCAGTGAGAAACAGACTGAGCAAGTTCTTGTCTATCGCGGGAGTAATGTAAGCTCCCGGTAGGCTGTGAAGCAAATTCCTTACATACAGACTGTCAGTAATGATGTTTAAACGTTCCTTGGCGAAGGTGCGCAAGGCAAGGTTCACGGCTGCCAACTCTGCCCGCTGCGCGGACTTCTGTGGAAGAGTTAGCAGCGTGCGCCAAGCTTCGCCCTCCTGCCAAGTCAGGACACCATATGTGCGTCCCCCATCGGTAAAAACTGTCTTGGCCCCCTGAAGCGGGACCAGCGAGAGCAATTCGAACAAACTGACTGTTCCTGTCTGCAGTGAGACAAGCCTAGGGTCTTTGGGCAAATGGTATGCTAAGCTTCCAGTGAATCCCTCCAAAGCTATCGGGAGCGAATCACCTAGCTGCATCAACTGATGGATTTGTTCCTTGGTGAATGGGACTGTGATCTTAGCTAAATTGTGCCCAGAAATGTCCCTTGCTCTCAGCCTGCCGCGGTAGATCACCGCGGAGACCAGTTCTTGGGGCGGAACAATGTTCCGAGAAGAGGTGTTAGGCAAGTATACCCACTCCACAATTTTCGCTCCCTTCTCTGAGTCTACTCCTAGCGCCCCAGTGAACATGGACCCTGACCGTACGATGTACAAATTCAGGATCGGGGCATATGGCCCCGGGGCGATCCTATCCACCCACCTCTGGCTGAGAGCTTGGTTCACCTTCTCGAGCGCCAAGCGCGCGTCTCGAGAGATTTTTATCCGGTCTGCCGGCTGCTTACCTAAGGTTAGCAGCGAGAAGAGCGGTTTTAGAAGATCCGTATCTAAACGAAAATACGGTCTGGCCCAATTGATGTTCCCCAAAACTTGCTGCAATTCTACAAGGGTGACTGAGTCTTGTAAATTTATCTGAGGCAGGACTGGTGCTGCGAAAGAGCGGAGAAGCCGATGGCCCAAGTATGAGAAGGGCTCGGTTCTCTGCACTTTCTCAGGGGCAATAAGTAAGCCTTTGTCCCCCAGGCTGGCCTGGAGGTCAGAAAACATTTCGCTGCCAAGTTGCGGCAACGCTACTAAGATGTCGTCCATGAAGTGACAAACAATAGCTTTAGGGTAAAGGCTTCGGAACTTTGCCAGTGCGCCGTGAACATAAATTTGGCACAGGGTGGGCGAATTGAGCATGCCCTGTGGCAAAAATTTCCACGCGTACCGCTGCGTGGGCTCACCGTGGTTCACGACCGGCACTGTAAAGGCGAACCTTTCCCGGTCCCTGGGGTCTAGGGGGATTGTATAAAAGCAATCCTTGAGATCTACAACTAGGATCTCCCACCCCTCGGGAATCATGTTAGGATTTGGGATGCCGCATTGAAGCGGACCCATCGGCTGAATGCATTTATTGATCTCCCTGAGATCGTGGAGGAGTCGCCACTTCCCCGACTTCTTCTTAATCACAAAAATTGGCGAATTCCAGGGGCTTGTGGACTGTTCTATGTGTCCTGCGTCTAGCTGTTCCTTAACTAGCTGCTTGAGGGCAACTAATTTCTCTCCCACTACCGGCCATTGTTCTACCCATACCGGAGTGTCGGTGAGCCATTTAAGTGGCAACGCCATTACCCGAAGGTAAGCGTAGCACCGTACTGCTGGAGAATGTCTCGCCCCCAAAGGTTGATGTGCACGTCAAGAATGTGCGGCCGAATTACCGCTGTGCCGTCAGCCTTTGGGATTGTGACCTCTACCCACTCTCGGCTCCTGAACGCTTCCTGGACGCCTCCTACCCCCCACACATCGGAGACCGGCTCAATGGCCCACTCTCTTGGCCACTGGCTCCTGCTTATCACTGACACATCCGCTCCGGTATCGAGTAACCCTGAGAACACCCTTTTGTTCAAAAATACCTCGATAACGGGGCGCTGTTTCCACTCAATGTTGGTCTCCACTGTCGCTAAGACCTGGTATCCTTGCACTGCCTCACTCGCGCTCGAGCGGTCTGCTGAACCGGACTCTGAGCTGTCCCTGAGCCTTCCCTGGCTGCCTGCTGGCGAGTGACAAGGAACCATGATCAGTTGCGCTAACGTGTCTCCCTTGTGGATTGTTTGGGGCAGGTGCGCCCAAAGCTGGACCTGGAGAATGCCTGAAAAATTCGAGTCAATGACTCCTGGAATTATAAAAATTCCGCGTGCTCCAGCTACACTACGGGGCAAGACTAAACCTATAAAGCCTCTGGGCAGGGGTCCCATGTACTGGGTGTCGACTAGATAGACTGTGCCTGGCAGGTCGCATGTAACGTCCGCCTGGCAAGTCAATTCTAGCCCCGTGCTGCCCTTGGGGCTGGCCTGTGCCCTCGCAGTGCCTGGGATGTGCCTAGAATCTAGTCTCGGTCTGGGGAGTTCTGGATCTGGGTGAAGGAAGCCTCTGTTTGGACTGGGGCCAGAGACGTGCCCGGATTCCGGTTTCCCGAATTCGGACAAAACCTGGCCCAATGGTAGCCTTTCTTGCACTTCGGGCAGAGGGTGTTCGGAGCCTTGGGACGGCCAGACCTTTGTCCGTTTCCCTTGGATCGGCACTCCCTAGCGAAGTGACCGACCTTGCCACAAGTGTGACATGCCCCCTTGTTCTTGCCATTAGGTCTTCTTCCCCCCTGCACCGCTGCCGCTAGCAGACCCATCTTGTAGGAGTCTGTGCCAACGTCGGAGCATGCTCGAATCATGTCCGTTAAGGTTATGTCGGGACGATTGCCCAGGGACTGCAAGATTTTGCGGCAGTCCAAGTTGGCGTTGTCTTTGGCTAGCTTAATCATGAGCTCTTCCTGGGCGTGCTCATTGTCAATCTGCCTGCTAATTGCTTCTTCCAGGCGATTGATGAAGTCCATGTAGGGCTCTTGGGCTCCCTGCTTAATAGCGGTGTAATTTTTGGCCGTTTTGCCAGACGCTGGGACCTTGAAGTATGCCCTATAGGCAGCCTCGGCTGACATCTCTAGGGTGGCGAGAGGCAAGTTGATTTGAGCGTTGATGGACTCAAAGGCACCTGAACCATACAGCTGGTCAGGGATTACCGCGCCTCCCATCCTGGCAGCCCGAGCTTGCGCCTCTAGGCGGAACTCGCTGTCCCAAATCATGTACTGGCTGGGGGTGAGCATCATCCTCATGACGGCTTTCCAATCATGAGGAATCCACATGGTGGTTTCGCACACTTGCTGGAGCGTGCCCCTCGTAAAACGACTTTGGAGCCCTGTCTCTGAAATTGCTTTCCGTAAAGCCATGAGAAGCTTGTACGGGACTGGGGAGTGTACTATCTGCTGTGCGCCCGTGAGCGCGTCCATCTCCAAGCGGATGGGACAAATCTGTCGAAGTTCTGCTAGCTGTTCAACTGGCAATTCCCCCTTCTTGAGTTCTATCTCAGCTGTGCGCTGAAGGGCACTCTTCACGACTAGGGAACCTGGGGTTGTCAGAGAAGCGCCAGCGCCTCTCACTCCTTGCGTTCCCTCGGTGACGTCTGCAGCTGTCACCGCGGGAAGGCTCCCTGCGCTACTCTGCTGATACTTGAATGTCGGGTAGAGTGCGGTGGGCGCAGTCGGCTCGACTGGCGTGCCTGATGGCTTCTCTAACGGGGGTTCTTCCGCTTCTACCCGGACTGGCTCGATCTGCTCTAAGAGTCTCCTACATTTCCTCCATGTGCGGACTATCCCTCCCGGAGCTTTCGGGGTTTGCTGAATGCAGTCTCCTATCTGATCCCAGAGCTTCAGGGTTAACGTACCTACTTCTGGGTAAAGTAGGCAGTGTTCCCTGAGGTACGCCAGAAGTCTCGCTAGCTCCCTGCTGTGAAATCGGAACTTAAAAACCCTGGCCAGGATTATGAACTCTTGCTCCCGAGTTCTTTGGCTAGCGGACGGACTTGGTCTATGAGAACAAGTCCCCATATTACCTGCGATGGTCCTCCGAAGTTTCCTTCTCGGGACGAAGATCGACGCGTCTTTGCAGGCAACAGGTTCGGGCGACGGGTGTCTGGGGTAGACCTCGGAGCGTGGACCTTCTGCCACGGGCCCTTCTAACGGCCTCTGCGATGTCAGGGGCTCACAGCCTGCCCTGAGCGGAACGCGTTTCCCTCTATGGCAAACCTCGCGAAAGTGAGGAGGAAGCGGTAGGAATGTCTCTCTGGAATGCCTCGCGGCGGGCCGTTCTCTGTCCGGCTGGCTGCCGACCAGAGCGCCGCGCTATCCTCCGGGCTGGCGGGTCGCGGCTCAAGCGCAGAACCGGACCGCGTGGATCGCTACTCACGAGTAGACCTCTCCGGGGTCTCTTACTCACGAGTAAATCACGTCGGGGTCACCAGCTGTAGCGATATCTGGCCGCTAGGGCGGCGTTAGAGCCCGGAGGAGACTGATCAATGACAACACGAGGCAACAGGAGCGAGATCAGATCAGTACTTTATTGGAAAAAGGCAACATCATTTATAGGGAAAAAAGCGCAACGGTGGCAAGCTGTCACCTGACAGGAAAATTACCTCACCCACGTACACGGGTTAATGGGGAATTCTTCAAAGGGGAGTTTAATCAGCTGGGGCAAACATGGGTTTAGGGACCTCATTGTCTTGGGGATTAGGCAGGGACAAACATGGCTTATTTGCGCCAGGGATTTCCCGAGCCGGGAGATGAGCTAGGCACTTAATGTTTGACAGGAGTCAGCTATCTGCTTACTTGGCCGAGTCGCAGGTCAGGTCACGGTAATTGGGTGAATCAAACCCTATATTTTATTCACCCCCCTTAATTTGGCGGCCGCAGAGCCCACGGGCTGGGAGCGTCTCTCACCGCGGTGGCCTCTGGCGGGCCGTTCCATGCCCTGCGGGGCATGGGGAAACCGCATCTGGTTCCATTTCCAGAAACCCAAACTACTGTGTTATACAGCCAGCTTGTATTTCTGGACACTGACATTCCCAGAAAAAACAGTTTCACTTACTTTTAAACAGAAGTGGAGTGAGTTAACTATTTGGACTACAACTTCTGAGCAATATGCTCACTGGAAGTTGTAGCCTAAAAAGTAACAATTCTAGATTTTCAGGTTTCAAGCTGAGAAGGAACAAAGAGCCTTGTCACAGCAGCTTTTCATTAGGTAAGTATATGGAAGGACTCAGTGGATGAAATCCTGTTGTTTAGTGTAGTAAGTTTCACCAGAGTAGGCCCACTGAATCAGAATTGGAATGTCAACTTCTTTATAAGTTCCACTGATTCAACTAGGCCTACTCTAGTTTCAACTTGTTAGTCTGAAGCAACAGCCTGTATTAAGTCAGCTTTCTGAGGTGAACTAGTGATGGGCTTCTCCACATTTTTTCCATAGCATCCACACTTTTTGGACACTAGAGGAGTCTGATTCCCCCAATCTTTTTAGTGGACTCCCATATATACCAACAGCAATTACACTTATATACCACTACATAGCGTTTAGCGCACTCTCTGAAGTTTGGCAGTTTACAGATAATTAGTATTTTGTCCCAAACATGTTGGGTACTCATTTTACTGACCTTGGAAGAAAGGATAAAAGGATGAGTCAATCTTGATCCCTGTCAAGCTTGAACTTACAAAGTTCTGGCTGCAGTAAACAGTTTAACCATTGTGCCACCAGGGCTCTTATATACCAATCTCAGTGCCTGTGGATGCTATGAACAGTGTATATGAGAAGCATGCAGCTGTCAAAGGCTTCCTCTGGTACAAACATTTGGTATAATAAGCCTTTGCAGCATGTCAGATATTGAGCACTCCCCCTGATCATTAGTGAACATTCAAGAGAAAGTGAAATAATTTTTTATTGTCGTCTAGATCAACACTGAGGGACTGGGGGGGGGGAGGGGAGTTGATGATCAAACATGTAGTCCAAACAAGAAGCTCTTCCCACCTTTGGTCTTATGTTGTTCACTACATTTCACAAGGGAGTCTAGTGTAGCACTGTAGATAGAATAACAGACTAGGATTCTGGTGGCCAGGGTTCAAATCTTCACTCAGCCATGGAAAGTCACTGGAGGTGTGGACAAAGCAATCTCAAAGCAAAGTACAGTAATCACAATTATATACCGCCCCATACAGGGGTGTGCTGGGCACCTTGGGAGGGCGGTGGACTGGAGGTGATGGGGGGAGAAATCCCATACATTCCCATTACCTCTGCCTGCCTCTGGAGGGCACCAGTCGCTGGGACAGACCATGATGAGTCCCCGTATCCCTGTGGGCCAGCACACCATTGGCCCCCATAGTACTTAGTGCATTCTCTGGGCGGTTCATAAGTTTATTAACATTTTGCACCCAACATGCTGAGTACTCATTTAACCGACCTTGGAAGGATGGAAGGCTGAGTCAACCTTAATCCCTGGTCAGGATTGAACTCATAACCTTTTGGTTGCAGTACAGCAGTTTAACCACTGCGCCACCAGTGCTTCTGGACAGGTAAAAACAACTCCTTCAATCTCCCACTTATAGGATCAATGTACAGTAAAACCCCTACTTACGCAAAAAATCCATTCCGTAGGCTTTTGCTTAAATCGGTTTTTTATGTAACTCGAAGCAAACCCATAGGAAAAATGAATTTATGTAACTTGAAGCAAACCCATAGGAAATTGTGTTACATAGATTTATGTAAATCGGGACATTTATGTAAATCGGGGCATGGTTTTAGCACAAAATCATTATGTAAATCAAATATTATGTAACTCGGGCATTTGTAAGTCGGGGTTTTATTGTAACTTTGGTTCTGACTTGATAGTGCATTACAATATGAAGATTTCCATTTATAATCCTGGTATTTTTACAAACTATCTTCTGTCTCCCCAACACACCCACCCCAACCTCACTCCCTTACTGCAGAACATCTACTAAAGATGACAGTGACTTTTGCATTCTGGATCCTTTCTCGGAGACACTCAACAGAAACTTAAAATGCACAACTGTGAGTGCAAAGGGCATGTCACCAGTCTGGCCATTAGGGGGCAGCATACGCTTTCTTCTGGGTAAATGATGGTTTAATAACCTCTGAGGAACTTGAGCATCACAGCCTACCAAATATCTCTCCCGTCTTGCCCATGGCTCCTTATTCAAGACTTTAGGATGTACAGTAATGGGAAGTATTATATTGTATGCAATGACCTGTTCCCCAATGTTAAATCCATGAGGTCTTAGTCCAGAAGCAGCATGCTTCTGCCTGTGGCTCAATCACTCCTGCAGAGGAGCCAATGACTTGTCTTATGACTTGACCATGACTTGTCTTATGTGAAATGTGTGGTATTTGGGAAGGTGTCTTTTGGGAGCATAGCTCCCAGAATCCCTGAAATCTACATGGCTTGTTGGCGCTGTGTGTGATAGATGTTGCTATTGTTATTTTTAAAGTCCCTTTCCTAACCTCTGAATGTGTTAACCAAAAAGTTAACAGAATGTGTTAACCAGAAAGTTCCCAGACAAGCCCAGACAAGTACAGACTTTAACCACTTGTCACATACTTTGGACTTACATAGATGTTCTGTTTATTGTTTTGGTTAAAAATAATAGCCAGGGATGTTGGGTGTGGCGTGGGGTGGGGTTAAAGCAGGGGTTCCCAACCTTTTCAAGCCGGGGGCCGGTTCATGCTCTCTCAGTCAGGGCCGGATTTAAGCATAGGCTACCTAGGCTGCAGCCTATGGACCCGCACCACAAAGGGGCCCCACACTACGTGATCAATTTTTAAAATCAGGTTTTTTGTTTTAGTAAATAAATAGTATAAAAGTTTGGTGATCGCAATCATCATTTATCATTTGCATTTGGTTTAACTTAATGTGGTGTTTGGGTGTTTGACCAGCCCAACAAGAATATCTCCTCCCACTGTCTGCCAGCCGGAAATTTTGCGAAGGTGACAGAAACACGGAGCGCAATGAGCGGATACTGTTTCATATTAAGCCGTTTTCAATACTTTCCCCGGTAGGGCCCGCGCCACAGGTTCAGCCTAGGGGCTCACAGATCCTAAATACGGCACTGCTCTCAGTCAGCTTCAAGGGCTGGATGGCCATTTTGCCCTACCTGCACAATGAGGGGTGGGGGTGTTGACCATTTTGTCCCAACAGCTTCAAAGGTGCAGCCATTTTGTTTTCTTGAATGTCCTTGGAGGGGCACATGAAATGGTGCTGGGGGCCAGATCCAGCCCACAAGCCTTAGGTTGGGAACTCCTGGGTTAGAGGGTTGAGCTGCAGAACCAGAACCAGAACCTTTTCTTTGGAGGGAAAAGGATGCTGTAACACACACACACCCTCCAGCTTCCTCTGCATCTGAATAATGTTCAGATTGGGGCTAGTCCACCCATCAGGAGACATACTGACCTGATCGACTCCAAGGTCAGTTACATTACTTGTGTGTTTCTAGATCTCTTTTGTTGTTGTTGTTGTTGTTGTTGTTGTTGTTGTTGTTGTTGTTGTTGTTGTTGTTGTTGTTGTTGTTTGCGGATTCCGCATGCCCAATTGGCATAACTAGCCCCTGGCAGAGGTTACACCGGCGAAGGAGGTTCCTGGTCACTGGCCCTTGCCAGTACGGAAATTGGGGGAGCGAATTAATAGTATAAATCATAAGGGTTTATTCACCCACACCTGACCTGACCGGCGGTTCTGCTGAGAGAGCAGATCGCTAACCTCCGTTACCCATTAAGCAATTACTGACTCACAGATCAGCCCAATCTTTGGTGCAAATAGAAGCCATATTTACCCTGGCGTAAGCCTCGAACAATGGTTCTCCCTTGTCAGTGTTTGCCCGAGTTAATTAACTTCCCCAAGAGAGATTCCCCATTAACCCGAGTAAATGGGTGATGTGATTTTCTGTCAGATGACGATTCTTTCCTGCATTGCCTTCTGATCTATATATGATGATGCTTTTTCCTCAATAAACCACTGATCTGATCTCGCTCCATATTGCCTCGTATTGTTACTTGATCAGTCTCCTCCGGGACCCAACGGCCATCCTAGCGGCCCCGATTCCTACACCTGGTGACCCCGACGTGATCTACTCGAGAGTAAGCGATCACACGGTCCGATTCTGCGCTTGAACTGCGTCCGATCCTCCCGGAGGACAGTGCAGCAGCCCAGTCGGTAAGCCAGCCGATCGGGAAGACGGTTCCGCGACGAGGCGTTACAGAAGAGGCATCCTACAGCTTGCTCCCGACTTTCACGGCGGCTTGCAGTTACGGAAAAACGCGTTCCGCTCAGGGTCAGCTGTGAACCCCTGACAGCGCAGAGGCCACCGAGGGCCCGTGGCAGGAGGCCACGCTCCGAGCTCTACCCAGAGAATCGTCGCCAAAACCTATTGCCTTGCCCGTAGACGCGTCGACTCGTCCTGAGGAGGAAACTTCGGAGGACCCCGCAGGTAATATGGGGACTTGCCCTCAGCGGCAACGTCCGTCCGCTAGCCAAAGAACTCATGAGGAAGAGTTCAAAATCCTGGCCAGGGTATTTCAGTTACGTTTTCACAGCGGAGAGCTAGAGAGACTTTTGGTGTACCTAAGGGAACACTGCCTGCTTTACCCAGAAGTAGGTACGTTAACCCTTCAGCTTTGGGACCAGATAGGAGACTACATTCAGCAACCCCCGAAAGCTCCAGAGGGCGTAATTCGCACATGGAGCAAATGTAGGAAGCTCTTAGCGGAGATAGATCCAGTCCGGGTAGAGGCCAAAGAACCCCCAGCGCCAGTCGAGCCATCAGCACCCACTGCGCTCTATCCGTCATTGCAGTTTAAGCAGAGTAGTGTAGGGAGCTTTCCCTCGGTGACAGCTGCAGACGTCACCGACGGAATGCATGGAATGAGGAGCGCAGGCCCTTCTCTGACAGCTACAGGCTCCCAGACCAAGAGTGCCCTTCAGCGCACAATTGAGGAAGAAATCAGGAAGGGGGAATTGCCAGCAGAAGAACTAGCTGAGCTTAGTCAGATTTGTCCAATTCGCTTGGAAATGGATGCCCTCACAGGGGCCCAGCAGGTAGTTCATTCACCAGTCCCGTATAAGCTTCTCATGACTATACGGAAAGCCATTACAGAGACAGGACTCCAGAGTCGCTTCACTAGGGGCACGCTTCAGCAAGTGTGCGAGAACACCATGTTCATCCCGCACGACTGGAAAGCCGTCATGCGGATGATGCTCAACCCCAGCCAGTATTTGCTATGGGACAGCGAGTATCGCCTCAAGGCTCAGACAAGGGCTGCCAGGATGGGAGGCGCAGTACTTCCTGACCAGTTATATGGTTCAGGTGCCTTCGAATCCATCGATGCGCAGACCAACTTGCCACTAGCCACTCTTCAAATGTCAGCCGAGGCTGCCTTCAAGGCTTTTCTCAAGGTTCCAGCAACTGGCAAAGCGGCCAAAAATTACACCGCAGTCAAACAGGGAGCCCAGGAGCCCTATATGGACTTCATCAATCGCTTAGAGAAAGCGATCAGTAGGCAGATCGATAACGAGGAAGCCCAACAAGAGCTCATGATGAAATTGGCCAAAGATAATGCCAATTTAGACTGCCAAAAATCTTGCAGTCCCTGGGTAATCGTCCCGACTTGACTCTCACGGACATGATTAGAGCTTGCGCCGACGTTGGCACCGAATCCTATAAAATGGGTCTGTTGGCAGCAGCGGTGCAAGGGGGTAGAAGACCGAAGAATAGAAATCAAGGGGCATGTCACAATTGTGGCAAGGTCGGTCACTTCGCTAGGGAGTGCCGATCCAAGGGAGGCGGACAAAATTCCGGCCGTTCCAAGGCTCCAAACACCCCGTGTCCAAAGTGTAAGAAAGGCTACCATTGGGCTAGACACTGTCCGAATTCGGGAAACCGGAACGCGGGCACGTCTCTGGCCCCGGTCCAAACAGAGACATCCCTTGCTCTGGGCGAGCCAGAGCTAGACTAGATTCCATTCACATTCCAGGCATTGCGAAGGCACAGGCCAGCCCCAAGGGTAGTACAGGGCTAGAATTGACTTGCCAGGCAGACGTCACATGCGTCTTGCCAGGCACAGTCTATCTGGTGGATTCCCAGTACATGGGACCCCTGCCCAAAGGCTTTATAGGTTTAGTTTTGCCTCGCAGTGTAGCAGGAGCACGCGGAATTCTTGTAATTCCAGGAGTCATTGACTCCAATTTTTCAGGCGTTCTCCAAGTTCAGCTTTGGACGCACCTACCCCAGACAATTCACAAAGGAGACACATTAGCGCAACTGATTATGGTTCCTTGTAACTCGCCAGCAGATAGCCAGGGAAGGCTCAGGGACAGCGCAGAGTCTGGGTCAGCAGACCGCTCGAGCGCAAGTGAGGCAGTGCAAGGATACCAAGTCTTAGCGACAGTGGAGACCAACATTGAGTGGAAACAGCGCCCAGTGATTGAGGTATTTTTGAATAAAAAATCATTCTCAGGGCTGTTAGATACCGGAGCTGACGTCAGCGTGGTCAGCCGAAGCCAGTGGCCACGGGAGTGGGCCATTGAGCCAGTCTCCGATGTGTGGGGGGTAGGCGGCATCCAAGAAGCGTTTAGAAGCCGGGAGTGGGTGGAAGTCACGATCCCAAAGGCTGACGGCACAGCGGTCATTCGGCCGCACATTCTGGACGTGCATATCAACCTTTGGGGGCGAGACATTTTACATCAGTACGGTGCTACGCTTACCTTCGGGTAATGGCGTTGCCACTTAAATGGCTCACCAATACGCCGGTCTGGGTGGAACAATGGCCGGTAGTGGGAGAGAAATTAGTGCCCTAAAGCAACTGGTTAAAGAACAGCTAGACGCAGGACATATAGAGCAGTCCACTAGTCCTTGGAATTCGCCAATTTTTGTCATTAAGAAGAAGTCGGGGAAGTGGCGACTCCTCCACGATCTCAGAGAGATCAATAAATGCATACAGCCAATGGGTCCGCTTCAATGCGGCATCCCAAATCCAAATATGATTCCCGAGGGGTGGGAGATCCTAGTCGTAGACTTAAAGGATTGCTTTTATACCATTCCCTTAGAACCAAGGGACAGGAAAAGGTTCGCCTTTACGGTGCCGGTTGTGAAATTTTTGCCACAGGGGATGCTCAATTCGCCCACCCTGTGCCAAATTTATGTTCACAACGCACTGGCAAAGTTTCGAAGCCTTCACCCCACAGCTTTAGTATGCCATTTCATGGATGATATCTTGGTCGCAGTGCCGCAACTCGGCAGCGAAATGTTTACAGACCTCCAGGCCAGCCTGGGGGAGAAAGGTTTACTCATTGCCCCAGAAAAAGTGCAGAGAACCGAGCCCTTCTCATACTTGGGTCATCGGCTTCTCCGTTCCTTCGCAGCACCAGTTTTGCCTCAGATCAACTTAAAGGACTCAGTCACCCTGGTAGAATTGCAGCAGGTTTTAGGAAACATCAATTGGGCCAGACCGTATTTCAGATTGGATACGGATCTTTTGAAACCGCTCTTCTCGCTGCTCACATTAGGCAAGCAGCCGGCAGACCGGATACAAATTCCTCGAGAGGCACGCTTGGCCCTCGAGAAAGTCAACCAAATTCTCAGCCAAAGGTGGGTGGACAGGATTGCTCAGGGGCCATATGCCCCGATCCTGAACTTGTACATAGTTCGGGCAGGATCCATGTTCACCGGAGCCCTAGGAGTAGATTCCGAGAAAGGGGCGAGTATCGTGGAATGGGTGTACTTGCCGAACACCTCTTCCTGAAACATCGTTCCTCCCCAAGAATTGGTCTCCGCGGTGGTTTACCGCGGAAGGCTGAGAGCTAGGGACATTTCAGGGCACGACTTAGCAAAGATCGTGGTCCCATTCACCAAAGACCAGGTTCAGCAATTGATGCAGCTCGGTGACTCGCTTCCAATTGCTTTGGAAGGATTCACCGGATGCTTGGCATGCCACTTGCCGAAAGACCCCAGACTTGTCTCGCTTCAAACGCAGACAGTCAGCTTGTTCGAATTGCTTTCGCTGGTTCCACTTCAGGGGGCCAGGACAGGGGGAGCGAATTAATAGTATAAATCATAAGGGTTTATTCACCCACACCTGACCTGACCGGCGGTTCTGCTGAGAGAGCAGATCGCTAACCTCCGTTGCCCATTAAGCAATTACTGACTCACAGATCAGCCCAATCTTTGGTGCAAATAGAAGCCATATTTACCCTGGCGTAAGCCTCGAACAATGGTTCTCCCTTGTCAGTGTTTGCCCGAGTTAATTAACTTCCCCAAGAGAGATTCCCCATTAACCCGAGTAAATGGGTGATGTGATTTTCTGTCAGATGACGATTCTTTCCTGCATTGCCTTCTGATGATGCCATATGATGATGCTTTTTCCTCAATAAACCACTGATCTGATCTCGCTCCATATTGCCTCGTATCGTTACTTGATCAGTCTCCGCCGGGACCCAACGGCCGTCCTAGCGGCCCCGATTCATACAGTTGTTGTTGTTGTTGTTGTTGTTGTTGTTGTTGTTGTTGTTGTTGTTGTTGTTGTTGTTGTTGTTGTTGTTGATATCCTACAGTTGGGGCTGAAATACAAACAGTACCCTAATTGTGTAACATATCCACTCAAAGCCTACATGACAGTCATCCTTCCACAATCACGCATACACACTCAGTCATGATAAGGATGTTTCCACTTATCTTGGTAAAATCAGATGAATGAGAAGAGAAAGAAAAAGAAGATTCCTCCAGCATGCCAAAAGGTTACCTTAACAACAATGCGAGACTTTTGCAGCCCCACAGAATGGATGGCAAAACAGGTGCTGTTGAATATGTCTACTCTGTGATGCACTGAAGCAGGCCCTGTCCTGTTCGGGAGAACCGGTAGCAGAAATTCTCCCAGGCCATGCCCACCTGGCTGGCCACACCCACATCCATACCCCATTGTGTTGGCCATGCCCACAGATTTGGCCCCACCCACAGATTTGACCCCACCCACAGAGGTGGTAGTAAAAAAAATTAGAATGCATCACTGTGTCTACACACTGAAGAGCCCTAGTCAGAGTTGACATAGAACCCTTGAGTCTCCTCATTTGGAATATCATTGGCTTTACTGGAGGGGATCAGTGACCACTCGTGTCCTCTGATGCCAGAAACCCTATCTACTGAACTACTTTTAATTTCACAATCCCAACACTTGGCCATCCCTTTGAAGCTGTGTATGCCAAATGAGATATGAAGAACTCATCGTTGGGTTTTCTAACTGGGGTGGGAGGGTGGGTGTCATTCCTTTGCTCCATTATACTGTAATCCAACTGCAGAACTGCACCTCCAATTTGGTCCACTTCAGTACATCTATTTGTAGCTACATGATTTCCTTAAATCAGGGGTTCCCAACCTTTTCAAGCCAGGGCCTGGTCACATTCTCTCAGTCAGCTTCGAGGGCCGGATGGCCATTTTGCCCTGCCTGCATGATGGGGTGGCCATTTTGTCCCAACAGGTTCAAAGAGGCAGCCATTTTGTTTCTTGAATGCCCTTTGAGGGGGTGGGGGGCTACATGAAATGGCACCGTGGACCAGATCCAGCCCATGGCCCTTAGATTGGGAACCGCAGCCTTAAGAGACTGCATCACCCCAAGGTTTTCAGCCTGTCCTACGAGGGCAGACCGGAGGGGATCCGTGGTGGTCCCACCAGTGAAAAAAGTACATCTATCTGGGAGCAGGAGGAGAGCCTTCTCGGTGTCTGTCCCGGCCCTTTGGAACCTGTTGCCATTGGAGTTACACCTCCAGACGAAGCAGCTCCCCTTTAGAAGAGCACTGAAGACATGGCTATGTCAGTAGGTGTGGGGCGTGAATGGTACAACCTCCCCACCCCCGCTGGCTTGTCTAGCTCATGTAGGGAGGTTTGGGCCATGTCAGCTCTTTAACATGGGTGCATGGAGGGTTAAGGATAGCTTTAATTAGATAATTTTATGTAATTTTAATACGGTAGTTTTAGATATACAGATTTTACTTGATGTTTTTATGCAATTGTTTTTTATGTGATGTTTGTATTATCTTTGTAAACCACCTTGGGTCGTTTTTTAAGCGAGGAAGGTGGTATAGAAATGGCGCAAATAAATAAACGGGGGGAAAGAGAAGGAAATGGTCAGATTTGCAGCGCTCACACCACTCTTGCCACAGCATTGTTAAACCTATAGTTGCAAAGTCTGGGTGCTTAAACCTTCTAACTATTTCTGCGGGTGGGGCAGGCCAGCATTCCTCCACAGCTCAGAGCAGCAAGAATGTTAACCAGCCCACCAACCTCTGTGCCTGTTAATCTTTGCAGGGCAAGAGTCAAAAATAGCCCCCATTACCACCAGAGTGGCTCCATCCTCAAACAGCTGCAGAAGAGTTGGCCGTGGAAAGTGTCCGTTTGGAGCACTCAGCTGTATCTCTGCCACCCTGTGCAGGATGTTCGGGAACTGTGCACCCACCACCCTACTACAGTGTCTCTCATCCACCAGCGTCTGTTTGTCTCTCCCCACACTCCCAATCCCAGATTAAAGGCTAACCGTTTCCTGCCTGCTCCAATGGACGGGATGTCCGGACGTGGGGGCCTCTTTTTTGAATACATGGATATGCAGCTGCAGCTGTTCTCTGACCATGCAGGGCAAGGAAGCCACATGGATAGCAGCATTGCTAATGTTGGGGGCGGGTGGAAGGAATGCCAGCACGGAATCGAGAGGAGGGCTAAATTAGAACCGTCTTGGATTTCACCAGATGAAATTTAAAACAGACTTATGTTTCAAAATACAGGCCACCTGGTGTAATTTTTATGTGTGCAACCTTTTCTGGCTCATGGGGTTGGTGGAAAAGCCCTCGTATTGGACTGGAAAATTAATCTGGCAATTCTTTATGATTAGAAACGTACAACTGGTAAGTAAAGGTAAAGGTTTCCCTTGCTCAAAAGCCAGCCATATCTGACTCTATGGTTCAGTGCTCATCTTTGTTTCAAAGCTGAAGAGCCAGCGCTGTCTGCTTTGGCAGACGTTTCCGTGGTCATGAGGCAGGCATGACTAGATACCGGAGCGCACAGAACGCTGTTTATCTTCCCCCCGAAGTGGTCCCTATTTATCTACTTGCAATTTCTTGCTTTCAAACTGCTAGGTTGGCAGGAGCTGGGACAAAGACGGGAGCTCATTCCGTCCCGCAGTACTCAGGAATCGAACTGCTGACCTCCCGCCTTCCAGTCAGCGTCTTAGCCACTTGAGCCACTCTGCCACCTAATGCATTTGCTCAGTTTTCATTTATTGCAAGATAGGCAAAGTAAAACCTTGTTGGTAGCAGTAGCAGAACACATTGTAGTAGGAATAGCAATGGCAATTACACTTATATACCACCCCATAGCACTTAACGCACTCTCTGGGTGGTTCACAAATTAATTAAGCCTAAATTCAGTTTTTAGCCCAAACTAGTTCCCTTGAATCAATGGAATTTATCTATGTCTTGACTCACCAAGTTCCCAATGATTTCAAGAGTCTGCTCTTGCTGGGATTAAAAATTGTATTTAGGCCATAGATTACCCTGCGGCTCATGTTCAGTGCCATTCTTCATTCATCATTCCTCTGTCCATCGTTTCATCTGCTGTCTCTTCTTCATTAATTAGTCATATGGGTGACCTCATGTAGTGAATGTGACAATTTATTTACTTATACATTACATTTATCCTGCTATTCCACCAATGCTGAAGGTATCCCTTTTGGGTACCAGTTCTCAAACAAATAAGAGAAAGTACTTTTTCACCCAGAGGATTACTGGTCTATGGAACTCCCTGCCAGAAGAAGTGGTGGCAGCTGTCAGTCTTGACAGCTTTAGGAAAGGATTAGACAAGTTCATGGAGGACAAGAGTATCAATGGCTATAATTATGGATACTTAAGAACAACCTCCGGGTTGGAGAGATAGGCAGGATATCTCTCAATATCATTTCCAGGGAATCCTAAGCAGGTGAAGGCATCTGCTTGGGAATACCCTGAAGGAAATGGTGAGCCACTGTGTGAGACAGAATGCTGGACTGGATGGGCTGTAGCCTGTTCCAGCAAGGCTGTTCTTATGTTCTTATCCCCCCCCCCTCTTTTTTAAGCCTCTAGTTATCAGAAACTTAAAACTCCCAAAAAAAAGCTATTGCCACTCTAGTTCATCACCAGGATGTCACTATAAGCAGGTCCAGGCGATTGCTTATCACATTTTTGTGCCATCAGGTTCTGGCTCCATGCATCCAGATTGCATGGACGCTAGAGCGCCACAACCTACCCCTGGGAGCTTCTTTCTGACTCACTTTCAGGGGATTCTACTGTGAAATATATGCCATTCACACCACCTCTGGATGCTGGGAACCAAGTCTAAAGGAAGACTTGCAGCTGGAAAGCTGCTTCCGCTGCCAACATTTGGTATGTAGACAAGGCTAACTAACTTCATTTAGTGTCTTGCACGGAAGACAAAGAAGGAGTCGCAGTGAGGACTAACACAGGTTATTGGTTGATGATCAGGATGAACATGTCGTAATGGCGGAGGTACATCACATTATATACAGTAGTGCAATACATTTGAATCTTGTTGCACGGTAGCTTATTGGCTGCTACCGGCGTGACGTCGTCCAAGTCACGCCCCTCTTCTGTAGTAGTTTGCTAGTGCGGGAGAGTTCCCGCGGCTGCCGGTGATTTGAGGAATGAGAACCATGTGAGTTGAACGCTCGCAGCTGCCCTCTATGGGCAGCTTACTCGCGTTCCTTTAACAGCTGGGCTACATTGTAATTGTGGTCAGGTTACATTCATACATTTCTTAAAGCAACATTGTACATACATAACATCATAAGAACATAAGAACATAAGAACAGCCTTGCTGGAACAGGCCACAGCCCATCCAGTCCAGCATTCTGTCTCACACAGTGGCTCACCATTTCCTTCAGGGTATTCCCAAGGAGATGCCTTCACCTGCTTAGGACTCCCTGGAAATGGCATTGAGAGATATCCTGCCTATCTCTCCAACCCGGAGGTTGTCCTTAGGTAGCCATAATTATAGCCATTGATAGCCTTGTCCTCCATGAACTTGTCTAATCCTTTCTTAAAGCTGTCAAGACTGACAGCTGTCACCACTTCTTCTGGCAGGGAGTTCCATAGACCAGTAATCCTCTGGGTGAAAAAGTACTTTCTCTTATTTGTTTGAGAACTAGTACCCAAAAGTTTCATGGAGTGTCCCCTAGTTCTAGTGTTGTGCGATAGGGAAAACAGTTTTTCCTTATCCACTTTGTCCACACCGTGCATGATTTTATAAACTTCAATCAGGTCACCTCTTAGACGCCGTCGTTCAAGAGTGAAGAGGCCCAACCGTTGCAGCCTCAGATGGTAAGGAAGGTGTTCCAGTCCCCTAATCATTCTGGTTGCCCTCCTCTGTACTTTCTCCAACTCCGTAATATCCTTCTGGAGGTATGGCGACCAGAACTGTACACAGTATTCCAGATGGGGCCTCACCATAGATTTATAAAGAGGCAAAATGACACTTGCTGACTTATTTTCTATACCCTTCCTAATGATCCCTAACATTGAGTTTGCTTTTGTCACTGCTGAGGCACACTGGGTTGACACCTTCATTGAGCTGTCCACCAGGACACCAAGGTCCCTTTCCTGGTTTGTCGCAGAGAGTTCAGACCCCATCAGTTTATAAATGTAATTGGGGTTTTTTGCCCCAACATGCATCACTCTGCACTTACTGATGTTGAAGCTCATTTGCCACTGTTTTGCCCACTCCCGTCGGCTGGGGAAAATCCTGAGGCTAGGGGGGTTGTTCTGTAGCAGATGAGGAACTGACACAGGTGAAGGTTCAACTCACCGGGACCCATGCGCTGCAGTGCGTCTTTTGTAGTACGCACTTGGCGCTCTACCTGACCATTTGTGGCGGGGTGAAATGGGGCAGCGGTAATGTGCCTGATGGCGTTCCGCTCAATAAACGTCTTGAACTCTGCAGACATGAAGGTACTAGCGTTATCGCTAACCAGGACGTCTGGCAGGCCGAAACAGGCAAACAGCTTGCGCAACTGTTTAATGGTTGCCGCAGAGGAGGTGCTGTTCACGGGGATTACCTCCAACCACTTGGAGTAGGAGTCGACTACCAGCAGGAACATGGCCCCGCGGAAAGGGCCAGCGAAATCAACATGAATCCGGGACCATGGCCCGCGGGCCGTGTCCCATTCCCTATGGGGTAAGCGGGACTCCTCGGGCCGAGAGCTCTGGCAGCTCTCACACGTGCCCACTAAACGTTCTATATCCGCGTCTATCTGGGGCCACCAATAGAAACTCCTGGCCAGAGCCTTGGAGCGCACGATCCCGGGGTGACTGGTATGCAGTAGCTTCAGTACCCTGGCCCTCAGCTTCTCTGGGATGACTACTCGCTGGCCCCAGAGTAAGCAGCCCCTTTCCAGAGAAAGCTCTACTCTGCGCCTGACGAATGGCTTGAACTGTTCCTCGGGGGGAATAGTGGGCCACCCTTTCCTCACCCAGGAACTCACTTGGGCCAGCATCTTGTCGGCCGCCGTGGCCTTGGCGAGGTCGGCCGGGAGGATGGGGGGTGAGTCGAGAGACTCGATCAGCAGGACTTGGTGGTCCTGCTCTACCTCACATGTGGGGTCCCCTACACTTGGGAGCGGAGATCAGGACAGCGCGTCCGCATGGGAGATCTCCTTCCCTGGGCGATAGACCAGCTCGTACTGGTAGGCGTTGAGGAAGATAGCCCAACGCAGCATCCTGGGGGATAGAATTTGCGGTGTGGGTTTGCCGGTAGTGAAGATCCCCAGAAGTGGCTTGTGATCCATCACTACCATAAACTCGCGGCCGTATAAAAAGTCATGGAACTTTTTCGTTCCCGCGATGATGGCTAGGGCCTCCCTATCTGTTTGCGCGTAATTGCGCTTGGCCTTCGAGAGGGACCTTGAGTAGTACACTATCGGGGCTTCCCTCCCGCTCTCCAACACGTGGCATAGAACCGCCCCCACCCCCACTGGGGACGCATCACAGACTAGAACTACTGGTCTCCTAGGGTTGAAGTGGGTCAGGACAGCACTCGAGGATAGGAGTGCCTTCAGCTCCCTGAAAGCTTTCTCTTGCCTATCTCCCCACCGCCAAACCGCCTCTTTCTTCAATAGTGCGTGCAGTGGCTCAGCAACGGATGCCTTCCTCGGCAGGAAGGAATGGTAAAAATTTAAGGGCCCTAGAAACGACTGCAGCTCCGGTTTCGCGGTGGGGCGAGGGGCGTTTTGCACAGCTGCAACCTTGGACTCGGAGGGCTTGATGCCTTCCAGGGTTACCTTGAACCCGAGGAACTCAACCTCCCTCGCAAAGAAAACACATTTGTCCCGTCTCAGTCGGAGGCCCGCCTTCTCGAATATTGAAAGGACCCTGTCTAGCCTTTGCGCTAGTTCTGATTCCTTCCCCGCTGTTATTAACACATCGTCGAAGTATGGGAGGACGCCTGGAAGCCCCTTTAAAAGGCATTCCACGAGGGACTGGAAAATTCCGGGGGCCGAATTCACGCCAAACTGAAGGCGCGTTACCTTAAATGCCCCCTTGTGCATTACGATCGTTTGCGCAGCGGCAGCAGCCGGGGTTACAGAGAGCTGCTGATATGCCTGTGCCAGATCTAGCTTGGCAAAACACCTCCCCCCATGAAGCGTGGCCAGTAAATGGCTGACCACGGGTACCGGATATGCATTTGGCCGAATGGCCTTATTAATCGTACATTTATAGTCCGCACAAATCCTAACCTCCCCGTTTGATTTAAGGGCCGTAACAATCGGCGTTTCCCACTCCGCCGAATTAACTGGAACCAAAATCCCCTGCCCCACCAATTTGTCCAGTTCCACCTCGATCTTGTCCTTGAGGGCGAACGGCACTCTTCTTGGCTTGAGGCGTATGGGTCGGATTTCTGGATCCAAGTCAAAGGAGACTGGGGGCCCCTTGTAAGTCCTGAGCCCCTTCTTGAAAACGTCCGGGTGTGCGTTGCACACGTCCTGCATTGTGTCAGTCTCTATGGCGTTAATGCTGGACAGTTCGATTCCTAGGGGAGCGAACCACTGCGTTCCCAAAAGGCAGCACCTCCCCCCCTTGAGGACCACTAGGGAAGTTTCTCGGAGTAATTCTTGAACTTCACCTTGAAGTTCCCCACCCCCAACACTGGGATCCCGTTCCCTTGCACGTCCCGTAGGTGTGACCTCATGGCCCGCAACTTGGGCCGCGCATCTGGGGGAATGTGCATAAACTCTTTTTGGGACAGGATGGAATAGGATGACCCCGAGTCTATCTCCATCCTCACTGGGAGCCCCTGTAACTGTACCTCTACAAAAAAATGCCAGTGCTCCAGGCCCACGCGGTTCACGCCTGCCATGCTGTGGTTGTCTGAGACCTTCCTGGTGCCAGCCGCCTTCCGTTGGTGCATCTGGGAATGGTTCGAATTGCCCTTGTCCTCGACTCGCCCGCGCCTGCACACTCGGGCGATGTGCCCCTTTCGGCCGCAGTTGTGACACTCGGCCTTTCGGAACGGACACCTCGTGCGGTCGTGGGACGCCCCACACCCGTCGCAGCGGCGGTCTTGCCGCTCGCGGGTCTGTCGCTTCTCTCCTCGCTTCTTGACCCGCTGGACGTCGTCGTCCTCGCTGGAGCAGGGGTCTGCCATAGTGGACGACTCCTCGGACGCCGTTGGTGTGCCGGCGGGCGGCTTGGGGGCCCGCCAGGCCGTTTTCGCTGGTGTCCGCCGGGCCGCCTGTACTGGTGACTTGGCCCTTTCGGACGTGGCCCCTCGGGACTTGAACACTCTGACCCCGCTCCTGGCCGCTTCGGGCGCTTGGGCCTCCCGCAGTACCTCATTGAACGTGAGGCAGTAGTCGCGGGTCATGAGCTTCCGCTGAAGCTCCTCGTCCCTCAGGCCACACAGCATGAGGTCTCGGAGGGCCTGGTCCAGGTCGTCCCACTGGCAGTGCACCGCTGCAAGCCTGAGGGCCGCCGCGTAGGCGGACACGGATTCGCCCGGTCGCTGGTCTCGCCTTTGGAACGCGACCCGGGCCGGGAAGATCGACACGGGAGGCTGGAAATACTCGCCCAACAGCTTCAGGATGCGGTCGATGGGCACCTCTTCTACCTTCTTGGGGGCCACCAGACTCATCAGGATGCGCAGCGTGGCCGGCCCCACCTGGGCCAGGAAGTAGGAGCGCATTCTCGCGTAGTCGTCGACACCCGTGGCTTCCATCGCGTGCCGGAACTGGCACTCGTAGAGCTCCCATTGTTCGGGCTCGCTGACATCGAACTGGTAAGGCTTGACCTTGGGATTCGCCATTGATCCCACCTTCGTCGCCAATTTAGTGTCTTGCACGGAAGACAAAGAAGGAGTCGCAGTGAGGACTAACACAGGTTTATTGGTTGATGATCAGGATGAACATGTCGTAATGGCGGAGGTACATCACATTATATACAGTAGTGCAATACATTTGAATCTTGTTGTACGGTAGCTTATTGGCTGCTACCGGCATGACGTCGTCCAAGTCACACCCCTCTTCCGTAGTAGTTTGCTAGTGCGGGAGAGTTCCCGCGGCTGCCGGTGATTTGAGGAATGAGAACCATGTGAGTTGAACGCTCGCAGCTGCCCTCTATGGGCAGCTTACTCGCGTTCCTTTAACAGCTGGGCTACATTGTAATTGTGGTCAGGTTACATTCATACATTTCTTAAAGCAACATTGTACATACATAACACTTCATGAGCAGATCAGATGTTGCAAATAAACAGTTCCCCTGCTCCTCTGCAGAGGGGCAAGGGAACTGCTTAATTACTTTTCTCCCTCCTAGCCAATCGTTGTAGTGCTGGATCAGATAGGAGTGCAAATAATCTTCTTTTTCTCCATTTTCTCCTTTTAACCCTCCTGAGGTTTCAATTGGAAATGGAGGGGAAAGCTTTTACCCTCCTATCCGGTTTAGTGCTACAACAATGGGCTAGGAGGGGGGGAGTAATTAATCAGCTCCCCTGTCCCCTCTGCAGAAGAGCAGGAGAACTGTTTCATCTCCTTTACCAGATGAGCTGATTTGTCATCTACTTTACTATATGGATAAAGGTTGCTTGTGGTGTTTGGATGGAGGGTGATGTTATTTAGTCCATTCTCCCATCCTCAAGAGACCTGAAAATATGCTACACAGATTGAAAAGTTGAGGCCACTGCCTCAGGAAACATGGTTGTATTTACACATAATGGTAACCAACAAAGATTACTAAGGTGAGCCTGTGTGAACCCATGGGCTCCTCAACTAGTTTCCCCAAAGAATCAGGAAACATCCAATTCCATTTTAGATTAACAGCATCTTGATATTGAGACAAAATCCAACCAAATTATGGCATTTACACTTCTATTCCTCCTCCCCTCCCAACCCAACCCTGTACATAAATATCTGCCAGGCTGTTGGATCGGGGCCCGATGTGGGCCGGACGGTCCCGGAGAAGACTGGTCAAGCAAGATACGTGAGGCAAGATGGAGCGAAGACCAGTGTTTAATGATGACAAATCAGAAGCTTTTACGCCTGCCTGATCTGGCTGCATGCATACGTTGCGCGTAGTGATACAGAGGAAGCCCTGAGTCTGCACATCATGTTTACACAAGTTAATTGGGGAAGTCTTCACTGGGGGAAGTTTCTTATCTAGCTAATTAACTACCGGGGACATGCATTGTTCCTCGTTATCGGGGGCAAACAAGTGGCCAAAGTTGACTCTTAGACTTTAGGGCTTCTGCGGATACAAGATTACCCAATACATGCCTATTGAGTTAACCATCTGTGTTCTTTAGCTTTCCATCGTCCTAGCTGCCTGTCAGGTCAGCAATAGGTGAATCAAGCTATATCTAATATTCCGCTCCCCAATTTCTGTCCCCTCGAAACCCACAGCTCGAAGGAGTGATCTTCCATAACGGGTTCTGTCAGGGACATCTGAGCCAATTGTGTGCGCGGAACCCAAACCAGGCAACACTACACTCTACGGTTTTGATGAAGCAGACTGCAATTATTCCACACCAAATAAATCATTTTAATCCTCAAGGCACCACAAGATTTTGATGTATTTGCAGCCCCAGAGTAAGGCTGCTACTACTCTACCCCTCTCCATTTTCAAAGTGTGGTTTATGAGGCTTGCTTGTTTTTGGAGAACATGTCATTCAGGTTAAACCACAATTCAGGGTTCATATATAATGCTAAACTACTAAGCAAATTTCTTCATAAATTTGTCAGGAAGAACTTGAGCTTAAGAAAACAGATAAAGCACAATGACAAACATTGCCCATCCTAACCCACAAAAGATAAGACCTCTATAAATTATAACAAACAATAGTGACAGGGCTTAGGGCAGGGGTGCCCAAACTTTTCGGGCCGTGGTTCAGTGGGCCGGTCACGTGGTTCCACCGGAAGCAGAAGTAAAATGTGCCTTGCAATCTGCTTTGCAACAGATATGTTTTGCAACAGGATGAGATAGATTTTAGGCTGCCATTTTCTCTGCTTAAATCAGGGGTGCCCAAACTATGGCCCATGGGCTGGATCTGGGCCCCAACACCAATTCATCCAGCCCATGTATGGGCGTGTTTTACTTCTGCTTCCAGGAACGATGAGGATGGCACGGGCCAGATGAATTGGTGTTGGGGCCCAGAACCAGCCCAAGGGCCGTAGTTTGGACACCCCTTGCTTAGGGCAATAGTTCCCAATGTGGTCAAAAAACCAAAGGTTTGATTTGATTTGATTTGATTTATTCGATTTGTTGCCGCCCACTCATCATACGCCGAGTGGTTTGGAAAGACTGGCTTAGAGTTTTTGATAGCTTCTCATCCTCTCCCACTAAGTTGGGTGCCATAGGGAACTTTCATAATCAAATCAAATCGCTTGACTCAGCCTGCCCCACCCAGGAAGGTTCCTCTTGTGAAAAGTCCTTTCCCTACCTTTCCAAACCTAGTGGTCTATAAATGGATTCAACTAGAAGTCACATCACTCTCAGCCATATCTTGCCAGGGAGGAGGCTACTTAGCACCACTCTAAAATGCTCTGGAACTCTTGTTCTCCATCTCTCATGGTCATTCTATGCTGTAATCTATGTTTGTTCCAGGAAGGTGTTATAATGTACCTGGTCATATGCCATGCGCTACTGGTAGCACATCATCACCCCAGAAAGCCATTTTATCACTGTCTCCTGCACTCCCTGCTGGCTTCCTTAAGAAGATTGGTTTCTGGTTTGTGCAAAATCAAGATATTCTTCACTTGAACATGACATCTGCATTTACTTATTTCTTTCTCATAGACAGCCAGGGCCATTGACTGTGACTGAGATTGTGTGATGCTGTTGAAGCATTTTGGCCTCTTCACTCCCTGCCCCACCCCACAAAAAAACTTTGTATTCTGTTAACTCTCTTTCTGTAACTCTGCAGCCCAAACTTCTATCTTGATCAGTTTAATTATTTAGAGATTAATCCTAAACAGTAAAGGGGGGGGGAGTGAAGTAGTGAGTCATCTATCACTTCCCATACTCTTTCTTCTTCTTCTTCTTCTTCTTCTTCTTCTTCTTCCTCTTCTTCTTCTTCTTCTTCTTCTTCTTCTTCTTCTTCCATGTTTTGGCAAAATGTGAAACTGCCAAAATGAAGGCACCTTTGGGTGAGTCCATTCTGCAGTTCCTTTCGCCTGGCCCAGTCTGGAAAAAAGTAGCCGACAACACGAGGTTGCTGTTACCAGGATACACCCGGTTGTGGTTCAAAAATACTAGTCTTTGAGGAGACGCTTTCTGTGTACCTCCTAACTCACACCAGTTTAGGGATGAAGTGCTGGTGTAAGGAGAAGGGGGTTGCCCTGTTTCTTCACCTGGCAAATCATGTTACCGGTAAGTCTACCCTTCCTTGAAACCTGAAGGGTCTAGTCAAGGAGATTCTTGGAGAACACTGACTCCATCCGTTTCTTCCACTATATGTCTTATTTCAGTGTCTGCAGTTGATAGGATTACTGCCAGCCTTTGCTCTACACCTCCCCCCCAAAAAAAAACCTTTCTGCCTCCAAAACAGAAGTAACAAGCTAAGGGAGGTTTGTCCTTCCTACCTGAAACGTTTACCATTCAGCAGATTTGGGGTGTTATGATCCCATTACAGCCTTTAAAAAGTAAGTGATGTGTTTCCCACCCCCATTGACTCATAATATAGCACATGCTTAATTGTAGATGCTTAATTAAGTGCTGTCAAGTTGGACTAAGTTATAGTGACCCCCACAAGGTTTTTGTTATGTATGTACAATGTTGCTTTAAGAAATGTATGAATGTAACCTGACCACAATTACAATGTAGCTCTGCTGTTAAGGAACGCGAGTAAGCTGCCTATAGAGGGCAGCTGCGAGCGTTCAGCTCACATGGTTCACATTCCCCAAATCACCGGCAGCCGCGGGAATCTCTCCCGCGCGAGGATCACCTGGAGAAGATGGGCGTGACGCAGAATGACGTCACGCCGGTAGCAGCCAATAAGCTGCCGTGCAACGAGATTCAAATGTATGTTCCTCAGTATATAATGAGCTGTACCTCCGCCATTACCACTTGTTCATCCTGATTATCAACCAATAAACCTGTGTTAGTCCTCACTGCGACTCCTTCTTTGTCTTCCGTGCAAGACACTAAAGTTTTCAAGGCAAGTGAGCTATTATGGAGTAGTTTTACTAGTTCTACACACACACAAACACACCCAGTGAGTTTCCATGGGGATTCAGATCCTGTTCTCCGGAAACCTAGTGCAACACTCTATCCATTATGTCACACTGGGTCTCATGAGATATTATGGATATCTCATGGGAAAGTTTGTAGTGGCAGAGTTCATGTTTTCCTGCAGAAATTCGCAGGTTCAAGTCCTTCCCATACCTGTCAAGTTTTGGGAAATTTATGTCAAATAAGGGAAATTTCCCGGCCAAAATGGGAAACTGGACAGCTATGCTTATCCTGTGCTGGCCTCCAGTCTAACTCCAGTCTAATCGCAGTATAACTAATCCGGCATGATGGCAGGAAAGAGAGTAAAATACAGGGGTTTTACAGAAATTTCCTGAAACTTGACAGGTATGCCTTCCACCTACAGGTAAGGCTGAGAAAGAACCCTCCCTGGGATCTGAATCAAAATTTCTGCAAAAACATCTGCTATCTAGTTTCATCTAATTAATCATCTAAACCCTCATCTGATTAACCAGTTAACTAAACCAAGTAAGCTGCCCCGGTGGAAGTCCTTAGTGACAAGACATTACAAATTCCAGTCTTGCCAGCCAGAGAAAGAATCAGGTTGTACTTACAGCTCTGAAAAGCCCACAGGGAGAAGAAAGTAAAGGTCTCCCTTGTTTGAAAATCAGTTGCATCCAACTCTACGGTTCAGTGCTCAGCCCTGAATACAGCTAAAGTGCCAGCACTGTCTGTGTCTGCAGATGTTTCCACAGTCATGTGGCAGTCATGACTAGACACTGGAGTGCACAGAGCGCTGTTACCTTTTCTGCCAAAATGGTACCTATTTATCTACAGTACTTGGAATTTCTTGCTTTCAAACTTGGACAGAGATGGGAGCTTCACTCCATCGTGCAGCACTCGGGTCTCAAACTGCTGACCTTCTGGTTGTCAAGCTCAGTGTCTTAACCACTAAGCCATCACGGCCCCAAGAAGAAAGCCCCCCTCAAATCCAGAAACTCTCCATCATCCTTATTCCAACCCCTTAATCTTACATCTTGTTACCTGCAGTGAGAGGTAAAACAGTGGGGTCCTGTATCTGTCTGCTCAAAGGAAAGTCCTTTCGAGTGTGAGGCTCACACAAGACAAACAAGGATAGGATTGAAACTAGGACACAACAACATTACTCTTTTTTTAAAAAAAAGTGGAAAAAAGAAGAAGGGCAGCCGCTGTGGTTGCTATACTTCACTTCTCTCCCTGGGGCGGAGAAGAGGGTGAAGGGAGAGGAGATGGTTCTTTAATGCCAGTCTCCCTTGGATCAGTGTGCTCATGCCCCAGTTGTCCATTGGTGCATAAAATTCTGCTTTCAGCAAAAATGTGTTTACTACATGAATTTGAAAAGGAAGTGCTTGCATCTAGTGGTTAAAGTACAGGGAGGGGGCTGGGAGATGCAAGGCTGCCTTGCCTTCCAGATGTAGGAAAACAGGGCTTTTGAGGAGAAAGCTAACCACTTTATACTCCCATCTCTTCCAAGAGGGAGAGAGGGACCTCTTCCACACCACAACGAGCCAAAAGAAGGGTCTGTGTATCTCGTTTTGGGGATTTGGAAAGACACAAAGTCGAGTCTGGGAACAATGTGCCCCCCCCTACCCCAAAGGACTTGCCATGAGAAGTGTGAGGCCAGCCGAATATATTTTTCTGCCAGAGGCATGGCAGCAAAGGGTCCCTCCCTCCCAGGTGAAGGTGCATCATCTGCTATGCCAGTCAAATTATTTTGGCAGCTAAGGAAGATTGCACAAGTTAATCTTTCTCTTCTTGGCTGCAAAAATATATTCATGAGAAATGAAATGGCTTGCCCTTTCTTTAACAGCTAGGATGAGCAGCCTCAGTTTGTTGAATGACAGGACCAACCGTAAGGGCCGACATAAAAGGGAGCCCAAACCAGTAGAAGGGTTCTTAGCTTCTCTTTCCATGAGGGCATCAAAAGCTTTTTGCTGCTTCTTCAGCAGATCCTTGTTGCCTTTTGAACTTCTAGGTCCTGCCAAACAAGCAGTTCAAAAGGAAGAAATTGCAAGTAGATAAGGAGGTATCACTTTAGTGATAAGGTAACACCATTCTGTGCGCTCCGGTGTCTAGTCAGGCCTGCCACATGACCACGGAAACGTCTGCAGATGCAGACAGTGCTGGCTTTTGGGGCTGTAAACAGAGATGAGCACTGAACCCTAGAGTCAGATACAATTGGCTTTCGAGCAAGGGAGACCTTGATCTTTACTAATGGTGGTAGTGGTGATGGAGCTGGACTGGAGAACAGGTGTGGGGCCTTGTTACCTGGTGGAGCACCTCTCCCAGAGATCCACTGTCCACATCACCCAACCCTCCCAAAGTTTGCAGCTCCAGATGGATGGATGATAGTCAGATGGATGATGACTAGGAAGCAGTGATGCACTGTAGCAGGTTCTATCAGGTTCTGCAGAACCAGTAGCGGAAATTCCTTCAGGCCACGCCCACTTGGTTGGCCATGCCCACCTCCATAGCCCATAATGCAGAATGTTTTGTCATGCCCACAGATTTGGCCCCACCCACAGATTTGGCCAGCCCACAGAGTAGGTAGTAATTTTTTTTGCAGTGCATCACTGCTAGGAAGGTTACGTGATGAAGCATAGAGCCTTCTCAGTAGAGCAGCACCAATGTTCTGGAATAATTTATCTCAAGCTGCATCAGGCCCTCTCTCTGAAGGAATTTAAGAAAAAGCTAAAAACTGAATTATTTAGAGAGGCATTCAAAGACCTCCTCCCTATGGCCGCCTAACTTTGATTATTATTAGTTTTCAAGCCCTTGCTCCTGAGGGGAAGTGACTTTAAAATTATTGTTATTTTTACTTGTTGCTATCTTCGGAGAGTGACTATGTTATATGTAGTTTGATGGGTTTTTTTTAAAAAAAATGTTAAGTGCTCAGACTGAGAATTTCCTCCCAGATGGGTAGTATAAAAATATATTAAATAAATAAATACATTTTGGAGGTGTCCTCTGCTGGAAGGGCTCTTTTAAGTATGAGAGAAGCAACCACTGTGAGAGAGATCGGGGAGCTAGGGGTGGCCTATTCATGATAAGAAGAGATTCCATGAGGACACAGGTCACCTGGCCCTAGCTTTCTCTTCTTCACTAAGATGCATTATTGCAATTGTATTTAAATCACAAAAATCAAACCTAATATAGAACTTGTACATATACATTAGATCAGGGGTGCCCAAACTACAGCCCGCAAGCCGGATCCTCACCAAAATCAAACCTAATATAGAACTTGTACATATACATTAGACCAGGGGTGCCCAAACTACAGCCCGCAAGCCGGATCCGGGCCCCAACACCAATTCATCTGGCCTATGCCACCCTCGTCGCTCCCGGAAGCAGAAGTAAAATGCACCCATACGTGGACCAGATGAATTGGTGTTGGGGCCTGGATCCAGTTCACGGGCCATAGTTTGGGCACCCCTGGTTTAAGCAGAGAACATGGCAGCCTAAAATCTATCTCATCCTGTTGCAAAATATATCTGTTGCAAAACATATTGCAAGGCGCGTTTTACTTATGTTTCCGGTGGAACCACGTGACCGGCCCACTGAACTATGTGACTGCCCCTTGCCTGGAAAAATTTGGGCACCCCTGCATTAGACTGTGTGGTTTTATACAAATTGTTGTCTTCTTTTGGTGGGTGGGAATTTTTCTTTGGTGGGTGGGAATGTGTGTGATGTTTAGGTGGCTTCCCTCAGCGTTGGATATGAAACACCAGGCTTTTTCCGGTTCCTTAGTCTTTGCCAGTAGTGACATAAAGCATGCTGGCTCTATCTTTTACTGTATATAATTGTTTAGATTAAGTTTGACTGATTAATCTGCTGAGGAGAGTTTGTGGTGTGAATTTCAGTCACACTTGAACAACGGATGTTGTTGGTGGATTTACATTCTTTCAAAATTGTGTATGTGTGTGTTCTGTCTCTAACGCAGGGATTCTCAACCTACGGCCCATCATGGGCCAGATGCAGCCTGTGGCACCATTTCATGTGGCTCTCCACTGCCTCCACCACACCTGGAAGTGCCATGTGGTGGAGGATGGGCAAAAAGGCCATCCACCCACAAAGCTGTCTTTTTTTCTTTCTTTTTTTAAATTTAACTTTAATAATTTTTATTAAATTTTCAAAAATAATACAAACAATAAAAGAACATCAAAATTACAAATATAAAGAAAATTACGTATATAAAATTAAAATTATATATATATGTAAAATTAAACATCAACAAATCGAAACCACATTGTTTATAATATATGCTATTTCAAATCAAACCAATAAGGTATGGTTTCTATGCCTCATTTTCCAATAATGTTTTCTAATATAAAGACAAAACAAAGAACAACAACAAGATAAACAAAAATAAAAATAAAATACTAATCACCCGGTGTTATTTACATTGGACTGGAGAGCTCGGAGATATTCATTGAGATTTTCCCCAAAAAATCTTGTGATCAGGTACAGGTCTTTGCAAATCATTCCCCCTCAGTGAGTAATCCACAAAAGCTTGCCAAACCTTCCAGAATCTATTCTCTTTAACAAATCCCTTTTTAAAATTTATTTCCCATGTCAACTTATCATTCAATGCTAAGCCCCATATTTCCTTATACCACTCCTCAATATTCAAATTTACCTCATTTTTCCATTTTCTAGCGATACACTGTCTTCCCGTTGACAACATTATTTCCAATAACTCTTTTTTATTCTTACTCAGGTTTATATTTTCCACTTCTGTCAACATAATCGTGCTAAGACCCAATTTAATTTTCTCCCCCATAATTTCGGTTATCTCGTATTCAATTTTCTTCCAAAAATTTTTACCACAGTACATCTCCACCACATGTGTTCATAAGTTCCCGTTTCCTTCTTACAACGCCAACACATTTTATCTTTTTTCTTATCTATCTGATGTAACCTCATTGGAGTCAAATACCATTTCCACAGCATTTTACAGTTATGTTCCTTAACTCTAACTGACATAGTTCTCATGATTCTTTTCCTCCATTTATTTTTCCAATTCTGTTCTTCTATTTTTATATTCAAATCTTGTTCCCAGCTTAATCTTAGTTCTTCTTGTGGATTACCTACTGCTCTCACTGAAGAGTGGAGACATGTGGGGCTCCCTCTTGATGATTAACTGCTTACTCGTGTCATAAGTCACCATTGGCCAGGCTGTCTATGACTCAGCAGAAGCCATGCATTAGCGTTGGAAGGGCTCCCTAATCACATACATTACTTGGAACTTCCCACAACTGTTGCTCTCCAGAGAATTTGGTGGCAGCTACTGTCATTATAAACATACAGCTGCTGATTGTGGATTCCCCATGCCCCAATGGCATGGAACGGCCCGCGCAGAGGCCACTTCGGTGAGAACGCTCCTGGCCCGTGGGCTCTGCGGGCAGAGAAATTAAGGGGGGTGGATTAATAATAGGGTTTGATTCACCCAATTATGACCTGACCGACGGTTCCGCTGAGGAGGCATTCCTCTAGACTCTGTTAGCCATTAAGGTAATCACTCATCTCCGAGTTTAGCCAAATCCCAGGCGCAAATAGTGGCCATGTTTACCCCAGTCTAAACCCTAGACAATGGTGTTTCCCCTGTCAATGTATTCAATTCAAATTCAATTCAAATTTTAATTTGTACCCCGCCCTACTCAGCTTGTAGGCCAACTCAGGGCGGCTTCCAACATAATTAAGAATACAACAAAACAAAATATAATAAACATACAAAATGTCAATAAAAATAAATATACATTCGGAACAAAAATGCAATGAACACAATTCCTATAAAAACAGCATATAAACTGAGTATCAGCAAACCCTGAAACACAGTAACAAAAATAAAGCAATCAGGCAAAGATGCATCATAAATACAATAATCAGAGCATGGATACATAAGTCATGCATCGAACAACAATACAATAATAATACAATACATTAATGAAATCAGAAAAGAAAACATCAGTCTCAAAAAAAAAATTAAGTTATAACATAGCAAAATTAATTACACAATCCTTCGGCCACCAATATCCCCAAAACAGAACCCCATGTCTTGCACGTCCCTGACGGAGCCAAAGAAGAGGACGACCTGGCCTTTAAGGCCAGGAAATGGACCGGCAACTCTGGTGGTACAACTTTGGTGGAAAAGTCCAGCCGCGGCAATACTGGTCAGCTGCGTTCCCACCACCCCCGCCGGACAGGGCGGGGGAGGGAGCCAAAGGTGGAATCACGGTCCTTTATACTCCCCGCCCGGCGGGCCAAGGGGAGAGGCTCAGCTGGGCTCCTCTTCCCTCCCCTGACTGTCTGAGCCAGAGGAGGGGGCCAAAGATGGTACGGGTGTCTCTAGTGCGCTGGCGGTGGCTTTTTCAAGCCTCGCTGCAGAGACGAGGCTCAGCTGGGCTCCTCTTCCCTCCCCTGACTGTCCGGGCCAGAGGAGGGGGCCAAAGATGGTGTGGGCGTCTCTGGTGCGCTGGCGGTGGCTTTTCCAAGCCTCGCTGCAGAGACGAGGCTCAGCTGGGCTCCTCTTCCCTCCCCTGACTGTCCGGGTCAGAGGAGGGGGCCAAAGATGGTGTGGGCGTCTCTGGTGCGCTGGCGGTGGCTTTTTCAAGCCTCGCTGCAGAGACGAGGCTCAGCTGGGCTCCTCTTCCCTCCCCTGACTGTCCGGGCCAGAGGAGGGGGCCAAAGATGGTGTGGGCGTCTCTGGTGCGCTGGCGGTGGCTTTTTCAAGCCTCGCTGCAGAGATGAGGCTCAGCTGGGCTCCTCTTCCCTCCCCTGACTGTCCGGGCCAGAGGAGGGGGCCAAAGATGGTGTGGGCGTCTCTGGTGCGCTGGCGGTGGCTTTTCCAAGCCTCGCTGCAGAGACGAGGCTCAGCTGGGCTCCTCTTCCCTCCCCTGACTGTCCGGGCCAGAGGAGGGGGCCAAAGATGGTGTGGGCGTCTCTGGTGCGCTGGCGGTGGCTTTTTCAAGCCTCGCTGCAGAGATGAGGCTCAGCTGGGCTCCTCTTCCCTCCCCTGACTGTCCGGGCCAGAGGAGGGGGCCAAAGATGGTGTGGGCGTCTCTGGTGCGCTGGCGGTGGCTTTTTCAAGCCTCGCTGCAGAGACGAGGCTCAGCTGGGCTCCTCTTCCCTCCCCTGACTGTCCGGGCCAGAGGAGGGGGCCAAAGATGGTGTGGGCGTCTCTGGTGCGCTGGCGGTGGCTTTTTCAAGCCTCGCTGCAGAGATGAGGCTCAGCTGGGCTCCTCTTCCCTCCCCTGACTGTCCGGGCCAGAGGAGGGGGCCAAAGATGGTGTGGGCGTCTCTGGTGCACTGGCGGTGGCTTTTTCAAGCCTCGCTGCAGAGATGAGGCTCAGCTGGGCTCCTCTTCCCTCCCCTGACTGTCCGGGCCAGAGGAGGGGGCCAAAGATGGTGTGGGCGTCTCTGGTGCGCTGGCGGTGGCTTTTTCAAGCCTCGCTGCAGAGACGAGGCTCAGCTGGGCTCCTCTTCCCTCCCCTGACTGTCCGGGCCAGAGGAGGGGGCCAAAGATGGTGTGGGCGTCTCTGGTGCGCTGGCGGTGGCTTTTTCAAGCCTCGCTGCAGAGATGAGGCTCAGCTGGGCTCCTCTTCCCTCCCCTGACTGTCCGGGCCAGAGGAGGGGGCCAAAGATGGTGTGGGCCCACGCTAATTATGCCCACGCTAATTAACTTCCCCAAGAAAGATTCCCCATTAACCTGAGTAAACAGGTGATGTGATCTTCTGTCAGGTGACTGTTTTTTCCTGTATTGCCTTCTGATCTATATATGATGATGCTTTTCCTTCAATAAACCACTGATCTGATCTCGCTCCATACTGCCTCGTATCGTTTCTTGATCAGTCTCCTCCGGGACCCAACAGCCGTCCTAGCAACCCCAATTCCTACATCTGGTGACCCCGAGACGTGATCTTACCCGTGAGTAAGCGATCACACGGTCCGGTTCTGCGCTTGAACCGCGTCCGATCGTCCCGGAGGACAGCGCGGCAACCCGGTCGGTAAGCCAGCTGATCGGGCAGACGGCCCAAGCGGCGGGACAGTACCAAAGAGGCATCCTACAGCTTGCTCCCGACTTTCGCAGAGGCGTTTCGGTTACGGAAAAACGCGTTCCCCTCAGGGTCAGCTGTGAACCCCTGACAGCGCAGAGGCCGCCGAGGGCCCGTGGCATGGGGCCACGCTCCGAGCTCTACCCAGAGAATCGTCACCAAAACCTATTACTTGCCCGAGACACGTCAACTCGTCCCGAGGAGGAAACTTCGGAGGACCCCTTCGCAGGTAATATGGGGACTTGCACCCAGCGGCAACGTCCGTCCGCTAGCCAAAGAACTCACGAGGAAGAGTTCAGAATCCTGGCCAGGGTGTTTCAGTTAAGGTTTCACAGCGGAGAGCTACCGAGACTTTTGGTGTACCTAAGGGAACACTGCCGACTTTACCCAGAAGTGGGTACGTTAACCCTTAAGCTTTGGGATCAGATAGGAGACTGCATTCAGCAACCCCCGAAAGCTCCAGGAGGCGTAATTCGCACATGGAGCAAATGTAGGAAACTCTTAGCGGAGGTAGATTCAGTCCGGATAGAAGCCAAAGAACCCCCAGCGCCAGCCGAACCATCGGCGCCCACAGCGCTCTATCCGTCACTCCAATTCAGGCAGAGTAGTGTAGGGAGCTTTCCCTCGGTGACAGCTGCAGACGTCACTGACGGAATGCATGGAATGAGGAGCGCAGGCGCTTCTCTGACAGTTACAGGCTCCCAGACCAAGAGTGCCCTTCAGCGCACAGTGGAGGAGGAAATTAAGAAGGGGGAATTGCCAGCAGAAGAACTAGCTGAGCTTAGTCAGATTTGTCCAATTCGCTTGGAAATGGATGCCCTCACAGGGGCCCAGCAGGTAGTTCACTCACCAGTCCCGTATAAGCTTCTCATGGCTATACGGAAGGCCATCACGGAGACAGGACTCCAAAGTCGCTTTACTAGGGGCACGCTTCAGCAAGTGTGCGAGAACACCATGTTCATCCCGCACGACTGGAAATCCGTCATGCGGATGATGCTCAACCCCAGCCAGTATTTGCTATGGGACAGCGAGTATCGCCTCGAGGCTCAGACAAGGGCTGCCAGGATGGGAGGCGCAGTACTTCCTGACCAGTTATATGGGTCAGGGGCCTTCGAATCCATCGATGCGCAGACCAACTTGCCACTAGCCACGCTCCAAATGTCAGCCGAGGCTGCCTTCAAGGCATTTCTCAAGGTTACCGCAACTGGCAAAGCAGCTAAAAATTACACCGCAGTCAAGCAGGGAGCCCAGGAGCCCTACATGGACTTCATCAATCGCTTAGAGGAACCGATCAGTAGGCAGATCGATAATGAGGAAGCCCAACAAGAGCTCATGATGAAGTTAGCCAAGGATAATGCCAATCTAGACTGCCGTAAAATCTTGCAGTCACTGGGCAACCGTCCCGACTTGACT
Organism: Bradypodion pumilum; assembly: GCA_035047305.1. Classification (NCBI taxonomy): domain Eukaryota; kingdom Metazoa; phylum Chordata; class Lepidosauria; order Squamata; family Chamaeleonidae; genus Bradypodion; species Bradypodion pumilum. Next base: position 208,313,406 of record JAWDJD010000002.1, read on the forward strand.
CTCACAGACATGATCAGGGCTTGCGCCGACGTTGGCACAGAATCCTACAAAATGGGTCTGTTGGCAGCGGCGGTGCAGGGAGGCAGGAAACCCAGACCCAAAGGAGCATGTCACAATTGTGGCAAGGTCGGTCACTTCGCTAGGGAGTGCCGATCCAAGGGAGGCGGACAAAAATCCGGCCGTTCCAAGGCTCCAAACACCCTGTGTCCGAAATGCAAGAAAGGCTACCATTGGACCAGGAATTGTCCGAGTTCGGGAAACCGGTCCAAACAGGGACATCCCTTGCTCTGGGCGCGCCAGAGCTAGACTAGATTCCATTCACATTCCAGGCATTGCGAAGGCACAGGCCAGCCCCAAGAGTAACACAGGGCTAGAATTGACTTGCCAGGCAGACGTCACATGCGACTTGCCAGGCACAGTCTATCTGGTGGACTCCCAGTACATGGGACCCCTACCCAAAGGCTTTATAGGTTTAGTTTTGCCTCGCAGTGTAGCAGGAGCACGCGGAATTCTTGTAATTCCGGGAGTCATTGACTCGAATTTTTCAGGCGTTCTCCAAGTTCAGCTTTGGACGCACCTACCCAAGACAATTCACAAAGGAGACACATTAGCGCAACTGATTATGGTTCCTTGTCACTCGCCAGCAGATAGCCAGGGAAGGCTCAGGGACAGCTCAGAGTCCTGGTGCGAGGACCGCTCGAGCGCCAGTGAGGCAGTACAAGGATACCAGGTCTTAGCGACAGTGGAGACCAACATTGAGTGGAAACAGCGCCCAGTTATTGAGGTATTTCTGAATAAAAGATCATTTTCAGGGTTGTTAGATACCAGAGCTGATGTGAGCGTGATAAGCAGGAGCCAGTGGCCACGGGAGTGGGCCATTGAGCCGGTCTTCGATGTGTGGGGGGTAGGCGGCATCCAAGAAGCGTTTAGGAGCCGGGAGTGGGTGGAAGTCACGATCCCAAAGGCTGACGGCACAGCGGTCATTCGGCCGCACATTCTGGACGTGCACATCAACCTTTGCGGGCGAGACATTTTACAGCAGTACGGTGCTACGCTTACCTTCGGGTAATGGCGTTGCCACTTAAATGGCTCACCGATACGCCGGTCTGGGTGGAACAATGGCCGGTAGTGGGGGAGACGTTAGTCGCCCTAAAGCAACTGGTTAAAGAACAGCTAGACGCAGGACATATAGAGCAGTCCACTAGTCCTTGGAATTCGCCAATTTTTGTCATAAAGAAGAAGTCGGGGAAGTGGCGACTCCTCCACGATCTCAGAGAGATCAATAAATGCATACAGCCAATGGGTCCGCTCCAATGTTGTTGTTCAGTCGCACAGTCGATTCCGACCCTTTGCGACCCTATGGACCATCGTTCTCCAGGCGCCTCTGTCCTCCACCATCCCCCTCAGTCCTCCCAGTTTTGTGCCCATTGTGTCTACAATACCATCTATCCATCTCATCCTTGGCCTCCCCCTTCTTCTTTTGCCCTCCACCTTTCCCAACATCACGGCCTTCTCAAGTGAATCCTCCCTTCTCATTTGATGCCCAAAGTACTTTAGCCTCATCTTTACTATTTGACCTTCCAATGAGCAGTCAGTGTTGATTTCTTCTAAGATTGACCTATTTGTTCTCCTCGCTGTCCAAGGTACCCTCAAAACTCTCCTCCAACACCACATTTCAAAGGCATCTATTCTTCTGCGTTCAGCTTTCCTAATTGTCCAGCTCTCACATCCGTACATTACCACTGGGAATACCATTGCTTTGACTATTCTAATTTTTGTTTTCAAGGTGATGTCTCTGCTTTTCACTATGTTCCCCAGGTTTCTCATGGCTTGTCTCCCTAGAATCAGCCGCCTCTTTATTTCATGGCTGCAATCTCCATCTGCAGTGATCTTAGATCCTAAGAAAGTGAAATCTGTCACTGCTTCTACTTCTTCCCCATCTATTTTCCAGGAACTGATCGGGCCTGTTGCCATTATCTTGGTTTTCTTGATATTGAGTCTCAAGCCAGCTTTTGCACTCTCTTCCTTCAAACCGATCAAGAGATTCTTTAGGTCTTCCTCACTTTCTGCCATTAGGGTGGTGTCGTCTGCATATCTCAGATTGTTGATGTTTCTCCCAGCAATTTTGATCCCATATTGTGATTCCTCCATCCCTGCATTGCGCATTATGTGCTCTGTGTATAAGTTGAATAAGCAGGGTGACAAAATGCAGCCTTGTCTTACTCCTTTTCCTATTCCAAACCACTCGGTCATTCCGTGTTCTGTCCTAACTGTTGCTTCTTGGTTCATGTACAGATTTCTCAGGAGGCATATGAGGTGTTCTGGTATTCCCATCTCTTTAATCACTTGCCACATCTTGTTGTGATCCACACAATCAAATGCCTTAGTGTAGTCAATAAAGCAAAAATAAACTTGTTTCTGGTATTCCTTTGTTTTCTCCATGATCCAACGTATGTTGGCAATGTGGTCTCTAGTCCCCCTGCCTCTTCTGAAACCAGCCTGCACCTCTGGTAATTCTCTTTCCACATGCTGCTGAAGTCTATCCTGTATTATCTTGAGCATCACCTTGCTGGCGTGTGGGATGAGCGCGATTGTTCGATAGTTTGAACATTCTTTGGCATTGCCCTTTTTTGGGATTGGAACATATACTGATCTTTTCCAGTCCTGTGGCCACTGTTTTGTTTTCCAAATCTGCTGGCATATTGAATGCAGTAATTTGATGCCATCATCTTTTAGAGCTTTGAAAAATTCAACTGGGATACCATCATCTCCACTAGCTTTGTTGTTTGCAGTGCTCTTTAGGGCCTTTCTGACTTCACTCTCCAGGATGTCTGGCTCAGGTTCAATTTCTTCATCATTGTGACTATCAGGAGTGTTGAGTTCCTTTTTGTAGAGTTCCTCTGTGTACTCTTTCCATCTTTTCTTAATCTCTTCTGCATCAGCTAGCTCCTTTCCGTCTTTGTCCCTTATCATGGTCATTTTTGCTTTAAATGTTCCCTTGATTTCCCGGATTTTTTTGAAAAGATCTCTGGTTCTGCCTTTTTTGTTGTTTTCTTCCATTTCTTTGCACTGTTCTTTTAGATAGTTTTCCTTATCTCTCCTTGCTTTTCTTTGAAATTCTGTGTTCAGATGATTGTATTTTTTCCTTTCTCCTTTGACTTTTGCGTTCCTTCTTTCCTCTGCTATTTTAAGAGCCTCATCAGACAACCACTTTGCTTTCTTACTCTTCTTTTCTTTTGGTATGGTTTTCTTTGCTGCTTCCTGCATGATGTCCCTCATCTCTGTCCATAATTCTTCTGGCACTCTATCTATTGAGTCTAAGCCATTGAATCTGTTCATCACCTCCACCGTGTATTCTTTAGGGATGCTGTCTAGGTGATATCTGTCTGGTCTCTTTGTTTTCCCTATTTTCTTTAGTCTAAGCCTGAATTTTGCAATCAGTAGGTTGTGATCTGAGCCACAATCTGCTCCAGGTCTTGTTTTTGCTGACTGTATGGAGGTTCTCCATCTTTGGCTGCAGAGTATGTAGTCAATCTGGTTTCGGTGTTGGCCATCTGGTGATGTCCATGTGTAAAGTCGCCTCTTGTGTTGCTGGAAGAGGGTGTTTGCTATGACCAGTGCGTTCTCTTGGCAGAACTCTATCAATCTTTGTCCTGCTTCATTCTGTGTTCCAAGACCGAACCTGCCTGTTATTCCCTCCACTTTTTGATTGCCTACTTTGGCATTCCAGTCTCCTAGAATAATTTGAACATCATTTCTTGGTGTTTGTTCTATGAGGTGTTGTAAGTCCTCATAGAACTGGTCCACTGTGGCTTCATCTGCGCCCGTGGTTGGTGCGTATATTTGGATCACAGTAACATTGAAGGGTTTGCCCTGAATTCTTACTGACATCATTCTGTCATTTTTGAGGTTGTATCCCATTACTGCTCTTCTCACTCTTTTATTGACAATTATGGCTACTCCATGTCTTCTAAAGTTTTCTTGTCCACAGTAGTAGATGTGATGGTTTCCAGAGCTGAATTCGCCCATCCCTGTCCATTTGAGCTCACTGATTCCCAAGATGTCAATGCTTATTCTTTCCATCTCATTTTTTACCACTTCCAGTTTACCTTGGTTCATTGATCTCACATTCCATGTCCCTATACAGTATTGCTCCTTACAACATTGCATTTCCCCTCCCCCTTTCCTGTCCATCCCCTTTCTCCCCTCTGAGGTGTTAAGCATCCTGTATCACCTAGCCTGCCCTTTTGTTTTGCCTTTTGTTTTGGTCCATAGGGTTCTCTTGGCAAGCTTTGTGGCGTGGTTTGCCGGTTTCTACGCCATTTTTTTCCTCGCATCATACATCATATCACAGTTTTAAAAGTTTAGAACAGTTTACACTACATATTGTCATGCATAATTATCACACTCTAAAACACAGTCTCTATGTTACTTGCTATATTAAGTCAGTATGAAGTCTCTATGTCAGTCTCTATATTAATTCAGCTACATTTTTCACATCAGCTACTTATCCTTGTGTCCTCACTCCCCAAGTGGGGTTGTTGTCTCTGGGTCCCTTGCTCCAGGGGCATCGCAGTGGCGGGCAGTGGATGTCTTCCCTGTGTCTCAGCTGTTCCTCTTCCTCTGCCTCTGGCTGCAGTGGTGGATGGTGACCTTCTCCCTCCCAGGCCTCTGGATGGTTTCTGGGCAATTGGGGCCTGGTCTTTCTCTGCCTCTTTCTTCCTTGCACCCAGGTTTTAGGATGGGGTGGAAGGGAGGGGCCGATTCTTCACTCACCTCCCTCCAAGGCTTCTGGATGGTTTCTGGGCAGTTGGGCCTGGTCTTTCTCTGCCTCTTTCTTCCTTGCACCCAGGTTTCAGGATGGGGTGGAAGGGAGGGGCCGATTCTTCACTCACCTCCCTCCAAGGCTTCTGGATGGTTTCTGGGCAGTTGGGGCCTGGTCTTTCTCTGCCTCTTTCTTCCTTGCACCCAGGTTTTAGGATGGGGTGGAAGGGAGGGGCCGATTCTTCACTCACCTCCCTCCAAGGCTTCTGGATGGTTTCTGGGCAGTTGGGCCTGGTCTTTCTCTGCCTCTTTCTTCCTTGCACCCAGGTTTCAGGATGGGGTGGAAGGGAGGGGCCGATTCTTCACTCACCTCCCTCCAAGGCTTCTGGATGGTTTCTGGGCAGTTGGGCCTGGTCTTTCTCTGCCTCTTTCTTCCTTGCACCCAGGTTTCAGGATGGGGTGGAAGGGAGGGGCCGATTCTTCACTCACCTCCCTCCAAGGCTTCTGGATGGTTTCTGGGCAGCTGGGCCTGGTCTTTCTCTGCCTCTTTCTTCCTTGCACCCAGGTTTCAGGATGGGGTGGAAGGGAGGGGCCGATTCTTCACTCACCTCCCTCCAAGGCTTCTGGATGGTTTCTGGGCAGCTGGGCCTGGTCTTTCTCTGCCTCTTTCTTCCTTGCACCCAGGTTTCAGGATGGGGTGGAAGGGAGGGGCCGATTCTTCACTCACCTCCCTCCAAGGCTTCTGGATGGTTTCTGGGCAGCTGGGCCTGGTCTTTCTCTGCCTCTTTCTTCCTTGCACCCAGGTTTCAGGATGGGGTGGAAGGGAGGGGCCGATTCTTCACTCACCTCCCTCCAAGGCTTCTGGATGGTTTCTGGGCAGCTGGGCCTGGTCTTTCTCTGCCTCTTTCTTCCTTGCACCCAGGTTTCAGGATGGGGTGGAAGGGAGGGGCCGATTCTTCACTCACCTCCCTCCAAGGCTTCTGGATGGTTTCTGGGCAGCTGGGCCTGGTCTTTCTCTGCCTCTTTCTTCCTTGCACCCAGGTTTCAGGATGGGGTGGAAGGGAGGGGCCGATTCTTCACTCACCTCCCTCCAAGGCTTCTGGATGGTTTCTGGGCAGTTGGGCCTGGTCTTTCTCTGCCTCTTTCTTCCTTGCACCCAGGTTTCAGGATGGGGTGGAAGGGAGGGGCCGATTCTTCACTCACCTCCCTCCAAGGCTTCTGGATGGTTTCTGGGCAGCTGGGCCTGGTCTTTCTCTGCCTCTTTCTTCCTTGCACCCAGGTTTCAGGATGGGGTGGAAGGGAGGGGCCGATTCTTCACTCACCTCCCTCCAAGGCTTCTGGATGGTTTCTGGGCAGCTGGGCCTGGTCTTTCTCTGCCTCTTTCTTCCTTGCACCCAGGTTTCAGGATGGGGTGGAAGGGAGGGGCCGATTCTTCACTCACCTCCCTCCAATGCGGCATCCCAAATCCAAATATGATTCCCGAGGGGTGTGAGATCCTAGTTGTAGATCTCAAGGATTGTTTTTACACGATTCCCTTAGACCCCAGGGACAGGGAAAGGTTCGCCTTTACGGTGCCGGTTGTGAACCACAGTGAGCCCACGCAGCGTTACGCGTGGAAATTCTTGCCACAGGGGATGCTCAATTCGCCCACCCTGTGCCAAATTTATGTTCACAACGCACTGGCAAAGTTTCGAAACCTTCACCCCAAAGCCTTAGTTTGCCATTTCATGGATGACATCTTGGTCGCAGTGCCGCAACTCGGCAGCGAAATGTTTTCAGACCTCCAGGCCAGCCTGGGGGAGAAAGGTTTACTCATTGCCCCGGAGAAAGTGCAGAGAACCGAGCCCTTCTCATACTTGGGTCATCGGCTTCTCCGCTCTTTCGCAGCACCAGTTTTGCCCCAAATCAATTTGAAGGATTCGGTCACCTTGGTGGAACTGCAGCAGGTTTTAGGGAACCTTAATTGGGCCAGACCGTATTTCCGATTGGATACGGATCTTTTGAAACCGCTCTTCTCGCTGCTAACATTAGGCAAGCAGCCGGCAGACCGGATACAGATTTCTCGAGAGGCGCGCTTGGCCCTCGAGAAAGTCAACCAAATTCTCAGCCAAAGGTGGGTGGACAGGATTGCTCAGGGGCCATATCCCCCGATCCTGAACTTGTACATAGTTCGGGCAGGATCCATGTTCACCGGAGCCCTAGAAGTAGATTCCGAGAAAGGGGCGAGTATCGTGGAATGGGTGTACTTGCCGAACACCTCTTCCCGAAACATCGTTCCTCCCGAAGAATTGGTCTCCGCGGTGGTTTACCGCGGAAGGCTGAGAGCCAGGGACATTTCAGGGCACGATTTAGCAAAGATTGTAGTCCCGTTCACCAAAGAACAGGTTCAGCATTTGATGCAGCTCGTTGACTCGCTTCCAATAGCTTTGGAGGGATTCACCGGATGCTTGGCATACCACTTGCCGAAAGACCCCAGACTTGTCTCACTTCAAACGCAGACAGTCAGCTTGTTCGAATTGCTTTCTCTGGTTCCACTTCAGGGGCCAGGACAGTTTTTACGGATGGGGGTCGCACATATGGTGTCTTGACTTGGCAGGAGGGCCAGGCTTGGCGCACGCTGTTAACTCTTCCACAGAAGTCCGCGCAGCGGGCGGAGTTGGCAGCGGTGAACCTCACCTTGCGCACCTTCGCCAAAGAGCGCCTCAACATCATTACTGACAGTCAGTATGTCAGGAATTTGCTTCACAATCTACCGGGAGCATACATCACTCCCGCGATAGACAAGAACTTACTTAGTCTGTTCCTCACTGCTCAATTTCATTTGCGAAACCGCACGGAGCCGCTCTATATTGCCCACATCCGAAGCCACCAAGACCTACCGGGTCCGATTTCCGCGGGCAATATCAGAGCGGATGCGGCGGCAAAGGAAATTCAGCAACGTTCGGTGTTAGGTGTTTTCACTACGGTACTCCAATTCAAAGTCATGCATTCTTTCACCAAAATGCCAAAGCACTTGCCAGACAGTTCAATCTGCCACTCTCTCAACCCACGAGGGACAGAGGCCAACCAGGTGTGGCAAATGGACGTCACGCATGTTCCGCAGTTTGGCAGATGGCAGTACATGCACGTTTGCATTGACACCTTTTCTCAATTCGTTTGGGCAACGGCGCAGAAAGGGGAGACTGCTTCCCACGTGGAGCAGCACCTCCTTTCCTGCATCGCGGCAATGGGCAAGCCGCGGCACGTGAAAACAGATAACGCGCCATCCTACAGCTCCAGGCAGCTGGCGGCCTTCATGGCCACTTGGGATATCAAGCATACTTTTGGCGTTCCTTACAATCCGCAGGGGCAAGCGATTGTGGAACGGGTCAATCGGACACTCAAGTCCTATATTGACAAACAAACAGAAAGGGGGGAGCCACCAGCCCTCCCCAAGTCACAGGGTCAGGCACAGCATTGTCTGAATAAGGTATTGTTCACGTACAATCACCTTAATGTTTTTTCCGATTGCACGCCGCGGGAGAAGCACTTCCGCCGTTCGGCAGCTCTCCCGCGACCGATGGTCCGATACCGGGTGCCACCGGACCCTTCCTGGAGGGGTCCGGCGCCACTCGTAACCTGGGGGAGCGGGTATGCTGCAATTATGTCTCCTACAGGTGTCGTTTGGATCCCAGCTCGGTGTGTCAAGCCTCACTTGGAACCACATGGCGTGGACCCAGACCGACCCGAGTCCGATCCCGGAGATGGAGGACCTCACGCTGACCGAGAGGACCCGTCGGAAGAGGCGGCCACAGATGACAGCACCGAAGATCACCTGGGGATGGTCAAGGTCCTTTGCAGTGAGGCCGAGGACGCCCTCCAACGCGAGGAGAGGGAACCGACACCGGAGAACCTCACAGCTGCAATCTTTGCCCGAATTCATACCAACACCATGGCAGTCACCATCATCCTGACCCTCTCCCTACTTGCAGGGGGAGGCATTCAGGCTGCCTCATTGAAGGCCAACGATCTGATGCCAGGCGGAGACCTTTCTGCCAGGATGCATTACAACATATGGGAAAGGTTGGCGGGTCTTGTCAACCAGTCCGATTTTTGCCTGAGACAGGACATTGGTTCTGCCTCAATTCTGGGCACCTGTCTCATCCCAGTGTGCCACACTTTGGATGCGCACGCCAGGGATGGCGACTGGCTGCTGAAGCGGATTTTCAGCCCGCATCTCCCTGCGAGCTTCACGGCATACGCTCGCTGGGGAGGAATGCAACTGACAATGACTTTGCCGGCTGACGCAGCCACTCTCCACACTCCTCGAGTGGCGGCCAGCCCGAACTCTACCTGTGCTCGAATGGTCGGCTGCACCGCAGTCGGCCGAACTCAGCGCTGCTGCCTCGACACTGGCAGCAGCAATTGGACTTGTGATAAACCAGAGACACTTGGTTCAATGTATGCTCATGTTACCCTACCATCTGGTTGGTTCTTTACGTGTAATCAGTACACTTGGAACTACATTCCCGCAAATGTATCAGATGCTATATGTTGTATCAGTCGTTTGACACTGTTACTCCCTACTAAGGATATGGTCACCCCAAGCACAAATGTTACAAATGTTCCAGCACCCATACGGCACACTCGCACCACCCAGTTAGACAGCTCATGTGAGAGCAGCTTTAGAGTAATGAGTTCAGCCGAATACGTCTCGTTGGCAGTCAGCATTATTGGCGTGCCAGGCTTAGCCGTCGGCAACGCTCGGAGGATTGGTCGACTGGCTTGCGGATTAGCCAAAGCCATCAACCATACCTCCTCGGCGATAGCGCTGCTCAACCAAGAGCAGGCAGAGCTTCGCCATGCCATACTTGACAATCGAGCGGCTATAGACTATCTCTTATTGTTACATCATCTGGGTTGCGAATCTTTTCATGGTATGTGTCGTTTCAATCTCACTGAAAACTCCCGTAAGGTGCAGTCAGCTCACAGACCTCCACACCATAGTCGAGGGCATCAGGGAGGGTTCTGCATGGGGGACCTGGCTGAGTTCATTGTGGGACTGGATGTGGTCATGGATTCCATGGGGATGGCTTCAGACGGTACTCAAGGTGGTTGTGGGAGTGATTGTACTGGGCATAGCAATATGCTGTTTCGCGCAATGCATTCCCTCACTAATATCAAGGTGCCGGTGCCTCTCCCGGAGGAAACCTCGAAGCGTCATTCCCGCTCATCAGCTGGCACCTCTCTTACGCAGAGTCGCCGGTCAGGCTCTTAAGTAAAACGAAAAGGGGAGATGTGGATTCCCCATGCCCCAATGGCATGGAACGGCCCGCGCAGAGGCCACTTCGGTGAGAACGCTCCTGGCCCGTGGGCTCTGCGGGCAGAGAAATTAAGGGGGTGGATTAATAATAGGGTTTGATTCACCCAATTATGACCTGACCGACGGTTCCGCTGAGGAGGCATTCCTCTAGACTCTGTTAGCCATTAAGGTAATCACTCATCTCCGAGTTTAGCCAAATCCCAGGCGCAAATAGTGGCCATGTTTACCCCAGTCTAAACCCTAGACAATGGTGTTTCCCCTGTCAATGTTTGCCCACGCTAATTAACTTCCCCAAGAAAGATTCCCCATTAACCTGAGTAAACAGGTGGTGTGATTTTCTGTCAGGTGACGGTTTTTTCCTGTATTGCCTTCTGATCTATATATGATGATGCTTTTCCTTCAATAAACCAGATCTCGCTCCATACTGCCTCGTATCGTTTCTTGATCAGTCTCCTCTGGGACCCAACGGCCGTCCTAGCGGCCCCGATTCCTACAGCTGATGAATCCTGAGAGCACCGGTAGCAATTGGCAAAGGCAAGTCTGACATCTCAGAGTCTGGAAACTGAATGAAAATACTCGTTTGTGCTTTTTGAAAATGTTGTGATGAGTTCTGATGTGTTACTGCAATTGGGGTGGGTAGGAGAAGAGAATAAAACAAAACCTTTTCTTCTGACAAGATGTGATGTCACACACTTGCTTTAATAGGTTGTGAAGTTTGAAGAGGCATAGGTAAAGATAAAGGTTTCCCTTGCTCGAAAGCCAGTCATATCCGACTCTAGGGTTCAGTGCTCATCTCTGTTTCAAAGCCAAAGAGCCAGCGCTGTCTGCTTCTGCAGATGTTTCCGTGGTCATGTGGCAGGCATGACTAGACACCGGAGCGGACAGAACGCTGTTACCTTCCCACCGAAGTGGTCCCTATTTATCTACTTGCAATTTCTTGCTTTCGAACTGCTAGGTTGGCAGGAGCTGGGACAAAGACGGGAGCTCATTCCGTCCTGCAGTACTTGGGAATCGAACTGCTGACCCTCCGCCTCCCAGTCAGCATCTTAGCCACTTGAGCCACTGCAGTCCTTTGAAGAGGCATACAGTATAAGAATAAATGAAATGTAATCATTGATTTGATTAATGGATTGACATGATGTGTTCTCTTGGTGAGGAAAGTATGAATAACAGCAGTTAATTCTGATGCTTACATAGACTTAGATCAGGGGTGCCTGGACTTTTTGGGCCACAGGCCGGTCATGTGGTTCAGCGGGCTGGCCACGTGGTTCCATCAGAAGTGGAAGTAAAATGCGTCTTGCAATCTGTTTTGCAACAGGATGAGATAGATTTTAGGCTGTTTAAACCATTGGTGCCCAAACTACAGCCCGTGGGCCTGCACCACCCTCATCACTCCTGGAAGCGGAAGTAAAACACGCCTGTATGACTTAAATCCTCCCATGCTATGTAGTATATCGGGAAGCAATGAATCTCCAATGGTTTCGGTCTTGGGCAAGTACTTTGGCATTTTCCTCCCATGTCATTTTCAGGGTCTTTAAATCTGTCATGAAAGTTCTTCAAAATTATAATAACCACTTGAAGCTAGAAAAGCAATGAACACATAGTCTTTGAGATGCTTCATCCCTTTTCCAAAAGTTTCCGTAAATAACAACAGCCTTGAGTAGCCTTCTGAAGCTTATGCCGAAGTTATCCAGTGATGTAGCCCTCAAGAGAGGATTCCAAAGAGAGGGGCCACAACAAAGAAGACCTAGGCAAAAAGTGCCCTTAACTGCTCTATTGCACATGAAACAACAGAGATTTTTAAACCGATTAACTAGCAAATTAGCAAAAAAAAAAAGCAGGTATAATCTCAGAGATTTCCAGAAGAAATTCATTACCTAAACCATCTTTCCATGACTTGGTGCTGTTCAGATAGGTTAGGCTGCAGGCTTCCATCAGACCCAGCAAGTATAGGCATGAGGGACACTGTTGTTCAAAACAATTGGAAGATACCATATCAGAGCAAAATGCTCTAGAGCAGTTTTGAGGTAGATGCACTATGTATCTGTGGCATCCTATAAATATTGGCTACTGAGATGTCTCAGTGGAGCTCAGAAGTGGGAGAGAGAAGCAATACTGCCCTTCCCCATTATGTGCTCAATAACAACTGTTGTGCAAGCTGCCCCATGCACAGCCATGCATTGTCATGTTCGAATTCTTGATGTTATTGACATTTCCAACATGTGTCATTCCATGTTAGTCTGGTGCTGCGATCCTACGTAAGCGCCTGCCTGCTCAAAAGTCACATTGCTAGCTGTAGTTCTTTTCCTGACATCTCCGATTGTGCATTGCCCTGGATTCTTCTAACCATACATGACATTGTTCACCCTCCCCATCATAACCTCCTTTGCAAAGTGTCTCAGAAACTGAAAGCTGGAGGCGGAGGTGGGTGGGTGGGTAACACTTCATCTCACAGAAGTACAAGCTTGAGGATATGATGCCCTTTGTCAGTATAAAAGCCATGTTTCATCAGGAGAGCACACAGCCCACTTTCTATAAACCCAGGGAAAAGAATAGGACAGGGTTTCCCAAACTTTTCAAGCCAGGGGCTGGGTCACATTCTTTCTGTCAGCTTCAAAGGCCGGACGGCCATTTTGCCCTGCCTGCACGATGGGGGGTGTGTGTGTGTGTGTGACCATTTTGTCCCAACAGTTTCAAAGGAGTGGCCATTTTGTTTCTTGATGCCCTTGGAGTGGTGGGGGGGGCACATGAAATGGCAATGTGGGTCAGATCTGGCCCATATATCAGGCCCACAACCCTGGAATAGGAGGTTGAACTCTTCCAATCACACACCAGCTAAAGTCTTTGGAACCTAAAGAGTTCAAATAACGAATCCTGTGTATTTCACATAGCAAAGAACTCTCTCTTTTCATAGATGTTTCCCAACAAATGCTAGAGCAACCATGATGGACTGAAAGACAGTACTAACAGAATCAAGAACAGAAACACATTGTTTTTTCCATCCTTTTGAGGCTCACAGGCCAAAACTGGGAAATATTACTCTCCCCCAAAAACCATGCTATTCACTTCATATTTTCTTTATAAACAGACTGTTCCTTATTTATTTTGCTCTTTGCTTGTCAGTTATCAGTGATGTCACCTGCTATTAATGTGATACTGTTAACAACATTTTAAAATATAACAAAAGGTATCACTCAAAATGGCCAACCAATTGAACAATTAACCAAAGTAAACTTTTCACAGTAAACATGGATGTTGCTTGTTCTACAAGAAATATATATGTCTTCCTGATTTTCTTGATGTATTAAAAACCAGTAATGTCTCCACTCATTACTAAAAAGAAAACATTCAAAGCAACATTGTTAGTTTAGTGTGATATTTCTAAATGGTGTCAAAGGTGCATCAGGAATCTATATCTATAAAACAGAGGTGTGAGTTTGTATGTGCTCTATAGAAATCCACACCCCTGGACCGATCGTGCTGAAATTCGGCATATACGTACCTTGGGTTGATGAGGTCAGCACTGTGGGGGTCACAAGCCCCATGAGGTGGTGGTATAACCCCAAAAATTGATCTGCAAAGGGGGGGCATACTCGACAGGAGGGTGTGTGTGTTGCCCAGTGATGTCGTAGTGATGCTAACCCAGGTAGGTTGAGATAGTGACATCAGCATGATGTAATTGAGCTGGCTAATGTCATAGTCGCAGGTAGGGATGCAAAGGGGACACCCCCACCCGCAGGGGCTGTGAACAAATGTATGGGAAGGATAATGGTGGTAAGTGACCGTCAGTGGGTAAGGGAAGCGGGATGGGTGAGGGAAGAGAGAGATGGAGGGAGGAAGGCTGCCCCGAGCAAGGCCAGGCAATCTGCTAGTTTTGAATAAAATACACACACACAAACCTCTAGATATCAAAACATTCTTGGGTCATTCTTGGGTGTGGCCATGGACACAATCACTACTGTCACAAGCATGACAAGTAAACAAAAATGAAAAGAAGTTAAAACATCTAATAGTTTCACAAAAAAATAATAATGAAAATAATGAACTTGCATTATTTCTAAGAGGTTATCTCCAAAATCCACTGTCAGATAATAATAATTTCATGTCAGAGATTATTCTGGGTTGAAAGGATTTTTGTGGAAGAAACTCCACTCAGGGAATGCCCAAATAAGGCTCCTTTCATGTCCCCAAGAGCTGAGACAGAGATAGGCACTCAATCCATCATGCAGTACCTGAATCTTGAACTGCCGACTTCCCTACCTTCCAGTTAACAAGGCAAGCTTCTGAATCTTAACCACTGAGCCACAGCAGCTCCTACTGTCAGATTAAAGCTTACAATTCTATATATAGATTATATAATAGAACTCATAGATTGTTCACTCCCAGAACTATCTCATTTGTGCAAAAATGGACAGATCCTCATGGCTTCTTATAATTTTTCTTTGGGTGGAAGAATGAAACATCGTCAAATCACATAACACATTTGTGGACACATGGTAAATGAAAATGGTGGCCGATCAGGTGACTAGGAGATGTATAGTATTTGATGTTTGCAGATTGATACGCAGTAGGCAGCAGTTACGGGGCAAAACACATCTTTATTGTATGGTTTGCAATCTGAACATGAGGTAATGGCGGAGGCGCAGCTCCTTTTATACAGAGTTGTACATTTGAATCTAGCCACACAGTTCCCCATTGGTTCCTGTATGAGTGACGTCATGGTGACGTCCCTCCTTCTTTACCTGGTTTACCTGTGGCAGGAATGTTTCCCGCGGTAGGCTGTGATTTGATGATTAACACCATGTGGTCGCAAGCCACTGCCATCTAGTGGCAGGTGAATCGTGTTCCATCCAGCTGACTTACATTGAGTTACATTGTATTCAATTTAGGTTACATTCTTTCATTCTTCCTGTTACAGTTTCTCTTAAAGGCATATACTTCCATACACAACAAGTATGACTTTCTCTAACTGTATCTCACATTTGCATCAAACAATTTTTAATCTGAATTACCAGTACTTGCTATCAGGATTTCTAATAGTTCATAGTGAAATCCTATAAACTCTTGGCTAGCAAAAACACGAGAAACCTCATATAGCTTGCGATTTAAAGAGTATAGGCTAGAACTGTACCTTTAATCTGTTACGTGTACTTCTTGGAGAACCAGGTTTCTTTTAAAGACATTTATGGATGATCACCAGTTACAAGTCAGTCTATCAGGTAAACTAATTAATTTTTAAAATGTGTTCATATGAATAAGGCAGATCTTTTAGCACAATAATAGTACTCTCTCTCTTTCTCTGTGTGTATGTAACAGGTCTTATCTCAGAAGATGCATTTTCCTTTCCCATTTTCATCATGAACCAGAAGGAATACTTCCCTTGAAATAACACATGCTATAACACAGGAGTGGAACTGCAAACTGGGCCAAACGGTGTGGAACAAGCAACAATACAAAAAAACCGCTTGAAACATAAAATCCTTGCATCAGGTTCAAAATGAATATAATCCTTGCATCAGGTTCAAATGAATATTTCACAGGTGGAGAATCAAAAATCAGTAATAGCAATAGCACTCTTACATCAAAATAATCTTCTTATTATAACTAATTGTCAATATGAGAACAAGATGAAAAATGTACAGATTCAATGAGTGATTTCAGTGATTTCAAAGTTGATTCCGGTTAATCCAACTTTTCAGGTTATACTTTCATCAGGAAATCTGAATATAATATACAAACAATAAAATTATTAATCACAATGGTATCCAATTGTATTTACTAATGCACTTATTATTACACATACAAACTTACATAAGCCAGACCTTGAAGTAAAATACCATGCAAGACAAGGAACAGTGAACTCAATGAAAAGTGTAAATATAAGTGTGAATATAAAATACATACCAAAGCTTTCTAATGTTGTAAATGTAATGAGCGTCGGAGCCTCAAAGTGTAATTCATATGTGCTCATGATGTTAGCTTAAGTATGGTTACCTAAAAGTAAATATACCCCATAAGGAGAGGCAGATGTGGCTCATTAGAGAGTTACAGAAGGGAGTGACTCATCAGACAGTACAAACTTACAGAAGCCAGACCTTGAAGTAAAATACCATGCAAGATAAGGAACAGTGAACTCAATGAAAAGTGTAAATATAAGTGTAAATATAAAATACATACCAAAGCTTTCTAATATTGTAAATGTAATGAGCGTCGGAGCCTCGAAGTGTAATTCATATGTGCTCATGGGTTAAATCATGACATTGAGTTTTCTTCTTTAACTATCTGATGAGTCACTCCCTTCTGTAACTCTCTAAATAGCCACATCTGCCTCTCCTTATGGGGGTATATTTACTCCTAGGTAACCATACCTAAAGAATCTCTTGATTGGGCTGAAGGAGGAGAGTGCAAAAGCTAGCTTGAGACTCAATATCAAGAAAACCAAGATAATGGCAACAGGCCCAATCAATTCCTGGAAAATAGATTGGGAAGAAGTAGAAGCAGTGACAGATTTTACTTTCTTAGGATCAAAGATCACTGCAGATGGGGATTGTAGCCATGAAATAAAAAGGCGACTGATTCTTGGGAGACAAGCAATGAGAAACCTGGGGAACATAGTGAAAAGCAGAGACATCACATTGCAAACAAAAATTAGAATAGTCAAAGCAATGTTTTTCCCAGTAGTAATGTATGGATGTGAGAGCTGGACAATTAGGAAGGCTGAACGCAGAAGAATAGATGCCTTTGAAATGTGGTGTTAGAGGAGGGTTTTGAGAGTCCCCTGGACAGCGAGGAGAACAAATAGGTCAATCTTAGAAGAAATCAACCCTGACTGCTCATTGGAAGGTCAAATAGTAAAGATGAAGCTAAAATACTTTGGACATCAAATGAGAAGGGAGGATTCACTTGAGAAGGCATTGATGTTGGGAAAGGTGGAGGGCAAAAGAAGAAGGGGGAGGCCAAGGATGAGATGGATAGAAGGTATTGTAGACACAATGGGCACAGAGCTGGGAGGGCTGAGGGGGATGGTGGAGGACAGAGGCGCCTGGAGGAAAATGGTCCATGGGGTCGCAAAGGGTCGGAGTTGACTGTGCGACTGAACAACAAACAAACCATACCTAAGCTAACGTCATGAGCACATACGAATTACACTTCGAGGCTCTGACGCTCATTACATTTACAATATTAGAAAGCTTTGGCATGTTTCATTATTAAAAAAATTGAATTAATCGTATTCATCGCCTCAAGCGGGTTTTTTTTTTTGTATTGTTGCTTATAACACAGGAGTGGACCAGCTAAATGGGGTTCTTATACTTTTCTTATACTATTTGCTTGCATTCCTTTGGAGGTAATCAGTCTTTGCAAATAGCAAACAAAGCCTGAATTTGAAGTGGGAGGGGATTGGGGGTGTCTCCCTCAGTTTCCTCTGTTACTCATTTCCTCTCCCTTCTCTTTCTAATTTTTTTAAGACTCTTTCTTTAAACTTGACCCTCTCTTCCTCTCTGCCCAATACAATGGGTGATGGGTCACTTTTGCACAAAGATTGAACTGACTGCTTGGGGGAGGTTTTAGAAATTAAGAGGAAGGCTGCAAATAGCTGTGAAGCTTGTAGGCTGCCCATCTACACATTAGCAAAAAGAAGCTACAGTACTCTCTTGTGCCTTTAGAATATTTCTTTTATTCACATACAAAAACTATCATGTTTCATTGATTTGCTGTGCGGCTATAACTCATGTTTAATTGAATAAGACTGTAATCTTCTGTATATTTTCTTGGACACAAGCCCTTAATGAAATTCCAGCTAAATGAAATCAGGTTATACATCATAAGCCTAGGGTACTTTTCTGGAGAGAAAAGCAATGAGACATGTTTTCCAACATGAGTGTGTAGGATAGAGTATAAGATCAGGCAACAGTCTTAGTAAAAACACTACTCTTTGTGCTATGAAACACTTCAGCTGCATATTTCTGCACATCTAAACTACTGTTAAAAGCATGAGAGCAAACAGTATCATGTATTTCTGAAAATCCCTCGGTGTTTGTAAAATCAAACCTGTGGGTTCTTTAAAGAGTCAATCCATCTCACTTTTGCTCTTCCTCTTTTCCTGTAACCCTGTTATTCCCAGCATTATTGTCTCTTCCAACTAAATTTGTTTTCTCATGATGTTCCCACAGCACAAAAGCCTCAGTTTTGTTATGTTTGCCTCTCAAATAGTTTAGGCTTGATTTGCTCTAGGATCCACTTCTTTGTTTTTCATACAGTCCAGGGTGACCACATGGCTCTTCTTTAGCACTTTCACCTTCCAGCATTGTTATTTATGTTAACTGTGTTTTCTGACAGGAGCAGAATGTATCTTTTCTCATGTATCTATTCTTATGCAAATAAGTGGATCGAAAATGTGCACACTCTGTATTATTGTTACTGTTACTGTTTATAGTGTATATAAGTCTGAGTTTTGCCCTATCCAAACTGTGTTCAAACCCCACTAATAAAGAGCTGAATGTCACTACTTCACTCATCTGCTTCTTTATTCCCTGAACACGAAAAGCATTCACACCCATAATAATTGGAAATACTGTACAGTAAAAACCCAGGTTACAACCGCCTTGGTTTAAGTTTGCTGCAGTTTACAACAGCAAATCCTATGGAAATGGATGACACCCAGTTGTACATCTCGTCCCGTGGTGATCCCAGTGATGCTGTCAAAGTCCTGTCTGAATGTCTGGAGTCCATTGGGGTCTGGATGGGGGACAACGGGCTTCAGCTGAACCTCAGCAAGACTGAGTGGCTAAGGATCAGTGGTCTGGGGATAACGAATGAGTTACTACTTCTTGTCTTGGATGGGGCAGTTTTGCCCCAGACAGACCCGGTGCACAACTTGGGGGTCCTCCTGGATTCACGACTGCTGCTGGAAGAGCAGGTGGCAGCCATGGCCAGGAGGGCTTTTGCTCAATTTAGAGTAATCTCCCAGTTGCGCCCACTCCTGGACCAGGACTCCTTCCTTACTCATGGTCACTCATGCTCTGGTCACCTCCAGACTAGATTACTGTAATGTGCTCTACATGGGGCTGCCCTTGACGACCATTTGGAGACTACAGCTGGTTCAGAATGCGGCTGCCCTGGTGTGATGTGGTGTGGACGTTATGTCCGCGCCGCCCCGCTACTCCGGGAGCTGCACTGGTTACCAGTTTGTCTCCAGGTGCAATTCAAGGTGCTGGTTTTGACCTTTAAAGCCCTATATGGCAGTGGGCCAGGATACCTGAGAGATCGCATCATCCCAAGAGTGTCTGCCCGTCCGATCAGAGCGGACCAGAGGGGCTCCCTAGTTGTGCCATCAGCCAGAGGGGCTTGCCTCTCTGGCACGCGGAAAAGGGCCTTCTCCGTGTCCGCACCAGCCCTCTGGAACCTCCTGCCAATAGAGCTTAGGCTTCAGACGGAGCTGCTGCCTTTCAGAAAAGGTTTGAAGACCTGGCTGGCAGGGCAGGCGTGGGGCCTTAATGGGAATGTGGCCCCAGCCTGCTGGCTCGTCCCTAGCTAAACTGAATTCAGTCAATGCCTCTCTTTTTGTATTTTTGTATTCCCCCTTGCCCCCTTTTTAGCTTTTTAAAGGGGAAGTGGAAGGAGGGTGGGTGGATAATGGGTGATTGGGGTTTTAACTTGTTTTGATTTATTTTTTATGGTTGTACGCCACCCTGAGTCGGGTTTTTACCTGAGTGGGCGGCATAAAAATTGAAATAAATAAAATAAAATAAAAATAAAAATGCCGTCCCGGGTAACAAATTTTAATGTATTTTTTTCAGTTTACAATGATCAATTCAGAACTGTTTTTCTTTATTTTTCAATGCATCCCTATGGATGTTTCTGTTTACAATTTTTTCAGGTTACAATGGAGGCTTTTGGAACGGATCACTGTTGTAACCCAAGGTTTTACTGTATAACAGTGGATGATTTTAATCTTAGTCTCCAGTGACCCATCTTTACCCTTGATGATCTTTTCTAATTCTTTATTTGCCGTTCTTCCTAGTTTGGCTGCAGTATCCATTTGGACTGATGATTGAACCAAGGTATACAAAATCTTCCACTCTTTCACTTTCTTTGCCTGCATTTGTAAGGTAAAGGTTACCTTGGCTTGAAAGCCAGTCCTATCCGATGCTAGGGTTCAGTGATCATCTCTGTTTATAGCCAAAGAGCAGTGCTGTCTGCATTTGCAGATGTTTCCATTGACATGTAGCAGGCATGCCTTGACATTGGAGTGCATGGAACACTGTTTACCTTCCCACGGAAGTGGTAACTATTTATCTACTTGTAATGTCTTGCTTTCGAACTGCTAGTTTGGCAAGAGCTGGGACAGTCATCAAGTTCAGCGTCTTAACCACTTGAGCCACTTCAGTCCCATTTACCCGCATTTGTACCAATTCCTTTTAAGGACCTCCAAAATACTTGCAATTTCTTGCATTTGAACTGCTAGGTTGGCAGGAGTTGGGACAGAGACAGAAGCTCACTTCATCATGTAGCACTCGGGTCTTGAACTGCTGACCTGCCTAC
Source organism: Bradypodion pumilum (assembly GCA_035047305.1). NCBI lineage: Eukaryota > Metazoa > Chordata > Lepidosauria > Squamata > Chamaeleonidae > Bradypodion > Bradypodion pumilum. The sequence goes on from JAWDJD010000002.1 coordinate 208,334,014, forward strand.
CTTCCACTCGTCAAGTTCAGCATCTTACCCACTAAGCGCAGCGTATCTTCAGCAATGCTCCACAAGGTTCCAGGGCAAGGTCCTTGGACGCTGTACATCTTGTTAGCAACCCTAAGAAATACAGATGAGTACTTTGTACAGGACAGCCATTCCCAAGGCAGTTGGAACAAGACTTGTGTGTGTGTGTGTGTGTGTGTGTGTGTGTGTGTGTGTGTGTGTGTGTGTGTGTGTGTGTGTGTGTGTGACACACACCCACATCTAGAATCTTGGCTACCGCCCTGCATTACAGCCACTTGCCCTATTAAAAAAAAGGGGGGGTGACATCACAGAAGTAAAACGCTTAGCAAGCTTAGTCCATTAGATAGGGCGGTATATAAATCTATTAAACTAAATTAAATTAGAGAGGCAGGATCTTCGGGTGGGTGCGTGGCCAATCTGAGCAAAGAGGACGAGGTTCAAGACCACAGCGAAAGCTTTGACACCCAGGAGCGATGAATGAGACACCCGGAGGTGGGGAGGGGGGCGACGTTCCCCATGCTCCTTCCCCATGACTTCATCGGGGGCCCTCTGGGCCCCACCCCGGAGGCAAGAGGAGAGAGGCGAAGAAATCTCAGGGGCGCCCCAGGGCTGCCTTTCTTCTGCTGCTCACCCAGCGGCTCCACGTGTCACCCTTGCCTTGGCCTGTAACAATAGAAGGCGGCTGGGACGTCGGGATGCTTGTCTTTGCCCCCCACCCTATTTTTTCGCATCGAGGTGGTCCCAAGTCAGCCCTCGGGGTGGGGTGCGGTGGGGTGGGGGGTGCCTTGATCCTGGCCGCAACGTTACAGCGAAGATAACGGAGTTTGCTCCGTCTCTCTTTTTTTCCTTCATTTTTATCCTTCTCTGGGAAAAGGTTCACCTGTTTCCCCTTTTCTTTTCAGGGCACCGGCGCTGCTGCTGCTGCTGATCGCGGGGCCCCAGGAAGGCGTGGTGGGGTTATTTGTTATTGTATTATTGATTCTGTACTTCTTGCTTTTTCCATTGTATTTTGTGTGATTATATTGTACTTTTCTTTTCTGTTGTATGGCCGCCCTGACTCGGCCTGTGCTTGAGTAGGGCGGGATATAAATTTAAAAATTATTATTATTATTATTATTATTATTATTATTATTATTATTATTATTATTATTATTATTATTATTATTATTATTATTATTTTGGGGTGGATCGGGAGGGGAACAGGTGGGCCAAACCCCCGGAGCCCCTCGGGGCCTTTGGGCCAGGATGTTCTTCTGGGTGCAGCGCCCCACGGAAACGACGGAGACGCCCCCGCCCCCTCTTTTTTTTCTCCCGCCCCGCCTGCCTGCCTCTCCGGCGCGCTAGGGGTTAATGTCTGGGACTCTCGGGCGCGCTTGTCTGCGCCATCCGAGATCCAAGAGCGCTCTTCAAAGGAGGGAGGAAGAGAAAGAAAGGGCTGTGGGGGGTGGGTGGGATTGGGAATCAATCTTCGGGGCGGCCGGCCAATGAGAGGAGCCCTGGGTTGGCCCCCAGAGCCAATCAGGAAGCCCCGTCGGCATCGATCGGACCCTCCCCATCGCTTCTTTCCTGAAAACTACCCAGTCTCAGCCAGGCAGCCGGACAGCAGCCCACAAATGGGAGGCAGAGCAGAGGCAAGGCGCCCTATAAATGCCGCCCTGGAGGGGAGGAGGGGGGGCAGAGAAGGCGAGGGGGCCCCCGAGTGAGTCTCTTCGACGGCGGCGACAAGAAGGACCGGGACCAAGGAGGCACCGTCCGGCAGTCGGATCCAGATGGGGGGGGGGGGGGGAGAGACCCATGGGACGTGGCGGGCGCAAGCGCCTCGCTCCCGAGTTCGAGCCTCCTCTCGCGAAGAGAGGTTCACACGAGGTGGAAAGAGGCGCTCGCTCCGGAAGGTGGATCCGTTCGCCCTCCCGTCAAGTCCAACGCGATCAGCCGTCGGAAGAGACCTGCCGAACCAGGCGCTGCCCCTCCCCTACTTTCAGTCCCCTGCTCACACCTTCCCCCCCCAAAAAAAAAGGTCTCTCAGGAGAGGCAAAGAGACGGTTCACCCACCCACCCACCCTAGACGCCAACTTTCTCCTCGAGTTGCCTCCAGAACGTGTGAAGAAGTGGACGCGGGACTCGCCGACTCCTTTCCTCTCGGAAAAAAGCATCTTTCTGAGCCCGAGAGCTGCAGCTGCTGGTGGCCGTCGTGGGACCAAAAGAGAGGGGGGGGAGAGAAGACCTCCCCCCTCTTTCCTTCCTCTTTGAAGTGGCACTCGTTGTGACCCGTGAAGGGGGGGAGAGAGGAGAAAAGCACACAAAGGGAAAACCAGCGAAGCATCTTCCAGACAGATGAGACGGCGAGAGAGAGCCTCCTCCGCCCGCCCCGCCCAGGCGCCCCCCCGCGGGGGGGGGAGAGGAGGAGGAAAAGAGATCAAAGCGGGAAGCTAGAGTAAGTCCTTGTGCGCCGCGGTGGTTTTGAACTGTCTGTCCCCTTTGAAGCCTGCCTGGCCCCCGGGGTGGGGTGGGGTGGGTGAGGGGCTACCCCGCCGTGTCTGTCTGCCCAGGGACTGGGAGGGGGGTGGGGTGGGGATGGTGTCTTATGACCCCCCTCCCTCCCTCCCGCATGCCGCGCCTAGACGGCTGGGAGAGGGGAGGGGAGGTCGCCGACGACCCCTGCTCTCCCCCCCCCCTTGGTTGTCTGCGGCCAGGTCCAGGATCAAGGGGGAAAGGCGAAGTGGCTTAGCTGGGTCCTCCGTCGCCTGGTCACGATCAGCCCTAGACATCGGGAAGGGGGGGTGGAGGGCCAAGTAGCCGCGGGGGAGAGAGAGGGAAGGGCAAGGGTAGGAGAGGGAGGGAGGTCAGGGAGGGACCTCCTTGTCTTCGTCGTCGTCCCGGCCCCCCCTCCTGCGGCCGATCGGAGTCATCAGCGCTGGCCCCTCCAGAAGTTCATGGGCTTCAAGAGCTTGGGAAGTCCAGATTTCGTTTGCGCCAAACTTTCCCTCTCTCTCAGACTTAATAGATAGAGTGCCAGAAGAATTATGGACAGAGATGAGGGACATCATGCAGGAAGCAGCAAAGAAAACCATACCAAAAGAAAAGAAGAGTAAGAAAGCAAAGTGGTTGTCTGATGAGGCTCTTAAAATTGCAGAGGAAAGAAGGAACGCAAAAGTCAAAGGAGAAAGGAAAAACTACAATCATTTGAACACAGAATTTCAAAGAAAAGCAAGGAGAGATAAGGAAAACTACCTAAAAGAACAGTGCAGAGAAATGGAGGAAAACAACAAAAGAGGCAGAACCAGAGATCTTTTCAAAAAAATTGGGGAAATTAAGGGAACATTTAAAGCAAAAATGACCATGATAAGGGACAAAGAAGGAAAGGAGCTAGCTGATGCAGAAGAGATTAAGAAAAGATGGAAAGAGTACACAGAGGAACTCTACAAAAAGGACCTCAACACTCCTGACAATCACAATGATGAAGAAGTAGAACCTGAGCCAGACATCCTGGAGAGCGAAGTCATAAAGGCCCTAAAGAGCACTGCAAACAACAAAGCGAGTGGAGATGATGGTATCCCAGTTGAATTCTTTAAAGCGCTAAAAGATGACGGCGTCAAATTACTGCATTCAATATGCCAGCAGATTTCGAAAACAAAACAATGGCCACAGGATTGGAAAAGATCAGTATACGTCCCAATCCCAAAAAAGGGCAATGCCAAAGAATGTTCAAATTATCGAACAATCGTGCTCATCCCACACGCCAGTAAGGTGATGCTCAAGATAATACAGGATAGACTTCAGCAGCATGTGGAAAGAGAATTACCAGAGGTGCAGGCAGGTTTCAGAAGAGGCAGGGGGACTAGAGACCACATTGCCAACATACGCTGGATCATGGAGAAAACAAAGGAATACCAGAAACATGTTTACTTCTGTTTTATTGACTACACTAAGGCATTTGACTGTGTGGACCACAACAAGATGTGGCAAGTAATTCAAGAGATGGGAATACCAGAGCACCTCATATGCCTCCTGAGAAATCTGTACATGAACCAAGAAGCAACAGTTAGGACAGAACATGGAATGACAGAGTGGTTTGGAATAGGAAAAGGAGTAAGACAAGGCTGCATTTTGTCACCATGCTTATTCAACCTATACACAGAGCACATAATGCGCAGTGCAGGGATGGAGGAATCACAATATGGGATTAAAATCGCTGGGAGAAACATCAACAATCTGAGATATGCAGACGATACAACCCTAATGGCAGAAAGTGAGGAAGACCTAAAGAATCTCTTGATTGGGCTGAAGGAGGAGAGTGCAAAAGCTGGCTTGAGACTCAATATCAAGAAAACCAAGATAATGGCAACAGGCCCAATCAGTTCCTGGAAGATAGATGGGGAAGAAGTAGAAGCAGTGACAGATTTCACTTTTCTAGGATCAAAGATCACGGCAGATGGGGATTGTAGCCATGAAATAAAAAGGCGACTGATTCTTGGGAGACAAGCAATGAGAAACCTGGGGAACATAGTGAAAAGCAGAGACATCACACTGAAAACAAAAATTAGAATAGTCAAAGCAATGGTTTTCCCAGTAGTAATGTACGGATGTGAGAGCTGGACAATTAGGAAGGCTGAACGCAGAAGAATAGATGCCTTTGAAATGTGGTGTTGGAGGAGGGTTTTGAGAGTCCCCTGGACAGCGAGGAGAACAAATAGGTCAATCTTAGAAGAAATTAACCCTGAATGCTCACTGGAAGGTCAAATAGTAAAGATGAAGCTAAAATACTTTGGACATCAAATGAGAAGGGGGGATTCACTTGAGAAGGCATTGATGTTGGGAAAGGTGGAGGGCAAAAGAAGAAGGGGGAGGCCAAGGATGAGATGGCTAGATGGCATTGTAGACACAATGGGCACAGAGCTGGGAGGGCTGAGGGGGATGGTGGAGGACAGAGGCGCCTGGAGAGCAATGGTCCATAGGGTCGCAAAGGGTCGGAACCGACTGTGCGACTGAACAACAACAATCCTGAGCGAGGACAGACTGGATTTCCCACAAAGGGAAGCCAAGCACACACACACACACACACACACACAGGGCACGGGGAGGACAACAATGCCTACAAAATGGGAAGCAGAGTAGACGCACTCGCTGTGTTGGGTGGGTTGTAGAGTTGCCATAATTCTCTCCCACAAAACCGGGACAGAAGTCTACTTGACAAAAATGGGTGGGTTGCCTACAAAATGGCCTTTTAAAAAAACAATCGAGGTGAAACTCGGAAAATTAGAACATCATGCAAATGTCCATTCAGTTCAGTAATGCAACTTAAAAGGTGAAAGAAACATATGAGATAGACTCATTACATGCAAAGCGAGATAGTTCAAGCCTTACTTTGTTATAATATTGATTCTTATGGCTTACATCTTATGAAACCCCCAACCCCCCCAATCTCATGTACCCCATGATCATCACATAATCTCATGTACGCTGTATGCCATGATCATCACATAATCTCATGTACGCTGTACGCCATGATCATCACAATTATAACGAATTAAGGCATGACATCTCTTGCTTTGCATGGAGTGAGTCTATCTCATATTTGTTTCACCTTTTAAGTGAAATGGATGGACATTTGCACGATATTCTAATTTTCCAAGTTTCACCTGTATAATGACAGCTATAAAACACTTTCACATTAAATATAACAATATATAAATGAATTTATTTACAGCAGTTAATTCTTACTGTAAGATAATCTGTTGTACTTCTGAGAAGTTTCGTCGCGGTCAACTCTTAACATCCTCAGTTCCAGGAAACACATTGGTCACACTTATCGGGCGGTGGTGTGAGGCGAGGACCTTAAGATTTGTCTCCAGGTATATTCCTACTTCAATGTGTCAGGAAATCGCTCGTCTGATGGCAAGAGTTTGAATTTATTTTAATGGTGTGTTAAGATACACAATCAGTAAGTTTTAAAAGTTCAGGACTTTAACATGATTTTTATGGAACTGGCCGGGACAATTTTTCTGACCTTGAATCTGGGACAATCCTGGTTTTCCAGGACGTATGGCAACCCTAGCTGGGTTGTTAAAAAGAAGTAACTCCCCCTTCCCCTAAACAGACAGTTTCTACTTTGAGAATTCCTCTACCTAGAGAAGTAGAAAAAAAGCAGTGCAGTCCGTGAATGAAATCGATAAAGGGATCCTTTTTTTCCAAGATCACCAAAATATCTAAGCAGGCAAACTTTAGAGTCAGGCAGGGACTAGTTTGGGGCTCACAAAAAAGGGGGAAAATGAACCTTGTGTCACATTTCAGACTAATAGATTTATTTTAGCAAGAACTTTAGTTAATTGAAGCCCATTTGTTCAAAAAAAGTAAAAAAAATTGAACCTGGTGTCACATTTCAGACTAATAGATTTATCTTAGCAAGAACTTAAGTTCATTGAAGTCCATTTGTTAAAAAAAAAAGTTAAAAAATTGAACCTGGTGTCACATTTCAGACTAATAGATTTACCTGTATCTTAGCAAGAGCTTTAGTTCACTGAAGTCAGCTTGTTCAAGGGGATACTGGGCTTCCTTGTGCCAGTCTGCCTATGGCCTGAGGAGGAGGGGTTCATTCAGCCACTGTAATCAGACCACACACACCCTCCCATTAGTGCCAGAGGCCTCTACTGGATGATTTTCCTAAACCTTCTTTCCCAAGTTCTGCTTCAAGGTGTCACGGGAACCTTGAACTACTTTTTTGCAGGGGGCCTTCCTTCTGTAGCAGAAGTAAAACATGCCTGTATAGTTAAGACTCTGCTGGGTTAACCCTTCCTCCGTACGGGTGGGCCAAATGAATTGCAGTAAACCCATTTGTGTGGATTCACAGGGGGCTTGGGCTTCTGGGAATTGGAGTCCAAGAACATCTGGAGTGCTAAGGTTCACCATCACAGTCCTATGACATATAATTATTTAAAAACGATTCATGTGGAGGAAGCCTAAAAGGCCATTCACTTGTCTAAACAAACTTCCAATTGCCCCCCCCTCTAAAAAATCAAATTGCCTCTCTGTGGTGTGTGTGCACCACATTGGGAAGCATGGGATTAGAGAATAAAGACATGTGTAGATCAGGGGTGTCCAAACTTCTGTCCCTCCAGGATACCTTCTATAAACCCTAGGTTTCAACAAGCAACAACCTTCAGATGTTGTTAAACACTTAAGTAGTTTTTCCAGCTGTACCATAGGCATAAGCCATACTCAAATCTTGTTCCAACTGCCTTGGGAATGGCTGTCCTGTACAAAGTAGTGAGAAGTACTCATCTGTATTTCTTAGGGTTGCTAACAAGATGTACAGCGTCCAAGGACCTTGCCCTGGAACCTTGTGGAGCATTGCTGAAAATAGGCTGGGCTTAGTGGGTAAAGATGCTGAACTTGATGAGTGGAAGGTAGGCAGGTCAGCAGTTCAAGACCCGAGTGCTACATGATGAAGTGAGCTTCTGTCTCTGTGCCAGCTCCTGCCAACCTAGCAGTTCGAAAGTAAGAAATTGCAAGTACAGTACTATATTGTAGATAAATAGGTGCCACTTTGGTGGGAAGGTAAACCGCATTCCATGCACTCTGGCATCTAGTCATGCCTTCCACTTGATCACGGAAACATCTGCAAACGCAGACAGCGCTGGCTCTTTGGCTGGAAAAGGAAATGAGCACCGACTCCTAGAGTTGGATACGACTGGCTTTCGAGCAAGGGCACCTATTCAATGTGAATGTAACTAAATGCACATCTTTGGTCATACGATGGAGCTGTTCTTGTTAGGTTCTCTCCTGTTGCTCCCACCTTAATAGAGTCGGTGGGTGGGTGGAGGGAGTATATGAGATTTTCAACTAGTAGTTTACCATTTCCATTCTTCCACCCACCAAACCCACCCAGTGAGCTTCCATGTCTCAATGAGGTCTGAACCCAGGTCTCCTAATCTGATCTGCTCTCCACTATACCACACTGGGAGGGAGGGCTGAATTACCAAAAGGGGTTTGTGGACAGCCTTGCATGTGCTTTCATGGCTGCCTAAGCAGAACCTCACCTGTTTTTGTGGATACTGTAGAACCCCGCATAACGAAAAAACTCCGTTCTGCGACTTGCTTCGCTATGTGTTTTTTTTTTGTTATGCAAAGCTAATGGGAGATGCCCCTGATAACGAACAAAAAATGTTTACCCCGGCTACCGAAACCCCCCGCATAACGAATGATTTTTTTCGTTATGCAGGGTATCACCCTTGCATAATGAATGCTTCATTATGCGAATTTTTCGTTATGCGAAGCGTTTGTTATATGAGATACCACTGTATCAGAGATTGGGCCTGTTTGCTTATTGAGTAAAGAGATCTTAAGCTAATTTCCATATGTCATGAAGAAATATTGTGGATATAATTGGTCGTGTAGATACTAAGTGCCAGTCTGAGGCTTAGCAGTGCTACCAGAATAGTTGCACGCAAGAAGCATTAACCATTCTATGATACCTGTCCACCATTACTTTAATAACAGGAGAAGCTGGGAAGCATTTATTCTGTGGTTCTGTAACTACTTTCCCCAGAGTTAATTGGATTGACTAATGGTGAGGCTTACTCTGCAGGATGTCTTTTTCACTTATAAAACAATGCCAAGGCTCAGGGTTAGAGTTTAAAAAAGATCTGGTTTTAGACTACGAATCCCCTTGCCACTATTGTGGAATCTGGCAATGGTAATCCAAAAACAGAATTTCTCCAAGATCTGTTCAAGATCTGCCACCAATTTTGCTTGGGGAAACTGGCGTGTAAAATCAGTTATTTATTCCCATAGTAAAGATACATAATTAGAGAAGCTCTTTTAAGAGCTTGCTTAGTAAGAGGCACCCAGCCACATATGGTAAGAATGCTGCTAACTCAGTGTAGTTAAAAGAAGCAGATAAGTGGCTGCAGGACAGGGCCTAATGGGGCTGAAAGAGATTACAAAGAATGTGTAGATCAGGGGTGCTCAAACTTTTCAGGCTGCGGGCCGGTCATGTGGTTCTTCCCACTGGAAACAGATGTAAAACATGCCTTGCAATCTGTTCTGCAAAATATATGTTTTGCAACAGGATGAGATAGATTTTTAGGCTGCCATTTTCTCTGCTTAAACCAGGGGTGTCCAAACTATAGCTTGTGGGCAAGATAAGGGCCCAATGCCACTTCATCCGGCCCACGCCACCTTTATCGCTCCCGGAAGCATAAGTTTTACTTTCGCTTCTGGGAGTGATGAGGATGGTGCAGGCCGGCTGAAGTGGCATGGGAGGGGGCAGATCCAGCCCATGAGCTGTACTTTGGACACCCCTGGTGTAGATAGTTTATGCAGAGTTCCTAACTAAACAGGGCTGGTACTTTCATTTGGCAGAATGAGGCAGTTGCTTTGGATCGTTAATTTGGGCTTTCATGAGCATTCAATTGATTGCTATTGTTTTATTTATTATTATTGAATTGGAATTCCTAAGGAGAAATACTTATGAAATTGTGTACTGTACTTTGACTGATAAAATGGCTGCACAAAAACTGATGTAGGTGGTGGTGGCATTTAATGTTCTGCCATGGATAGCAAAATTTCTTGGGTCACCCCTGGGCTAAAGAGACATAGAAATTCTGTTCAATGCTTTAATGCTTTCCATTTGTAGGCAGGGAAACATTAGGATTTGGTAGAATGCCTTTGGAAAATGACCAAGTGCTGCTTGTATTCTTCCCACTGTAGTTAACATGTTGCTAACTGATGCAAGTTAACCTTGCAAGTTACTGTATTTTGTTTGATTTATAGGCAACCCTTCTCCCCATGGGGGACTTGTATAATAGGCACTAGGGTGGGGTGGGGGGAGTCCTCATCTAAAATGCAACAATGTGAGCTTTAAGGGTTTTTGCTCATCAGCTGAAATCCTGTTGAACAGCTCCGCATGTGCAGTGTTGGCGATGTCATCCTCAGTGGCAAATCACCACTGATCAATAGCTTCCTTTGGGGATTTTTCAGGTGCATGTTACTGTGTTATTTTGGTGCATGCATCTAGAAATCACCTTTAATCCATATCAGTTTGCACTAATTGGTAGCAATTTGCCACTGGTTGTGCACACGGAGCTGTGGAAGAGGATTTTAGCTGACATACAGAATGATACAGCTGTGTGGCTGATTTCAACAGATTCCTGATGTTGGTTCCTTTTACTAAGGATGGAATGATTGGAGTACCTATATTTCAGGTAATTAACTAGAGCTCTCAGAATCCCCAACTGAAGACTTCTGGGAGTTCTGAGGAGCCTCTAAGACATCCTTTCCTGACATTTCCTGACAAATTCCCAAGAGGTACAGATAGCTGTAGTTATTCCTCCCTGTAGAGTGCAAATAGTTGGACTGCTGAGATGAAGATCTGGCACAATTATCTGAGACTCGTTTGCTGTTCATGTATCTCAGAGACATCCCTGACATGTTGTGAAGATGTGTACATCTGTGAATATTTCCCTGAAACAAGAATGTGAAGAGTAGGAGCCAAATAAACATACTTTTTAAAAAAATCCAAATCTGGCAACATGTGAGTCCCAGTGAGCTTCATGGTGTACCACTCAGAACAAGATATATGATATAATCTTATGTCTTGCATTAAACAGCATTCCATGCACTTTGGTGTCTAGGCATGCCTGCCGCATGTCCACGGAAGCATCTGCAAAATGCAGACAGTGCTGGCTCTTTGGCTATAAACAGAGATGAACGCTGAACCCTAGAGTCAGGTTAGCAGTTGGATACCCAGGTACTTCACTATGAAGTACAGTGATACCTCATACAACGTCCAAACCTGGTTCCACAAGTTTGGACTTTATACGGATTTGGACTTTGTATGAGGCATGCAAAATCCTAGTTGCGATGCCTCATACAACGTCCAAATCCTTGCTGCGATGCCTCGTACAACGTCGTATCCCTAGAGATACATTGTACTGTATATACTTTCTTATAGGCTTATACTGTATAGAATTTCTTCCTCCTCTTGCTGTGTTTCTGTCTGGTCTTTCCTAACACAGAGATGTCATTTATGTAACATATGCATATATGAAGACTTTGCATACTTCTATAATTATGTAATATATGTAACCTGAATATATGTAACTGTGGTGGTTTAGTGGCTAAGACGCTGAACTTGATGACTGGAAGGTCGGCAGGTCAGCAGTTCAAGACCCTAGTGCTGCATGACGGAATGAGCTCCCGTCTCTGTCCCAGCTCCTGCCAACATAGTAGGTCAAAAGCAAGAAATTGCAAGTAGATAAATAGGTACCACTTCGGTGGGAAGGTAAACAGCATTCCGTGCACTCTGGTGTCTAGGCATACCTGCCACATGTCCATGGAAACCTCTGCAGATGCTGACAATGCTGGTTCTTTGGCTATGAAACAGATGAGCACTGAACCCTACAGTCAGATACGACTGGCTTTCAAGCAAGAGCAACCTTTACCTTGCATTAGTTAGTTTTTGTCTGTTTTTGTAAGGAAGTGAAATGGTGCTTTAAGGTAGCTTCGTAAAGCAAAACCTGACCTAAATTGTCTTCGATCGTTCACAAAATGGATTGTCAATCGGCCATCTTGGAATGCAAAGTGCTGGGCGCTACTTGAGATGCCGACATGGGATTTATCCAGATCACAAGCTTCCTTGTTCTCACTGCCATGCTCCTTGGTTAAACTGGGAGTGCACAGTGCTCTACATTGAGTCCTTTTCAATTGCCAGCTATTAAGATCTGTTAGCTTGGCAGGTGCACAGGAGACACAGCCTCCTGTGGGCTAGTCCCAGGCTCGTGGGACTCTGTTGCACATTGGCAGGTGCCGTGGCTGGTGAGCAGTAAAGACCTCCGGTTTAAAGCGAACCGTCCGTTGCGTTTGCATTCAATGCAACTTTACCATGTACAGTATTCTTATTTCCTTGCTACTTGGGTTTTTTCTCAGCTTGTTTTGAACTGTGCCTTGGTTAAGTATGTTCCTTTATGAGAGCATATCAGTTCTGCACAGAACTGCAGAGCAGTTCTTTGAAGCTTAATGTGTTGAATTAAATCACAACTATTAAGTAAAATTGGTTACATGAAGAAGCTAAAAACGTTAAGATTGGGTAGGCATTATATTATATTATATTATATTATATTATATTATATTATATTATATTATATTATATTATATTATATTATATTATATTATATTATATTATATTATATTATATTATATTATATTATATTATATTATATTATATTATATTAGCTACCTGGAAACGTATATCCCACTGTTCTGGTGTTCATTTATTGCTCAGAGTAACTCATAATTTAAAACTGGTAGGTTATGAAATAACATATGCAGTAGAAATACAAAGGAAGAGACCATTTTTAAAAGAACATTGAAACTAGAGGTGGTCAGCTTGTAAAAAGCCAGCTGTAATAGAAAAGTTTTCACCAGTTGGTGAGAGACATTCAGGATGAAAGGCTATCTGTATTATGGGGCAAATTGATCTGCAGTATTGGTGCAGCCACTAAGAAGGCCCTCTCTCTTGCCATCAACATGGTTTTCCCTCATTAAATAAACATTATTTTCCCCTCCCTCAGTCTCTCATGTTAACAATTTTAAAAAAAGTAAACTTTTTTTTAAAAATCCCTTAGGATAGGGATTCTCAACCTGCAGCCTGTGGGCAGAATGCAGCCCACGGCACCATTTCATGTGGCCCCCACCATCTACACCACACCAGGAAGTGCCATGTGGTGGAGGAAGGCCAAAATGGCCGTCCGTCCCCCGGAGCTGTCTGAGGGAGCGTGACCCGGCCCCCGGCTTAAAAGGGTTGAGAACTGCCTTAGAGGGGACCGAGAGAGAGGATTTCCTTCTGATCTTAGGAGCAGACCAATTGATATGAGAAAATTCTTCAGCAATGCTTTATGTATCCTAGATAGGAGACCTGAAAGGCAGGGGTTGACAAGAGGTGGCCCCTCAAGACAATGTTGGCTTGCAGTCCTGTCAGTCTTAGCCAAGATAGCCAGTGGTGAGATGTGGCCTTGCAAGTCCAGAAACAGGGGGAAGCACACTTTGCCCACCCCTATGATGTATGGTGACTTAAGAATGTGTGAGCTTTTACTCACTAGGCCCTGAGTCCTTTGAAGTAAGCTTTCCTTTTTGAATCAGCACCCATAACATCAGATCATTTATTTTCAAAGGACTTCAGCTACCCTGTCTCAGTTAACCCTTATGGCAGGGGATGCTCAAACTATGGCCTGTGGGCTAGATCCAGCGCTGGCACCAATTCATCTGGCCCACGATGCCCTCATCACTCCCAGAAGCGGAAGTAAAACACACCCATACAGAGGCCGGATCCGGCCCACAGGCTGTAGTTTGGACATCCCCTGGTTTAAGCGGAGAAAATGGCAGTCGAAAAAAATCTATCTCATCCTGTTGCAAAACATGTGTTGCAAAACAGATTGCAAGGCACATTTTATTTCTGCTTCCGATGGGAGGAACCACATGACTGGCCCGTGGCCTGAAAAGTTTGGGCACCCCTGCCTTATAGCCTCCTTTGAGATGGGGAAGATAACAACAACCAAGAACTGAAGATCCAGCAAGGAGGACACAAGACTGGCTACTACTAGCCCAAAGCAAGTTACATGGTAAACCTCTACTTGCCTACATAGTAAAGGCTAAACTTTGCCTGATCTTCCATATTCTTTGCATTTAATAGGCAGTTTTAAAAGTGTGCAAATTGCATCAGCTTGGTAGTGGGGGGGAAGGTAACTATCCATAGGTCAGAGCAGACATAGAGGGAATTCACTCTTTCCTCACCTCCAGTGGCTCTTGGGAAAGTCCCTTTGCTGTAGAAGCTGGCATGAAGACCTGTCCTGTCCTGATGCCAACATGGAATTTCCCTCTGAAGCCCCTTCAGATTCCAGGAGAGAGATTTTCAGAAACTCAAAAACAGGGAAAGTCTCTTTGAGTGCCTGCTTTGATCCTGGTGAATTTCTGTTCTCTTACCCACCACATCTCCAGGCCAAGGTGGTATAATTTGCATGGTGGCTAGTTTGACAGAGAGATTCCCAATCTAAGGCCCCCCAGCTGGATCCAGCCCACAGCACCATTTCATTTGGCACCCTACTCCTCCAAGGGCATTTGAGAAACAAAATGGCCACCACCACCCCTTTGAAACTGTTGGGACAAAATGGGCACCCCATTGTGCAGGCAGGGCAAAATGGCCATCCGGCCCTCAAAGCTGACTGAGAGAGCGTGACCTGGCCCCCGGTTTGAAAAGATTGGGAACCCCTGGTTTGACACCTTACAAGTATCTTTGGAAAACAAAACAGAATTGGGACTATACTATTGATCAAAGCAGAAACAGGCTGGCGTGAGTGACTTGCATGACCTAGAAAGAAAGTCCTCCATGATTTTAGCTCAGTCCTACAAGAAGAAAGTATGGTTTCAGTGACACAGAATCTCTTCCTAATGCTACCAGTTCAACCACTGGACTTTGCTGAACCACTTCATTTCCAGGTCTCACAGAATTATTTTGCTGATTAGCAAATCTGATGAGCTCATTCACCAAAAGGATATTTTTGATCCCCTAAGGCAGAGATTCTCAACCTGCGGTCCATGGGCCGAATGCGGCCTGCGGCACCTTTTCATATGGGGGCCCCCACTGCCTCCACCACACCAGGAAGTGCCATGTGATGGAAGAAGGGCAAAATGACCATCCAGCCCCCGAAGCTGTCTGAGGGAGCATGACCCGGCCCCCGATCTTTAAAAATTTGAGAACTCCTTCCCTAAGGGTTTGATTATTTTTCGAGAAACACCAGCCCTTATTCAGAGAGTTCTTGCTCTACCCCAACTGAATAGAGAATGAGCTACTGGTGCCAAGTTCATCCATATGCCAGCAACCTCATTAAGGATCAAAGCTGATCACACATAAGGGAAGAAAGCATGTACAACAACATGCCTGATGAAGCGAAGGGCCCCCATTGCTTTTAATCACTATAAAAGTGGCTTGTAAAATATTTCACCTGAAATGGTTCTCATCTTTGTCAGCATCTGCTTTGTTCTTGATCTCCACTTTCAACCATTTTTTAGGGAACCCACATTACAAAGTTAAAACATTTTTCATTTCTTTTTGACCACAGTGACTAATCATCAGGAGTACTACTCCCGGAGCTTAGAAATGTTACTTATTTAGGATGCAGTCTCCAAAATCCCAAATCTAACAAGGTCAGTAGCCATGGTGGCTGGGAGATTATTATAATTTTTTGAGTTGTAGTACAAGGGGGGGGGGGAGCTTTTTTTAAAATGAGGAATCACTACAAACATATCTTCTGAGCACCGCACTTTAAGAAAGATGCAAACAAATTAGATCAGGTACAGAGAAGGGCAACAAGAATGATCAGGGGAATGGAAATCAAGCCATATGAGGAAAGACTGAAGGAACTGGCCATGGAAACATGTACAGGTAATAGTGGGCTGAAACTACAGGAAGCCAGATATAGGCTGAATATTAGGGAAAACTTATTAACGATTAGAGCAGTAGGGCACTGAGAGAATGTGAGCACTCCAGTACTGGAGGCATTCAAGAGAGAATTGGACAGCCATCTATCATCTCTGCTTTGATTTGGACTCAATGGCCTAAAAGGCTCCTTCTAACTCAGTTGTTATATGATTTTATGATCTTCCATGTGGAATTGCAAAATAGCTCTCCTCTCCTTGCGTCCAAAAAAATCAGTCAAGGTGAGAAGGATGAAAGATAATGACTGTAGGTCAGTGATGGATAACCTTTTAGTGCCCAAACTAAACAGGCTGCTGTCTGTGCCGCAGATAGGCAGGACAAACTCTGTCAGGGGCGTAGCCAGGATTCTAGATTGGGGTGTGTGTGAAAAATTTTTCAATAGGGGCAACAAAGTCACACACACATATCTATATAACATTGCCATCCCGGGGTGGGGTGGGGGCAGGCGGGCTGTTAGCTCAGGAGGGTTTTCAGGCCTACGGCCCTGAATAATGTGCTCCCATTAGGCTGCCGGGCAGAGGGGTGGGTGAACTCTGTGCTGGGGGGAGGAAGGCAGCACTCCCATTGGGTTGATAAGCAGAGGGGTGGGGTGAACTCTGTGCTGGTGGAGGGAGGAAGTGCTCCCATTGGGTTGCTAAGCAGAGGGGTGGGGCAAACTCTGTGCTGGGGTGACGGCATGCGTGCCCACAGAGAGGGCATCAAAATGGATGGCAAGAACATTGAGGTATACAAAGCCCCACTTTGTATACATACCTTTGTATGGTGCCCACTTTGGTGCCCAACCATCTCTGCCGCCGCCGATCACTTCGATCACTTTGAAGGAGAATGCCGCAGACATGAAGAGGCTAAGCAACAGGCACGGAAGCTTCATCAAACTCAACTACGCCATCTACTCAGTGCAATGTGTGTGGTCGCATGTTTCATGCCAGGATCGGCTTATCGAGTCACCAGAGACACGTCCATCAATAGAGAAAATAACTTCCAGGAAAAATGTATGCTCGGATACGAGTTGCAGATGACAATGACAAAGCCCCACCCCACTACCTCCTTGTTCTGTACAAAGGATTACATTTGGAAGCACCCATAGCAGAATCCTTCAGTAATAACGGTTGGACGATTTGGAGGACTCTTTCGTGCAAGCAGAGAAGAAGAAAAAGTACCGTAACATTTATTTTGTTTATTATTCATTTTAATTTTTTAGATTGACAATAGCAAAATACTATATACTATATTTTTATTTTTATTTTTATTTTATAGTCAAATTTGTATATGCCACCCGCTCAGGCAGAACCCGACTCAGGGCGGCATCACAACAATTCACAAAAGACATAAATACAATTATAAAAAAAGTATAAAACCCCCCCCAACCCACCCCCTTTAAAAACCCCTATGTCCCACCCACCCACTATACAAAGGAGGAGGAGAAAGTTCTTATACAAGCCAGCAGGCGGGCACCATAGTCCCATTCGGGCCCCACACCTGCCCTGCCAGCCAGGTCTTCACTCCTTTCCTGAAGGGCAGCAGTTCACTTTGGAGTCTTAGGTCTATTGGCAGGAGGTTCCAGAGAGTTGGTGCGGACATGGAGAAGGCCCTCCTTCGGGTGCTAGACAAATGTGCATCCCTAGCCGGTGGCACCACTAGAGAACCCCTCCTGTCCGCTCTGGTTGGACGGGCAGACACTCTTGGGACGATGCGGTCTCTAAGGTATCCCGGCCCCCTGCCATGTAGGGCTTTAAAGGTCAAAACCAGCACCTTAAATTGCACCCGGAGACAAACTGGTAACCAGTGCAGCTCCCGAAGTAGGGGAGAGGCATGGGCATATCGCCCACACCCCATCACCACCCGGGCCGCCGCATTCTGGACCAGCTGCAGCCTCCGAATGGTCGTCAAGGGCAGCCCCATGTAGAGCGCATTACAATAGTCTAGTCGGGAAGTAACCAGAGCATGGGTGACCATAAGCAAGGAGCCCCGGTCCAGGAGTGTGCGCAATTGGCGAATCACCCGAAGTTGGGCAAAAGCCCTCCTGGCCACAGCCGCCACTTGTTCTTCCAGCAGCAGCCGCGAGTCCAGAAGAACCCCCAAATTGCGCACTGGGTCTGTCTGGGGCAGAACGGCCCCATCCAGTACCAAAGATGGTAACTCCCTGGATAACGCGGGGCCCCTTATCCACAGCCACTCTGTCTTGCTGGGATTCAGCCGAAGCCCATTGGCCCCCATCCAGACTCCAATGGCCTCTAGGCATCCGGATAGGATTTCAACAGCATCACTGGGGTCCCCACGGGCCGAGATGTACAACTGTGTGTCATCCGCGTACTGATGGTACCGCACCCCGTGGGAACGAATGATCTCACCCAGCGGCTTCATGTAGATGTTAAATAAGAGAGGAGAGAGCACAGAGCCCTGAGGCACCCCATATTTGAGGGGCCTAGGGCTGGACCTCTCACTCTCTAACCATACCGACTGGGTACGGCCCTTCAGAAATGAGGAAAACCAGGACAACACAGTGCCCTGGATCCCCAGTCCTTCGAGCCGTTCCAGAAGGATACCGTGGTCGACGGTATCAAAAGCCGCTGAGAGGTCAAGAAGAGCAAGGACGGATGGACAACCCCCGTCCCGCTCCCGCCAGAGATCATCCATCAGTGCGACCAATGCCGTCTCCGTTCCATATCCGGGCCTGAACCCTGATTGAAAGGGGTCTAGATAATCCGCTTCCTCCAGGACACTCTGCAGCTGACGCGCCACCGCCTTTTCCAAAACCTTACCCAAAAAGGGCAGGTTGGAAACTGGCCTGTAGTTGTTAAGGACAGCTGGGTCGAGGGACAATTTCTTCAGGAGGGGGCGCACCAAAGCATGTTTTAGCTGTGCAGGAAATACCCCCTCCCGTAAAGAGGCATTTATTATCCCCCCTATCCAGCCACCTGTTACCTCCTTGGAGGCTTTCACCAACCAAGTAGGACAGGGATCCAAAGGACATGTAGTGGCACGAACAGCTGCAAGGAGCCTGTCCACTTCATCAGGGACAACAGGATCGAACTGATCCCAGATCGTACAGCAAGACAATGCTCCGGCACCTCCCCGACCCTCCCCATCCACGCCAGGATTCAATCCTGTAGTATTGAATCCTGTAGTATTAAGAAGACCATCTTCTTAAGAGTAGTGTTAATTTGTCCATCAACATAAATTCCTGTACTTCGATTAAAGCAAAGCAGTCACACTTATATACTGCCCTGTAGTGCACAATTGGGTGGTTCACAAGTTAATTAGCATTTTGCCACCAACATGCTGGGTACTCTGGCCTCAGAAGGATAGAAGGTTAAGTCAACCAAGAATCCAGGTCAGGATTGAACTCACAACCTTTTGGTTGCAGTACAGCAGTTTAATCTCTGTGATTAAGGTATAAATAATACAATCTTAATCATAGAAATATGTCTGGCTTCTTTCCCAAACGTATTTCAAAAATTTGTACGATAACCTTATGAATTTCTTCCCAATACCTCTTAACTACCCCACAGTTTCTTTTTCTTTTTGGTATCTCCAGCATATATCCTCTTTGCTCCCCCCCTTTCCTATTTTCTCTGGGGTCACATACCATCTGTACAGCACCTTTAAGTAATTTTCTTTTATCTCACTACTCTTAAAACAGACTTTACATTCTTAGGATCCAAGATCACTACAGATGGAGATTGCAGCCATGAAATAAAAAGGCGACTGATTCTTGGGAAGCAAGCTATGAGAAACCTGGGGAACATAGTCAAAAGTAGAGACATCACCTTGCAAACAAAAATTTGCATAGTCAAGGCAATGGTATTCCCGGTGGTAATATACAGTTGAGAGAGCTGGACCATTAGGAAAGCTGAGCACAGAAGAATAGAGGCCTTTGAAATGTGTTTGGAGAAGAATTTTGAGAGTACCCTGGATAGTAAGGCATACCTGTCAACCTTCCTGGATTGGCCAGGATTTCCCGGTTTCCGGTGTTGATTTTTGCCCTTTCCCGCTCCGCGCTGCCGAAACCCTGGATTTCGGCAGCGGGGGGAAAGGAGGTACTGCGCAGCCCATCTGCGCAGGTCGCGTTGCACGCATGCGTGGAAGGGCGCTACACTTACGTAGCTCCCTTCCACACATGCGCAGAAGGCTACGCCGCGTGCATAGAAGGCTACGCAAGTGGCATAGCCCTCCACGCGCATGCGTACAACGCGACCTGCGCAAACCCGGTCTGCGCAGGTCCTGGATTCGCCGGAGCCGCGGTTGACAGGTATGTAGTAAGGAGAACAAATAGGTTGATCTTAGAAGAAATTAACTCTGACTGCTCCTTAGAAGGTCAAATAATAAAGATGAAGCTAAAGTGCTTTGGACATCAAATGAGAAGAGAGGATTCACTTGAGAAGGCCTTGATGCTGGGAAAGGTGGAGGGCAAAGGAAGCTCGGGTTGCTACCTTCGCCTCGGTGTTTGTCGAAACCCGTAGTGGTGCCATGAGCGAAAAAGGGGAGCTGGACCTGACCGGGGCCAAGCAGAACACGGGCATGTGGCTCGTCAAGGTCCCCAAATACTTGTCTCAGCAATGGAATAAAGCTTCAGGAAGAGGTGAAGTAGGGAAGCTAAGAATTGCCAAAAATCAAGGAAGAACTGAAGTATCGTTCACTTTGAATGAAGACCTTGCAAATATTGATGATATTGGTGGGAAACCAACGTCCATCAGTGCACCCAAAGAGCATCCTTTTCTTTTACAAAGTGTGGGAGGACAGACGTTAACTGTGTTTACAGAGAGCTCCTTAGAATGCCAGACAGATGAAAAATGTGAGAGCAACAATAGTGTCAGGAGCAGAATCACATGTATTCCCAGGAGAGCTAAAGGGCCGTCGGGGCCGGCAGAAGACAACAGCCTCCGACCAGCTGAGGTGAGCCCCGCCCCTCCTCCCTTTGCCAGGAGAGGTAAAGGGCTGTCGGGGCCGGCAGAAGACAACAGCCTCCGACCAGCTGAGGTGAGCCCCGCCCCTCCTCCCTTTGCCAGGAGAGGTAAAGGGCCGTCCGGGCCGGCAGAAGACAACAGCCTCCGACCAGCTGAGGTGAGCCCCGCCCCTCCTCCCTTTGCCAGGAGAGGTAAAGGGCCGTCGGGGCCGGCAGAAGACAACAGCCTCCGCCCCTCCGTCCTTTGCCAGGAGGTCGTTGGGACCACCCTCACCATTGGAGTCCCGGGCTTCCGCCTCCCTGCGGGGGGCTCAAAAGGCTGGCGGCCGTGGATGAACTTCCACCATCGCCCTGGAGACACCTGCGGCCAGTTTGGAGCTCGCCGGGACCATCCCACCATCGACGTCCTGGGCTCCCGCCTCCCTACGGGGTCTCAAAAGGCCAGCAGCCACGGCGGGATTTCCACCCCACCCTGGAGACACCTATGGCCAGTTGGAGCTCGCTGGGACCACCCCACCATCGGCATCTCGGGCTCCTGCCTCCCTGCAGGGGGCTCAAAAGGCTGGCGGCCGTGGAGGAACTCCCACCGCCGCCCTGGAGACACCTGCGGCCAGTCGGAGATTGCTGGGACCGCCCCACCATTGGCGTCCCGGGCTCCTGCCTCCCTGCGGGGGGCCCAAAGGGCCGGCGGCCACGGCAGAATTTCCACTGCCGTTCTGGAGACACCTGCAGCCAATCAGAGTTTGTTGTGACCACCTCCACCATCGGTGTCCCGTGCTCCCACCTCCCTGCGGGGGGCTCAAAAGGCCGGCGGTCGCGCCGGAATTTTCACCGCTGCCCTGGGGACTCTTGCGGCCAGTTGGAACTCGCCGGGACCATCAACAGTGGTAGAGAGACTGAGAGGGTATGTTTTAAGTGGGTTAGGGAGGGAGGGAGAGATGGCCCTGCCAGCCGGGAAGATGGGGCGACACTCTGTCTGGGTTAATGGTGGAGGTTCCAGGGGCCCATTTAGAGGTTGTGACGGGCATGGGGCATTATAGCGGGAACCGCGGGGCAGGGCGCACTCGGGGAACGCGGGACTGATGCTTAGTATCTGTCCCGTGTTCTGCCCCCCCCCCCGGTTTCACCTCTAGGTCCTGAGCAGCTGATCCAGGGTGCTCAAACGGGCAAAGAGATGCCTTGAGCGCCACTGGGTGAAGACCAGGAACGATTCCGATTGGACACTAGCTAGAGCCGCTATTAGGGCCTACCTAGTGGCGATGGGGGTGGTGAGGAGGCAATACTTCACCTCCCTTATTGCCTCTGCTGATAATCGCCCAGCCACCCTGTTTCGGGTGACCAGGTCCCTCCTTGGTGGGGGTGTGTGTGTGCCTGGTTGGCAGGGATCGGCTGAGGACTTTACTGACCATCTGGTGGAGAAAATCAATCGGATTCGCTCAGGGTTTAATCTTGGCATGGATGGGGAGGGTCAGGGGGGGAGCCAGTGCACAGTCTTGCTATGTTATCTGGGATCGGTTTAATCCTGTTGCCCCAGATGAAGTGGACAGTCCTTGCGGCGGTACGCGCCACTAATTGTCCATTGGATCCCTGTCCCGCCTGGCTGGTAAAAGCCTCCAAGACGGTGACAGGTGGCTTGGTCGGGGCTATAATTAATGCATCTTTTCGGGAGGGGATATTTCCTGCACCATTGAAACATGCTTTGGTGCGCCCCCTCCTGAAGAAGCCATCCCTCGATCCAGCAGTCATAACCAACTACAGACCTGTTTCCAACCTCCCCTTTTTGGGGAATGTATTGGAAAAGGCAGTGGCGCATCAGTTGCAGAGGGTACTGGATGAAGCGGAATATCTGGACCCCTTCCAGTCAGGATTCAGACCTGGATATGGTACTGAGACTGCATTGGTCGCGCTGATGGATGATCTCTGGCGAGAGCGGGATGGCGGTCATCCGTCCGTCCTTGCTCTTCTTGACCTCTCAGCGGCTTTTGATACCGTCGACCACGGTATCCTTCTGGAATGGCTCCGAGGATTTGGGATCCAGGGCACTGTGTGGTCCTGGTTTGCCTCATTTCTGAGGGGCCGGACCCAGTCGGTGTGGTTGGAGAGCGAGAAGTCCAGTCCTAGGTCCCTAAAATATGGGGTGCCTCAGGGCTCGGTATTCTCTCCTCTCCTATTTAACATCTACATGAAGCTGCTGGGTGAGATCATCCGTTCTCACGGGGTGCGGTACCATCAGTACGCGGATAATACACAGTTGTACATCTTGGCCCGTGGGGACCCCAGTGATGCAGTCAAAGTCCTTTCCAGTTGTCTGGAGGCAGTTGGGGTCTGGATGGGGGCAAATGGGTTACAGCTGAATCCTAGTAAGACTGAGTGGCTGTGGATGGGGGGTCATTGTGTTATCCCGGGAGCTACCATCTTTGGTTTTGGATGGGGCTATTTTGCCCCAGACCGACCCGGTGCACAACTTGGGGGTCCTCCTGGATTCGCGGCTGCTGCTAGAAGAACAGGTGGCGGCTGTGGCCAGGAGGGCCTTCGCCCAACTTCAGGTGATTCACCAGTTGCGCACGCTCCTGGACCAGGACTCTTTGCTCATGGTCACTCATGCTCTGGTGACCTCCAGACTAGATTATTGTAATGCGCTCTACATGGGGCTGCCCTTGATGACCATTCGGAGGCTGCAGCTGGTCCAGAATGCGGCGGCCCGGGTGGTGATGGGGTGTGGACGTTATGCCCATGCCTCACCACTGCTGCGGGAGCTGCACTGGTTACCCGTTTGCCTCCGGGTGCAATTCAAGGTGCTGGTTTTGACCTTTAAAGCCCTATATGGTAGTGGGCCAGGTTACCTTAGAGACCACATCGGCCTAAGGACGTCTGTCCGTCCAACCAGAGCGGACCGGAGGGGCTCTCTAATAGTGCCATCGGCCAGGGGGGCTCGCCTCTCTGGCACAAGGAGGAGAGCCTTCTCTGTGTCCGCACCTGCCCTTTGGAACCTCCTACCTTGTGAAACTGCGTCTCCAGACGGAGTTGTTGCCCTTTAGAAAAGAACTAAAAACCTGGCTGGCGGGCCAAGTTTGGGGTGCAGGTGGAGGGGTGGCTTCCATTGGGTGGTTAATATAGGGGAGGATGCCTGCCCCACAGTTTCTTCAGTTCCTGCACCCCTCTCTTTTTAGGGGTGGGTTCTTATTGCTGGTTTTTATCTGTTTTATTTGTTTTTATCTGTTTTTACCCACTGTTGTGAACCGCCTGGAGTCGGCTTTGGCTGAGTGGGCGGTATAAAAATTTAACAATAAAGAAATAAATAAATAAATAAATAAGAAGGGGGAGGCCAAAGATAAGATGGCTAGATGGTATTATAGACGCAGTTGCCTCCCTTTAGGAAAGGACTAAAAACCTGGTTGGCGGGCCAAGTTTGGGGTGCAGGTAGAGGGGTGGCTTCCGTTGGGTGGTTGATATAGAGGAGTATACCTTCCCTCACGGTTCCATCGGTACCTGCACCCCTTTTTAGGGGGTGGGTTTTTAATTCTGTTTTATCTGTTTTATCTATTATTATGAACTGCCCCGAGTCGGCCTTGGTCGAGTGGGCGGTATAGAAATTTAACAATTAAATTAAATTAAATTAATGGGCACAGAGCTGAGCGGGTTGAGGAGGATGGTGGAGGACAGAGATGCCTGGCGGGCAATGGTACATGGGGTCGCAAAGGGTCGGAATCGACTGTGTGACTGAACAACAACAAACACTTAATTATGCTTTGACTTTGTTTCCACGTTCTCATCCAATCTTCTAGTTGACATATTATCATATTATCTTTTACCACTTCTTGTTCCTTGTCTCTTTGTATCAATCTATACCTATAAAAAGGCCCCTTTACCGTTGGGTTTGTTCAAAGGCTCCCGCACCAGGCCCAACCATCCCCGACCTAGCCCTCTGCACTCACCGTAACCCCTGCCTTCCCAACGTCACGCGGTTTTGGTGGTCACCAGTGGGGCAGCCGCCCCATGAATGCAACCAAAAAAAACTACGATTCCCAGAGTCCTCTGCGCTGCACAACCCCTCAGCCAATCAGGGGAAAGCAGGGCGCGGCAGTTTTAAAATACAAACCGCGCCGGCCCAAGAGAAAAACTTTCAAAGACCCAGCCGGAGCCAGGAAAAGATAAATGCAATCGATGAGGGTTGGGGGGGAGGCACAGCCCTGGTAACCACCCCGCCCCCCCTGCCCCACCACCTAGCCTCCCCTCCCTAACCTTCGCCGACCGCACTTACCTTTTGCCAGCTCCGGCTGGGTCTTTGAAAGTCTTTCCCTCCCGTCGCAGCCTTCTGTGTAGGGAGAAGCACCGGACTGTCCTTCGTCTCTGTGGGCAACGTGGAAAAGGACAGTCCGGTGCTTCTCCCTATGCAGAAGGCCGCAACGGGAGGGAAATGGTTTCCCAAAGGGAACCAATTCGTCTTCCTAGGAGGACAGAGGCCAAAATATTTGGCCCCTGTCTTCCAAGGAAGACCAACACCTTAAAAACAGGAGACAAAGGCCAAGCATGGAGCACCGTTCTCAGCCCCCATCTCCCACAACCGCCCCATAGCTTGGGGGGGGGGAGGATACCCCCCTCTCCCCCCCAAGCTATGGAAAGACAGCAGGGGAAAAAAATTTCCCCTACAGCCTTGGAGGCTGGGACAAGCCGCCACCGTGGTGGGTGGTGGGGAAAGAGGATACCCCACTCTTCCCCCCCCGACCCATACTTTGGCGAGGCAAGGGGGAAAAACCATGTTTTTCCCCGCAGCCTTGAAGGCCTGCCCAAGCCGGCCCGTAGCTTGGGGGGGAGGGGATACCCCACTCTTCCCCCGCTAAACCCAGGCTATGGCAAGGCACCGGCCGGGCCCCCCTGTAAAAAAAATCCATAAATAAATAAAAGAATTCCCCCCACCCCAACACAAGGATTTAACATGGCCTGGCCAGCAAGGGAAGGCCACGTTAAACCCTCCCAACCCCACACACACACACACACACTCACACACACCCAAAAACAACAAAAAAAACTCACCTACAGGGAACAACCGAAAAAGACATCCTCCCTGCACGAACACCTCCTCCACACTGAACGTTAGTGAATGTAGTCCACCAGAGGGTGCAATATTAACTAAAAATAGCACCCTCTGGTGGACTACATTCACACACACACACCACTCCTGCCATAATAAAAAAATTTAATGTGTGAGTTGGTGGTTGGAGTGGTTTTTTTCCTAGGAGTGGTGGTTGTGCAAAACCAAAACCACCCCAAACCACCAACACACACATTAAAAATGCCCGACAAGGCCAGGCAAACTGTGCTAGTAACTTATATAATTTTGAGATCATTTGTTCTCCCCCCCCCCTAGGATCTTGCCCAATTCTGTTTTCCATTTTTCAAAACCACACAGCTTCATGTCCATTTTCATCCTCTCCATAAGTTGTCAATATAAAAACCATTGACAAATTGAAAAAGGTAACATTTCAAGCTTTGTTCAAACAGCATGACTGTTTAAGAAGAGATCAGGCAAATTTCCAGAGATATTTCTGTTACTTCAGTGGTTTCTATACAGTATTTAAAGTTACTCTTTAATTGTTGATTGCTATCTTCAACCATGGCTCTCAGGGTAGTTTGCCCATAAAAATTACAGAAAATTATAAAACCCCAGTGCAGCATAAAATCACTGTGGGAGTTCTGAAAAGGCAACAAAAAACAGCCACATATACAGTGCAATATAAACAAAATTGAAAAGTCAACTTTTTGCCAATTGAGAAAAATAAAATTCAGGAAGCAGTAGGTGAACTGAGGTTTTTAGTTAGGTGAAGGGTTTTGCATTCTTTGCTAGGGAGTGTACTCCCCTAAACTACAGGAAATAGTTCCCAGTATTTCACCAAGTTCCAGATACCAGGAGTTAAGACAGTAAAAGTGGTCTCGGATTCACTGTAACTCAGTGTTTCCACACGAAATGTTGCTATCAGCCTGCTCCGTGCATTGAATGTTCCAGGCGGTCTTGTCTCCCACTTGTAACTTCTTCCATGTTTCCCCATTGTATCTTACATTGTTTTTTGTCACCAGAGACAATCCAGTGAAGAATAAAATAGCCGAAGAGCTACACAGGGCTTTTTGATTGATAGCGCTTAGAGCTGACTATCTGGAAGGAAATCTTGCTCTGGAGACTACGAGGTCTTGGATGCGAAAAGATTGAAAGCTATGAAGGTGCAGGTTAATGGCTCCTGTGTTCAGAACAACCTGCTTCCCACTATGTGAGGTTGCTCTGCCATGCTAAATCAAGCCAGGGATGGCTTTCTGTTTTCCATGGAAGCCTCCCTCTCCCTCCCTCTCTGGTTCCTGATTTCCTGTTGTGTAGCAATGCCTAATCATAGTCTTCTGGTACTTCTGTGACTATATGGTAGCCTGTGTTTGACATATTTTTTTATTATTTTGGTGAGTGTTTTAAAGTTTGAGATCATTCACGGCCCAAGCAGAAGGAAGGGTGTGCAGGCTCTGAAAAACAACACAATGAAAGCATGAGTGAGATAACACTAATTAAAGAGAAATGGTTTTTTTGTTTCTTTTCTGAGTGACAGCATTTACACTTTTGATTTTGCCTTGGAGTGCTATTCAGTAACTGTGCTGGCAGAAACCATCCCAAAGTCATAAATTTCATTTTAGCAATTTGTTTTGGCAGTACTAGTTCTCGTGCTCAATTCTTCTTCTTTAAGTGCTGCATCCCTTCCAAATATGGCTATCATTATGACGATAGTCTTTCTGCTCTTAACTCCTTGGAACAGTTCTTTCGAATTCCCCGAAGATTCTGAAGCCAATTCTGAATTTAGATTCCGAATCAGACTGTGTTTCTGTCAGAAATTCTTTATCAAGCGGCCAAGATAAAAACTGTTTTTAAGAATCTGTGTACAGTATCTCCACTTACAAAGTGCTAATTAACTTGTGAACTGCCCAGAGAGTGCACTAAACACTAATTGCTATTACAGTGATACCTCATACAACGTCCAAACTTGGTTCCACAAGTTTGGACTTTGTATGAGGCATGCAAAATCCTAGCCACGATTCCTCATACAACGTCCAAATCCTTGCTGCGATGCCTCATACAACGTCGTTTCCATAGAGATACATTGTACTGTAACAGCACAGACTTCAGGGCAAAGTCAAGGAAACAGACAGGAAACTGACAGAACTTTAAGAAATCATTGTCTAAAGGCTAAATACATTACAAAAACATGTCAAACAACCCTGATTGTCCAAGAACCTGAAGAATGCTGCAAAAATCCCAGGAATGCTTCTTAAAATTCTGACGAAAAAATTCAAAAAAATCCAAAATCATGCTCAAAACCACTCCTAAATACTCTTCGCCTCATGCAAAACCCACAAGAGCAATGCATGTATGTGTCCTGCCTTTTAATACTGCCCAGGCACAATGCAACCTGGGAAAACCCCAATGCGTCATACAAAGTTGCACGACTTTGTATGAGGCAACTTTTTTCAAGGAATTAGGCAATGTTGCATGAATCCAATGTTGTATGAAGCAGACTTTGTATGAGGTATTACTGTATACGTTTTCAAAAGGAAAATTTCACTGACAAAAAGATATGTGGATTAGGATATAAAGTGGCTTCTCCCTCCCCCTTTGAAAAGCTGGATGACAGGCCCTCACCCTCTTATTTATTTATTTATTTATTTCAAGATTTATATTGCTGCCCTTGCATAGGATATGAGCCGTGTCTAGATTGCAGCCTTTTAAACTGCTTCTCCTGCAAAGAAAAAGGTAGCAGTTGTAAGCAGAGGGTTTAAAGCAGGGGTTCCCAACCTTTTCAAGCTGGGGACCGGGTCATGCTCTCTCTAGGGCTGGATGGCCATTTTGCCCTGCCTTCATGATGGGGGTGGCCATTTTGTCCCAACAGATACAAAGGTGGCTATTTTGTTTCTTGAATGCCCTTGGTGGTGGTGGTGGTCATGAAATGGTGCTGTGGGCCGGATCTGGCCTGTGGGCCATAGGTTGGGAACCCCTGGTTTAGAAAGGATGCTTTTTGACTGGAGCTGGGTCTATACCTGCCTGCACCACAGTTCAAAGCTAGACCTGAGCTTTGGTAGCTGCCTCAGCAGAAATAGGTGAACCGGTAAGCTTTAGCTCCTATCAGCGGCTCTGTCTAGTTTGTCTTTCCCCAATGCAGCTTCCAGTGTTGGGATTTATTTTTAGAAGGGGGGGGGGGACGACAATGTGGTGAATAAGGACTTTAGGTTGGGGAGTTGGTGTGGACCTCCACAGCTACAGAGCCTATCATTACTGCTCTGCAGAGTTTTATTTATAGTTCCAGGAGATTTACTTAAAGGAACACACCCACCAAAATTTGCTATAAAAAGGGGAAAATAAGCCCCTAGTTGGAGGCCTGTGGAATTACTTAAAGGGACAGGCCTTCTTTTCATGTGACCAAAGAGCAAGACCGTTTATATAAGACGTTGCCCTCCATCCTCCACCTTCTCTCCACGTACACTACCTACAAGCACATCCATTTCAGCTTGCCAGATGCAGTCGCCCCTTGTAGTATAGCTGTGCACACATGCAGAGATTCCTAAGATGTGATGGTTGTATTGTTTAATAATAACATTCATGTTTATGGGACCCTAAAGATAAGCACTGTATGAAAAATTTAGAAGACAAGGTCTCTTCTATAGTCTGACAGTGCAACTTTGACAGTAGACATCTGGCAGTAAAATTTGAATAATTGCCGCTGTGGTTTTGAGAGTTTCTGAAATGGGAGGCATGGATTTTATTTTATTTTTGAAAAGTCTTTGATCTTGTATCCTCATACATAGGATTAAAACTCAGTGAGATCACTAGGCCTTAAGCAGGCACATATAAGGTAATGGTGTAAAGAATGGCTGCCCTGTTAATTTGAACAGACCGTAGAGCAGGGATTCTTAATCTCTGGCCCGTGGGCAGGATGCGGGCCACGGCACCATTTCATGTGACCCACCGACTCCACCACACCCAGAAGCGCCATGTGGTGGAGGAAGGGCAAAACGGCTGTCCGGACTCCAAAGCAATCTGAGGTAGCGTGACCCAGCCCCCAGATTTAAAAGGTTGAGAACTCCTGCTTTAGTGGGTCACATGCAGTTTCCACACCATGGTATCTGTGTAGCCCTGGTATAAAGCTTTACAGAGTTGGCGTGAATCTTTTTCTTTAAAAGCATAGGATGGCTGACTGTTGTGTATTTAAGGAAATGTGTTTGCCATTTTGTCTTGTTGTGAAAGAGTTTAATATTTATTTGCTTTACTAAGGTCCCGTATTACTGGCTGCTGCCTATTATTTCCAGAACACTAAACTGACGGAGTCACTGTTGTCCACCAGCAGTCCATATTAGTGTTATTTGTTACTCCTAGCTTTTCCAACAAAAGTCCTTGTCTTTCGAAGTTGCAGAGAATTTTGTCCCCCACCCTACACGGCCAGTCTTCCAGAGATGTGAGTCTCTGCCTCTGGTGAAAGTTCTCCTTTCTTTGCCGCTTTTCATGGGATGGGAGCCCTGTTGAGACCTGAAGCTTACACTCCTGGGTTTTGCACAATTCTACAAGATCTTGGCATTCCCAGTAAGTCAAGTCGTCGACTGCAACTTGTATCTGAGTTGCACCTGACAAAATGTTTCCAGTGTAGAAAGGAGCAAACAGTGCACCTTTGCCTATTTTTAGTTTCTAAAGGTGTAGAATCACTGGCATGAATTTGTTTAAGGTGGATCCCATCTTGCCATGAAGTGACCCACACATTATGATCTTGGAGCCATCACCCACGGCACACATGAAGTGCGACATCCAGGATTTAACACTGGGACTGCAATGGACCGCCGCAGCCTTGAGGATCTGGACTTCACAGTCAGTCCATCTGGCATGGCCTCTTCCGCCTCCATGACCATTGGGAATCAGAGTACCTCCTCCGCCCATTTTGCTGTTGGGCCCAGTATGATGGTTTCCAGTGACATTTCCCCCACTGAGGGGGACCATCACCCCACCTCAAGGGGCTCATCTGCCTGTAGCTGTTGGCCCCTTTATAGAGAGTCAGGTTAGTTAACCGCCGCTTGACACTCAGCATTGAGTCGCTGGCTGTACGGTCTACTCCATTACCGTAGCAGGATGTCCAGCCAGACATCCAGTAAACAGGAGTAGGAATTCCTTACTTTGATAAAGAAGCCAGGTAGAAAGGAAGAACATTTTGTAGAGATGTAAAATTTCCGGAAATTTTGAAGTTCAGGGGAAAATAAGTTTGTTCGTTTTTGTTGTTTTGTTTTTTGGGGGGGGGACAGAAATTTTTGGAAAAATTGAAAATAATTTGATACCATACATATTTTTTTAGAAATGATTTCTAAAATATTTGAACCCAGCCTTATCTTAAAATATTTTATTCATCATGTTAAAATAAAACATTCCATAATATATTTTTTTATTTTTTCAATTTTTTGAAAAAACCCAAAAAAGGTTTCCGGAAAAAAAACAGGGGAAAAAATGTCTCCCCCCCCCCAAAAAAAAAACAAACATAATAATAATCCTGTTTTTTTATCCGGGCCTTCACATCTCTAACTATAACCACAGCGACCATCTCCGTGGCATTGATGTGACAGAGGCAATGGTCAGAGGAAAGTAGTCAGGCACTTTGCAAATGAAAGATTTGTCCCCAAACACTCCAGTCCCTGGAGGCATGAGCTGCTTTCTTCCAGGGGTGTGTGCTTCTATGGCAGACAGTGAACATGTCATGCTGAGTCAACCAGGCTGCTGAAATTTCACTGGTCTTTCTCAGCTGGTGCACTTGGCGAACATTTTGGCACCGTTTCATCCAGAGGAAACCACTTGCAGAGGGACTGCCCTGAACTTTTCCTTGCTCACAGATATTCAGTGGGCACATGCGTTTGGCACTGCGTAATAAAAAGAAAATCAGTGAACTAACCATGAATACCTGCACCATTTCCAGGTACTGTACTCACTGTTCCAAAGAGTTAGGGGTGGTGGGGGGTGGGGCTACATAAGTGAATGTTTTAAGTAATAGACCCATCTTTTTTTTTAAAAAAAAAAATCACTTATGGATCCCTTCCTTGGGAATGAGAGAACACATTTTAAGAATTGCTCGATGCTCATCTTTGGAGAAGGGCATGGAAATGTTAGGTCCTGCTTGGTGCTCTTGGATTCTGGGAGTTGTAGTCCAAAATGTAACTCTTCCAAGGTCTTCCTGTTGTGATTACATAAAAGCATGACCACAAAGGTATTATACTGGTTTCTTGCTGGTAAGCAGTGAAGATCTGCATCTCCTCATGTATCGTATGTAGAGGCTGCATGTGGCTCCCCAGAATCATGTGCCTTGGGGTGATTTGAACTCAGATTTTGCTCAGCCCTGGGATCTCTGAGAGGCCATAGTCATTGACCTAGTTTGGCACCAGACCTCCGCTTTGAATATTTTCTTTTTAAAATAAAAGGAATCAAGCCTTCCGACTACAGCAGTTCAACTGGTGGTCATTTTTAAATAAAACTGGTAGTGCCAAGAGTTTTGGGAGAGGGGTTTCAAAAATCTGTAATTCAACCCAATCAGTTGGTTTTGTGGGTAATTTCATCCCATCCCTGCATCTTTCTTTTTCCTCTTACACCTGACAAAACATTTTCAATGTAGAAAGGAGCAAACTGTGCACCTTTGCCTGTTTTTAGTTTCTAAAGGTGTAGAATCAGATATATAACCCATTAAAATTCTTTCCTCTCCTGTTCATTGTTAAACTGGAGCTTTTGGGGGTGGGGGTGGGGATAGCTGGATTTATTTTGGAGTTCTTGTTTTTCTAACCCCGAACTCTCATTTGCCTCTATGAATATGTGAAATATGACTTTGCATCTGAGCGACTGCCAACCATTGACAAAAACTCCATTGCTACACGGGGGGTGGGGGGTGGGGAGGAAACAATATTCCTGTATGTTCTCAAGTATAAGCCAACCCAAATATTAGCCGAGGTACATAATTTTGATTCTGATTGACCCGAGTATAAGCCGAGAGTGGGAAATACAGCAGCTGCTAGTGAGTTTCAGTAATCAAAATACATGAAAATATGGGAAAATGATTTAAATTGTTGGCACATCTCAATCCAGTGTGGTCTTGGGATCCTCGTGGTCATTGACCCAAGTATAAGCTGAGTCTCCTTTTTTGGGCTCATTTTTGGAGCTAAAAAACTTGGCTTATACTTGAGTATAAGTATTTGCGGAAGAGAGGTATAGATGCACTGGGAGGGGAGGGCAGGCAGGCAGAGGCCACCTACAGAAGTTAATCAGAGAATATGCCCTTCAGTTCTAGAAAGTAAAATTTCATATTCAAGTTTTTTTTTTTAGGCATTGAAAAGTGAATGGAGTTGCACAGTGCCATAAAGGGATAGCGTAGCCCATGCTTTTGCTTCAGGGCAATCACATGCTCCTTGCTTTATCTTCTTCTTTCTAAAAAAGTGCATTCTTTTAAAGCAGTTCTCAACTTTTTTAAGCCGCATACCAGGCTCCTCTGTCTTCTGCCATCCTCATCAGCCCACACAGATCTACGCCCATTGTGTCAATGATGCCCTCTAGCCATCTCATCCTCTGCCACCCCCTTCTCCTTTCGCCTTTGATCTTCCCTAGCATCATGGCCTTCTTCAGTGAGTCCTCTCTTTTCATTTGGTGGCCAAAGTACATGAGCTTCAGCTTCAGTATTTGTCCTTCTTAAGAGCAGTCAGGGTTGATTTCCTTTAGGATTGATTGATTTGATCTCCTTGCAGTTCAGGGGACTCTCAAAGTTTCCTCCAGCACCACAGTTCAAAGGCGTCTATTTTTCTGTGCTCAGCCTTTCTTATGGTCCAGTTCTCCTTCGTATAGTTTGTGAATCCACACTCATGGGTTATGCGCCTGCGCAGAACGGCCGATCGGAGGCTTGAAAAGCTATTGGTCAAAAGTTTTGGCGGTAAGACCGCCCACCGTACCGCCCACCCTGAGGCGCCCGCGCGCCATTTTACCTCAGTTCTCTTCTTTCCGCCGTAGCAGCAGGACGATCGTTGAGAGCTTCCTCAATTTTTTCGCCCTTCTGAGGGAAAGTCTTTTTGGCAAATCTTAACAATTTTTCTCGGTGATCTTGTCCTCCGGGCAGGATCGCCACCCCGGCTCTGTCTCTTCTCTTGAGTGGATTCAGTAGCCAATTTTTCGCATCGATCACCGTCTCCCCCCTCAAGGGGGTGGCGGCTGGTCGGCCCTTCGGGGTACTTGTCTCCAGAAACTTCCACTGGAAGAATTTTTTCCGCGGTTGATGGCTGCAGCGTTTAAACAGTGCACGGCTTGCCTTAAGAAGTTTCCGGCTTCCGACGGACACAGCCTGTGCCTTTTTTGTTTGGGAGAGTCGCATCAGAGCCAGTCTTGCCCGCATTGCAAAAAGTTTACGCGCCTCGCGGTGCAGAACCGAAGCAATCGCCTCAAGGCTCACCTGATGGAGCTTGCTCTGGCTCCCGCCGCGTCCGCCTCCACGGCCGCCGCGGCCGCTCAACCACCGCCGGCCTCTTCCTCCGTGCTTCCGATGAGGAAGAAGAAGAAGAAGGACAAGAACGGTGAGAAGAGGCGCAAGCGTGGGTCGGAGAAGAGACGGTCGCTTCCCCCCACTCCGCGCACACCCGCCTCTCCCGGGCCTTCGCCGCCGTTCTCGACTGCCCGATGTCCTTCTCCGGGATCCTCCATCTGGGGAGGACGGTCGTCTTCCGGGTCACCTGAGAAAGGATGCAGGGCTGGGGCTCCAGCTCGCCCACCTCAGGTGCTCTCCTCTCCTCCTCGGGGCAGAAATTCCTCGCCGAGGCAGGCATCCGTCTCTCCACGGCCCAGGACGCCGACGGACGAGGCGGTCGTCACCGTTCCGACGACCGTTTCGCCGACACCGACGCCGGCCACCGTTTCGGCTCCCACCGTTTCGTGGGCCACCATCCCGCCGGCCACCGGAGCTCCACCGCCAGCGGACTCGGACGCGTCTCAGATGGCCCTCGTCCGAGAGATGTTCCAGGTCATGGCGTCGTTTGCGACCAGGTTCCAGACCTCCACGCCTGCGGCCTCTGCGGCTCCGGTTCCGACCACCGCAAGCCCCGGGCATCCCGGCTCTGCCGCGGCCCCACCGACCTCCCGTGGGTCGAGTGCCCGCTCCGCCGGCCCACCCAACCCGTCATGGTGTGGTCCGGACGTTGATGCGGTGGACGCCCATCCCGCCGGCCCGCCCAGGCCGTACTGGCGCGGTCCGGACGTGGACGAAAGACTGCCTCCCTCGTCCTCCGATGAGTCCAGCTCGTCGTCGGAGGAGGACGAGGGAGACGTCGACGCCGAGCGCACGCCGGAACAGGCCATCGGCTCAGTGGACCCACCGCGTGGTGAGGACCAGCGCTCACTGACCGCCATGCTCACGAGGCTCGGCACCGCCCTCAACCTGAAGGTCGACCAACCGCCGTTGGAGGGTGAGGATCAGATGACCGCGAAGCTCGACAGGCGTGCTGTGCGGCCGGTCCACATAACCATGCTCCCCTCCATGATGACCACGGCGAGGGCGACGTGGAAGAAACCTTTGGCGGCACACTCCGTTTCGTCCAGGCTCGACAGCATGTACCGGGTCCTGGACGAGAACGTCGAGTTCTTGCAGGCGCACCCCCTGCCGAATTCCCTGGTGGTCAAGGCCTTCCAGCATAGGACGGCCACCAGCGGATTCCCGGTCCCGTCGACGCCGGAGGGAAAGAAACTGGACGCGGTGGGGCGTAAGTTTTACGCCACCGGCTCCCTATTCTTTCGGGCCGCAAACTATTCGGCCGCCATGGGCCTGTACCAATCTCACCTCTGGGAGCAGGTGAAGGTTGAGACGGCTAAACTGCCCGCCGATGCCCAGAAGAGGATTGACGCGCTGGCCACCGAGGGGGACTTCGTCGCCGAGCAGCTGATGCGCACTGCCCGGCATATCAACGATTATGCGGCAAAAGACATGGCCTCCGCAATCTACCTCCGTCGCCATGCTTGGCTCAGGGACACCTCCCTCGATGACGCTATGAAAAAGCTCATCGAGGAGTTTCCCTTCGACGGGCAGGGCCTCTTCGGTCAGGACACCGATAAGGTCCTGAATGAGATGCGCCAGACCAGTTCCACGGCGAAGTTCCTGGGGCTCACCACGCCGGCAACTTCCACCAGGCCGAGGTTCCAGCCCTTCACACGGCGGTTCCAGGGCAACCCACGGCAGCAGGGACCGACGGAGCAGCCTAGATCCAGCTCCTATAAACAGCGGCGACAACACAAACCCCGCTACCGGCCCTATGGACAGGACAAGCGTTCGACCGCGAGGCCCAAGCCCCGCGTTTGAAGCTGCGACGGCCGAGTCTCTCTCGCTCCACATCCCGTACCTCCCCCTCCGGAACTTCCTCCAGGCATGGTCGGGCATCACGGACGACCAGTGGGTCTTAAAGATCTTGTCCTCTGGCTACGCCATCGAGTTCGTGCGGGTGCCTCGAGTAGGAAAACATCGTCTCACCACCTCGTCCCCCCATTTGGAGGAAGAAATAGCAACCCTTCTCTCCAAGGGAGCCATCGAGCGGGTAGCACCGTCCGACTGGGACAACGGCTTCTACTCGAGGTACTTCGTGGTCCAGAAGAAGGACGGAGGCCTTCGCCCTATCCTGGACCTACGCCGCCTGAACAAATGCATCCACACCAGGAAGTTCCGGATGGTGACCCTACAGACCGTCCTCCCCCTCATCAACAAAGGGGACTGGTTCACAGTCATAGACCTCAAGGATGCCTACTTCCACGTCTCCATCCTCGAGGAACACAGACGGTTTCTCCGCTTCCGTATCGACCATTCCGTGTACCAGTACCGATGCCTACCGTTCGGTCTGGCCACGGCACCGCGGGTCTTCACCAAATGCATGGCTCCGGTGGCTGCATTCCTCCGCCAACGGGGCATCAGGGTCTTCCCGTACATCGACGATTGGTTGATCGTCTCCCCCACCAAACCGTCGGCCGTTCGGGACACACAATACACGGTTCACCTCATGGAGAGTCTCGGCCTCAGGATCAACTTCACCAAGTCGAAGTTGACTCCCTCCCAGCGCGTCGAGTACATTGGAGCGGTACTCGACTCGCTTACTACGAGAGCCTACGCCCCCCAGAAACGCTTACGGGACATTGCGCAGGGGGTGAGCGAACTGCGCACGAAACCGTGCATCCGGGCGAAGAAGGCTCAGAGACTTCTAGGCCTGATGGCCTCAACGACGGCAGTGATCCCCCATGCCAAGTTGAAATTCAGGTCCCTGCAATCGTGGCTCCTTCACGAGTTCGACACACTTCGGGAGAGCCAATCCAAACGGTTGACCCCATCTCCAGAACTGAGGGACCAACTGCTGTGGTGGTCTACACCACTCAACGTGGCCACGGGGAAGAGTTTCTACCCCCCGCAACCCTCGTTGCAGATACTGACCGACGCGAGCAACCTCGGCTGGGGCGCTGCTTGCGGGACTCTCACGGTCAACGACACCTGGACACCGCACGAAACGGTGTACCACATAAATTACTTGGAACTGCTGGCCATTTGGAAGGCCCTACGTTCCTTCGAGACGCTGCTCACCGGCAAGGCGGTTCAGGTGGCCTCGGACAATACCACGGCGGTGGCGTACCTCAACAAACAGGGAGGAACACGGTCCGCCACCCTCCTGTACCTTGCAGTGCAGTTGTGGGAATGGTGTCTGGAGAGGCACATTTTCCCAATTGGAGTGCACATTCAGGGCACGCTAAATGTTTTGGCAGATCACCTGAGCCGTCTCACCTCCACGACCCACGAATGGTAGCTGGACGACGGAGTGTTCCAGTCCCTGTGCGAGGTCTGGGGGACGCCGAGCATCGACCTCTTTGCATCGGAGTCCAACAGGAAACTCAGCAGGTACTGCTCCAGAGCAGGCATCGGACTGAACTCCGAGGGCGATGCCTTCATGAAACGGTGGGATCAGGACTATCTCTATGCCTTTCCTCCGTTTCCTCTGGTCCAGAAGGTACTCACCAGGATGCACCAACACAGAGCCAATGCAATTCTGGTGGCACCGGCGTGGCCGCGCCAACCCTGGTTTCCGCTACTGTTGCGCATGTCGTCGCAGTATCGCACACTGCCGGAATCACCGACACTCCTCCAAATGGAGCAGGGCCAGCTGCACCATTCGGACCTGCCCAGCCTCCACCTCACCGCGTGGAGGATAACCCCAGACTGGCCAGGATCCTTGAACTAGCGCGGCGCCCTTCCACAAGGAAGTCCTACGCTTCCAAATACAGGCGTTTTTGTGCTTTCCTGGCCGCCCGGCAAACACCCCCCACGCAGGTGGGACTGCAGGACATTTTAACCTACCTCCTCCAGCTGGCGGAGTCTGGCCTCAGCATCACCTCCATCCGAGTGCATCTCGCAGCAGTGGTAGCGCACTCTCCTGCTGGCTCGCCCGCTTCCGGGGCCTTCCGCGACCAAACGGTAAAGCGCTTCCTCAAGGGACTAAAGAACGCTTTTCCGCCGGCCCGGACACCGACGGCTCAATGGTCACTGTCCACCGTTCTTAACGCGCTCACCAGGACCCCCTTCGAGCCCATGGCTACCGCCGATGTTCGTCTCCTCACATGGAAGACAGCATTCCTGGTGGCCATCATGTCTGCACGACGAGCTGGTGAGCTGGTTGCCCTGCGAGCAGACGCACCTTTTCTCCAGTTCTTCAACGACCGCGTCGTCCTCCAAGCGGACATCACCTTCCTACCCAAGGTGGTCTCCAAGTTTCACATGGCACAAACTATCTCCTTGCCAACCTTCTTCCAGAACCCCACTAACGCCCAAGAAAGGACTTGGCACACGCTGGATGTGAAACGAGCTTTATTGTTTTACACCAGCAGGACTAGAGAGTTCAGGAAGTCGCAACGCCTCTTTGTGGCTTATGGGGGAAAGTCCAAGGGTGAACCCATCTCTGCTCAAAGGTTCTCCAAATGGATCACCTCTACCATCTACCTGGCCTACGAGTCAGCTTCACTGCCACCCCCACCGCATGTCAGGGCGCATTCCACCAGGGCGGTTGCCACATCCACTGCCTTTCTGGAGGGCACACCGCTTGAGGACATATGTAAGGCTGCCATCTGGTCCAGACCTTCCACATTTGTCCAGCACTACAGGGTGGACACCAGAGCCACTGCGGACGCCAGGCTTGGCCGTGTCGTCCTCACCAGAGGGCTCCGGACTCAACGCCCCTGACGGGTCCACCTACGGGTTCTTCAGCTCATCGTGGGATCATCTCATCCGACTGCCCACCGACCAAGTAAGTGTGAGCTTGCTAATCTCCCATGAGTGTGGATTCACAAACTATACGAAGGAGAAAGTTCGGTTTCACTTACCAGTGATAACTTTCGTTCTTCGAGTATATAGTTTGTGAATACACACTACCCACCCTGCCTCCCCTCTTGAGCTGCACGGATGAGATCAGTTGGTTTATCCTGTGCTTGGCTTAAGTATGGAACTGAGGTAAAATGGCGCGCGGGCGCCTCAGGGTGGGCGGTACGGTGGGCGGTCTTACCGCCAAAACTTTTGACCAATAGCTTTTCAAGCCTCCGATCGGCCGTTCTGCGCAGGCGCATAACCCATGAGTGTGTATTCACAAACTATATACTCGAAGAACGAAAGTTATCACTGGTAAGTGAAACCGAACTTTCTCCCAGCCATACATTATTACTGGGAAGACCATTGCCTTGACTATGCAGACTTTCGTTGGCAGGGTGATGTCTCTACTTTTTTGCAAGTAGATAAATAGAGGCCACTTTAGTGGGAAAAGATTTTTGGGGACATGAAAGGAGCCTCCTTCAGGCATCCCCTGAGCGGAGTTTCTCCAGCAAAAATCCTTTCAACCCAGAATATTTTTTGACATGAAATTATTATTTTTGCCAAACAAATTTTGCCATCACAAAACCCTTCCTAATATGTATGTATGTATGTATGTATGTATGTATGTATGTATGTATGTATGTATGTATGTATGTATGTATGTATGTATGTATGTATGTCCCACCCATTTGGGATATTCTCCCACTCTGGGCAGCGTACAACAAATTAAAAGATTTTTACAAGTAACAATATAAAATTAAACATAATATAATACTTTATACAAATAAACAATAAACCAAACAAAATAAATCATGGACACAAACAATAATAATACTCCAATTATATTTCACTGCTAGAGCATTCTAGTACTGCAATTTAGAGTGTGCTTGAGCATTCTGGTAGAGAATTTTAAACTACATATTTCGCAGGGTGAAGCCATGAGGGTTAAAATGGTATCAGACTGCTGCAACTATGTAGATATGTTCTATTGAATACTTCTCAACAGCTAAGCTTTGTATGTGTGTGTTTATAGGCAGCCTATAAATAAGATAAATAAATAAAATAATTAATGTTCCCTGCTTGATGGAATACTCACTAGGACAGGGCCTTGTCTGTCATTTTGTTTGCTATCCTGTCTAATGGAAACATAACTAGTAGACCTCCCCATCAAATATATTTGGTTATCCTAAAGTTGTCTAGATTGTGACAACCACTTAATGAACTATGAAAGTTGGAATGAAATGGAAGTGTTATTTGTCACACACCCAAGGAGGAGCAATTGGGGGATACAGGCATACATGATTCAGTGGGAAGCATGTAAGCAGCAGATTCTGCCATGTTGCAAGAGGGTTCCTTCTGTTGTATGAACTGAGCCATCTGTGCCAAAACTACGGTTCCGAGCCATAATGCTTCTCATGTGGACATGGCTTTAAATGCAGGTTGTGGACGCCTTTGCTGTGTTCTCCATTCAAATTCACTGAGGCTGTGGACTTCAAGCACATGATTCCTGCCAAAGCTTTTAAGCTAATTGCATTGGTTCAGAATAGCAAGACACTGTGATGTCAGAAGTGGAGCACCAAGTGGTCCTCTAGCCCATAAAGTTGTTACATGATATTCAAGTCTAGTCATTGAGCACCTGGGGCAGAAAGTTCCACAGATTTTCTTCTCTAGCATAAAATAAAATACTGTAAAACCTCTAAAAATGATTTTTTTTGTTCCACAAGGTTATTTGTATGTTGGAAAATTTGTATGTCAAAAACATTGCATTACCAGAAGAGGCCACTAGATGTCAATGTATATTTTTTGTATGTCGAATTTTTCTTATTAAAAATTTGTATGTCAATTTTTTTAAAGCAAGGGTTTCTATTTGTATGTCGAATTTTTTGTAAGCCAAACTGTTTGTATGTTGGGGTTCCACTGTAATAATATCATCCGTTCCCACGGGGTGCGGTACCACCAGTATGCGGATGATACACAGTTGTACATCTCGGCCCGTGGGGACCCCAGTGATGCAGTCAAAGTCCTTTCCAGTTGTCTGGAGGCGGTTGGGGTCTGGATGGGGGTGAATGGGTTACAGCTGAATCCTAGTAAGACTGAGTGGTTGTGGATGCGGGGTCCTGTGCTATCCTGGGAGCTACCATCTTTGGTAGCTTTGGATTCGCGGCTGCTGCTAGAAGAACTGGTGGCGGCTGTGGCCAGGAGGGCCTTCGCCCAACTTCGGGTGATTCGCCAGTTGCGCACACTCCTGGACCGGGACTCTTTGCTCATGGTCACTCATGCTCTGGTGACCTCCAGACTAGATTATTGTAATGCGCTCTACATGGGGCTGCCCTTGATGACCATTTGGAGGCTGCAGCTGGTCCAGAATGCGGCGGCCCGGGTGGTGATGGGGTGTGGACGTTATGCCCATGCCTCACCACTGCTTCGGGAGATGCACTGGTTACCCGTTTGCCTCCGGGTGCAATTCAAGGTGCTGGTTTTGACCTTTAAAGCCCTATATGGTAGTGGGCCAGGTTACCTTAGAGACCGCATCGCCCTAAGGACGTCTGTCTGTCCAACAAGAGCGGACCGGAGGGGCTCTCTAATAGTGCCATCGGCCAGTGGGGCTCACCTCTCTGGCACAAAGAGGAGAGCCTTCTCTGTGTCCGCACCGGCCCTTCTCCAGACGGAGTTGTTGCCCTTTAGAAAAGAACTAAAAACCTGGCTGGCGGGCCAAGTTTGGGGTGCAGGTGGAGGGGTGGCTTCCGTTGGGTGGTTAATATAGGGGAGGATGCCTGCCCCACGGTTTCTTCAGTTCCTGCACCCCTCTCTTTTTAGGGGTGGGTTCTTATTGCTGGTTTTTATCTGTTTTTATTTGGTTTTATATGTTTTTACCCACTGTGTGAACCGCCCGGAGTTGGCTTTGGCTGAGTGGGCGGTATAGAAATTTAACAATAATAAATAAATAAATAAATATTAATGAATTACTGGTAATATGTTACCCTTTCGTAACATCCAAAATCAGCTTTACAAAGGGGCTGCCTCGCTCTCTAAAATGGGAAGGCTGGCTTTATGCAGTCTTCATATAGCATTAATGAGGCATTAATCCATATGTGAGAAAAGCAAGATCAAATCTGAAGGACTCTATTTTTTCTTTTTCATGTCGTGCTCTGCAAGGAACCTACATTTAATATCCCTGCAATGGAGGGCTGGTCATGTGGTTCAGTGGGCCGGTCACATGGTTCAGTGGGCTGGTCACATGGTTCCTCCCACCAGAAACGGGAGTAAAACACAGCTTGCAATCTGTTTTGCAATAGGATGAGATAGATTTTAAGATGCCATTATCTCTGCTTAAACCAGGGGTGCCAAAACTATGACCCATGGGCCAGATCTGGCTCCCAATGACAATTCATCCGGCCTGCACCATCCTCGTTGCTCCCAGAAACAGAAGTAAAATGGACGCATTTTACTTCAGCTTCTGGGAGCGACGAGAGCGGAATGGGCCAGATAAATTTGCACTGGAGACTGGATCTGGCCCATGGGCCATAGTTTGGGCACCCCTGTCTTAGGATAACCACACTGAGGTTTGTCTGCAGTTGATGTATTCCTGATCAGTGTAAGCAGAAAGCAGAGAAACGATGTAAGGTTCACTTCCACATCATGCTCCATTCTGTGCATCATAAGGGAAGTCATCTGAACATGTCCAAGAATGGCTCTAAGGAACTCATACAAGCAATCATGCAAGCCAAAGGCAAAACAAAACAATGCAACTGGAAATGCTAGCAAAAATACAAGCGCTGCTGAACAAACAAAATATACCACATGTCAGTGTTGTGTAATCAACAGAATAAATATTGAAGGGGATGGTAAGAAGCAGCACAAAACAGCAAGACTACATCACTCCCTTCATTCTGATAAGAGGAGTGAACTGAGCTAGTTTAGAGGCAAACAGCAGGTAG
Organism: Bradypodion pumilum; assembly: GCA_035047305.1. Taxonomy (NCBI): domain Eukaryota; kingdom Metazoa; phylum Chordata; class Lepidosauria; order Squamata; family Chamaeleonidae; genus Bradypodion; species Bradypodion pumilum. The sequence goes on from JAWDJD010000002.1 coordinate 208,376,764, forward strand.
ATAGTCGTTTAGGGTCTGTATTGGGCTGGAGAAAGACTAGAATATACTGTAGTCCATGATTTGGGAAACCCATTCATCTTGAATGTCAAACTCAAAATTATCCAGCCAATTCAGCCACTTGCTGGGGATTTCTGGGATTTAATGTTTTTCAGATGTAATGTTTTTCCCCAATTTTGCGGTAAGGGTTAAGATCGCCCTTGCTCAAAAGCCAGTCATATCTGACCCTAGGGTTCAGTGTTCATCTAGGCTTATAGCCAAAAAACCAGCACTGTCTGCATATGCAGATGTTTCTGTGGACATGTGGCAGGCATAACTAGACACTGGAGTGCAAGGAATGCTATTTACCTTCCCACCAAGGTGGTCGCTATTTATCTACTAGCAATTTCTTGCTTTCGAACTGCCAGGTTGGCAGGAGCTAGGACAGAGACAGAAGCTCACTCTGTCATGCAGCACTCAGGTTTCGAACTGCTGACCTGTTGACCTTCCAGTCATCAAGCTCAGCGACTTAACCACTACAAGCCACTGCAGTCCCCTTAGGAATCTGGCTAACAGTCCAATCAGTATGTACAGTATATACAGTAAAACCCCTACTTACGAAAAAGGTCCGTTCCGTAGGCTTTTGCTTAAATCGGTTTTTTATCTAACTCGGAACAAACCCATAGGAAAAATGAAATTTGTATGTAAATCGAAGCAAACCCATAGGGAAATTAATTTTTACGTAACTCGAAGCAAACCCATAGGAAAAAGAATCTTTATGTAACTTGAAGCAAACCCATAGGAAATCATGTAAATCGGGACATGGTTTAACACAAAATTGTTATGTGAGTTGAATTTTATGTACTTCGGGGCATTTGTAAGTCGGGGTTTTACTATATTCTGGAGTCGTAAGTGGGGTACCCTGAGGTTTTCTAGTGCAGGAGTAGCAAAATATTTAGGATTGATTTTGTGCATAAGGGAGATCCCAGCTGGTCTTTAGGCCGAAGTTTACATAACAATACGTTGGATTCTCTTTCTGTTTTATGTTTCTTCTCTTGTGTTTTCAAGTTAAACCAAACAAACTAGCAGAGATGGGGTAGGTGAAGTGATGTCATAGTGCTACAGCTATTCTTTCTAGGAGGGTCTTTTATGAAAATGCATGAAAGATATGCATGAAATGCCTCTCCTCACCCCGTAACAGCAACGAGGGAAGCCTCTACTGCCTTCATGGAAAGGTTGCAGAGGAGGCAAACAGTGGTTCGAGCCATGTGCTGACATATCTTCTAAAGACCAGAAGCACACTTGGGACATGGCCCTATCCAGCAAACAGGCTACTGTTTGTGCACCACAGCCAAAAGATTTTGTAGCTTAAAGTAGGGTTGTATGACTGTCTGCGGATGCAAACCACAAACAGAGATTACAGTGTTGCGTCCTGAATTGTTTGGCAAACACACACACTTGACTTTATCTATTTGTATGAATCATACACATTTTTATTTTCTTAGTTTGCATGTCTCTGCCTTATTATCAGGAAGAGCACTGAATTAAGCAGCACTGAAGCCACATTTCCTCTAGAGCCATGATGGCGAACCTTGGCACTCCAGATGTTCTTGGACTTCAATTCCCAGAAGCCCCCGTGAATCCACACGAATGAGTTTACTGCAATTCATCTGGCCCACACCGCCCTCGTTACTCCTGGAAGCGGAAGTAAAATGCGCCCAAGTATGGATTTTTTTTTGTGATGCAGCTAAGACGCTGACTGGGAGGCGGAAGGTCAGCAGTTCGATTCCCGAGTACTGCAGGACGGAATGAGTTCCTGTCTTTGTTCCAGCTCCTGCCAACCTAGCAGTTCAACTTCTAGAAAGCCTTCTTGCTAAGGGGGGTTGTGGCTTGGAGTAGGGGGAAGCATTGACCAAAAGGTGAGGATACGCCAGTGCCCTCCTCTTCAGTCCATCCTGTTTTCTGTGCAATCCTGCTTCCTGGGATGGCAAATTGCAAGGCATTTTCACTTATATTTGTTTTTAGATAGTAGATGTCATGGTGGGGGTGGGTAATATTGTTATGTTTTTATGGGTTTTTAATTGATTTACAGTACCTGTATTTTGGTCTTAATGTACACCACCCAGAGTCCTTTGGATAGGGCGGTATATAAATCTATTAAATTAAATTAAATTAAACCTGAGAACCAGTGTACTATAGTAAATAAAATGACAAATAGGGCCCCAGAGGCCTGGGTTCGAATCCCCATTCAGCCATGGAAACTTACTGAGAAAACCACTCCTTAAATATCTCCTGTTCAATTAGGGCTGCTTGATGTGTGATTTGATGACATGTAGCATATGCATAAGGAGTGGCTCAAGTGGCTAGGACGCTGACTGGAAAGCGGGAGGTCAGCAGTTCAATTCCCGAGTACTGCAGGACTGAATGCGCTCCTGTCTTCGTCCTAGCTCCTGCCAACCTAGCAGTTCAAAAGCAAGAAATTGCAAGTAGATAAATAGGGACCACTTCGGTGGGAAGGTTAAACAGTGTTCCATGTGCTCCGGTGTCTAGTCATGCCTGCCACATGACCATGGAAACGTCTGCAGAAGCAGACAGTGCTGGCTCTTCAGCTTTGAAACAGAGATGAGCACTGGACCCTGGAATTGGATATGACTGGCTTTCGAGCAAGAGAAACCTTTACCTTTATCTTTAACATATGCATGCGCATGCACACATGCACACAATACTTAGAAAAACTTCCCAGGCTGTTCTTATCTGTTGGGAGGGTATAGCCAAATGCACCACTTGGTCTGCTCTAAGCTTTAATAAGCCAATGTGTTGGGATGATGGCGGGAAATATGGTAAAATAAGGGGTTTTCCTGGCCAATAAGGGATAGTTGACAGCTATGGCTGGGTGACACAAGGAGAAGGACAAAAGAAAGTGGGGTGGGGAGAGCTCAGCCATGAGCATCAAGAGCCAAAGGAAACCATCTCAGCGGCTTCTGCCTGTCAGGACAGATCCACACAACTGGGATCTTAATGCTGGAGGCTTTTGGCTGCCCTGTCTGTACGCCTCTGTGGATCTATTTGCAGCAAGGGGGGGGGGGGTTATACCGTGAAATGAGTGCTGTGCTCTTTAGAGGAGATAGAGCCCTAGGCTGTCCTGATGGGGCTGTAATTCTCATGTATGGCCTCTGGAAGAAAGATCGGTTTAAATTCTCTCAATCTATGGCCTGCCAGCAGGATGCTTAGCACTCTCCTCCTAGCTCCCTTGAGAGAGAGGGAGAGAGAACCACGGCAGGGCGTCTTGTGGCCTATTTTTAGACGGAGCCTGTGAGTTCGGTGAGATGTCCGCTCAACTTTTATGCATTTCCTTCAGTTCTTTTTTGCATGGCTGGGCCTTTGAATGAGTCAGTTTATTATTATTTTTTTAAAAAGCCTCCCTCAAACTAAATTTAAGATAACTGCTTTGAACTGTGCAGCCTGTCAAATTCGAAAATGTTTGCGCAAATTGGAGACGCATCTGCAAAAATAAAATGTGAGGTAAATTGGTCCAGTCGTCTCTTGTTAATGCTAGGACACCTTGTTTGCCCATAACTTCACGTTGTACTTACAAGGATCTAACAGTAACATAAAAAGTAAGGTGAATTTACTGTCGTAATTTAGAAGCCCTTGTGGCCCAGTGGTTAAATTGCTGTACAGCCACCAAAAGGTTGTGAGTTTGATCCTGACCAGGACGCAAGGTTGACTCAGCCGTCTATCCTTCCAAAGTCTGTAAAATGCTGGGGGCAAAATGCTAATTAACTTGTGAACCGCCCGCCCAGAGAGTGCACTGAGCGTTAGGGGGTTGTATATAGGTGTGATTGCTTTGTATTTATTTATTTATTTATTTATTTATTTATTTATATACCACCCTAATCCGGTGGACTAGGCTTTGGCTACTGTGTTGATTTGCTTGCTAAAGCGAGTAGAATGCACTGGGACATACATTTGACAAGACTGATTAGAATGCTTCTGCCCGCACTAATATAATAAATTATGAATATTAATAATATTATTATGAATATTAATATTATAATGAGTCTCAAGTGGCTCAAGGGGACTGCAGTGGCTCAAGTGGCTAAGACGCTGACTGGGCGGCGGAAGGTCAGAAGTTCGATTCCCGAGTACTACAGGACGGAATCAGCTCCCGTCTTTGTCCCAGCTCCTGCCAACCTAGCAGTTCGAAAGCAAGACATTGCAAATAGATAAATAGGGACCACTTCGGTGGGAAGGTAAACAGCGTTCTGTACGCTCCAGTGTCTAGTCATGCCTGCCACATGACCATGGAAATGTCTGCAAAAGCAGGCAGCACTGGCTTTTTGGCTTTGAAACAGAGATGAACACTGCACCCTAGAGTCGGATACGACTGGCTTTCGAGCAAGGAAAACCTTTACCTTACTTTTTAACGAGTCTCTTGCAGATCTAATGACTGCACCCTTACACCTGGAGCAAAAGAAATGTGAAACATTGTGTTTTGTCTCACAAATATTGTACATTGCTATGAAAGATACACATTTAAGTAATGGATACACTATTTCAAACTAGAATAGTTTTTCCGTTTGTTGGTGTTTGCTTTGGATGGCAATGACTAGAACAGAAGTTCTCCACCTTTTAAAGCCAGGGGCTCTCTCAGACAGCTTCGGGGGGGCCAGCCGGCTATTTTGCCCTTCCTCCACCACATGGCACTGTGGTGGAGGCAGTGTGTGCATTGGGGGGGGGGGTCACATGAAATGACGCCGTGGGCCGCAGGTTGAGAATCCCTGGACTAGAATCTCCCAGCAAGCATGTCACTTTTTCAAGCCCTTTCAGAAGGATGTACTGTAATATGAAAAAGAAAAAAAGGCATGTACCATGTTCATATAGTTACAGGCTCTCTGTTTGGAAGCAGTGTTTTGCTAATAGCAAGGCTTTGTCTTTCCGCAAAAGGACACATAATGCAAAATGCAACTGCCAATCATGCTACTGCTTCTCCCTCTGTAATGAGTAGTGCTTGCTTTTTGCTTTTGGAGACAAAAATGTTTTCGGAGCAAAGTATTGTTTGTGTGCGAGTATCTATTTTTTTAAAAAAATCTTGGGGGCATTTTCTTAGTTTTTAAATATTTTTTGTTGTGGTTCCCCACAGGAACTCAAAGGTAACAAAGAAAAGTATTACATTAAGTAATACCATGAACAAAAAGAGTGAGCAAAAAAATTTGAAAACTGTGATAGTAATGAGTAATGAGTAAACAGTGTTCTGTGCGCTCTGGTGTCTAGTCATGCATGCCACATGACCACGGAAACATCTATAGAAGCAGACAGCACTGGCTCTTCAAATTTGAAACAGAGATGAGCACTGAGCCCTAGAGTCAGATACGACTGGCTTTCGAGCAAGGGAAACCTTTACCTTTACCTTTAATGAGTTACATTTAGGGGACCCTGATAAATCAAATACTGTACCGTAATGCATTGCATTTTAAAAAGAACTTTCTAAGCTCTTTTTACAACGCATCATCGAAGAGAGATTCTTGAGCAAAGGTCCAGTCACTGCCGCCTTTCTCCTCTGAGGCTGCCTTGCTAAAAACTTTGTGGAGTTTTTTGGCACCTTAAAGGTTTGGAAGTTTTATTTGACATATGTTTTTTATTGACTTGTCACTCAAACTCTCAAAAAGATGAACAGCTTTTAAGTAAATAAATCAGCCAGAGAGGTTTTGAAATGAAAAAAGAGAATTTTACCTTAAGTTTTTCAATCATAGCATAACATAACACAATAACACATGTTCATGGTACTGTATATCATCATGCATGCATGCACGGTCTCGTATCCATATTTAGATCTGAGGACCCCCATCAAAGATTTAGCCAGCCTTTTATACTCTTCACAAAGCTTTGCACACCTGTCTTCAGTCCAGATGGTGCAGGTGGGGTAGGCATTCCAAGCCCTATCTTGATGTTACATATTCAACTAGCCTATTCTATGGCGTACATTTACCCTGCCCTCTTTGCTCGTCACATACATTCTAACCAGTGGTGGGCTCCAAAAAATTTTACTGCCACACTGTGGGTGTAGCCTACTCTGTGAGCACGGCCTACTCTGTGAGCACGGCCATGTGACTGGGTGGCCGATCTAGTCATGCCTGCCCAGTGTTGGGATCCAAAAATTTTTACTACCTAACTTTGTGGGCGTGGTATGGTGGGCATGGCCAGGAGGAAATCCCTGCATTGCACCTGAGTTAGGACTACTTTATTTCAAAACTTGGGTGGGGCAAACCAGAATTTCTGCTACCGGTTCTGGCAAACTGGTACGAACCTGCTGAAGCCCACCACTGATTCTAACATGTTCAGTGGTAAACATGTCTGCTTACTTCAGATAAGACCCTTTTGGGTGTGTTCCTCAGCAAGCTAGCTGTAAACAACTTTTAACTAGAGAGGGTTTCATCATTCCAAGATGGCTCTCCTCATTCTACGGTCTGATTCTGTTTGGATACTTTGATTTGTAAAGGGAATATGGCTAAATAATTAACTTTAGCTAATTTTGTACTCACAGATTGTAGCCCATTGGTTCAGATATATGAATGACAGCTTCAGCTGATGGAAGATTTAACTGTGGCTCTGCTCTACACATTTGTAGGAGTGAACTGCACCTCATGAACACTTAAGAGCAATTGAAAACCTGCTACCCTGTTTCCCCGAATATAAGACACTGTCTTATATATTTTTAAACTCCAAAATTAGCAAAAGGTCTTATTTTCAGGGGATGTCTTATTTTTCCATGAAGAAGAATACCAGTCTCGATCGCGCTTCCCCACCCACAACCAAGCGTTGGTTGTGAGTGGGGAAGCGGGATCGAGACTGGCTTCAGCTGTGAGGCGGCCGGCATGGCCCATAAGAAAGCCTGCCGCATCGGAGTCTCGATTGCCTCCCCGCTCACAACCAAGGGAAGTTTCCCCTGGCGAGAGTGGGATCGAGACTCCGATGCGGCAGGCCTTTTTATGGGCCTCGCCAGCCGCCTCACAGCTGAGACCAGTCTCGATCAGGCTTCCCCACTTGCACCCAAGGGACGCTTCCCTTGGTTGCGAGTGGGGAAGCGCGATCAAGACTGCCCTCAGCTCAGCTGTGAGGAGGCGTCGGAGCCGGCCGCCTTACAGCCGAGACCAGTCTCAATCGGGCTTCCCCACTTGCAACCAAGGGACGCTTCCCTTGGTTGCGAGTAGGGAAGCGCAATCGAGACTGGTCTCGGCTGTAAGGCGGCTGGCGTGGCTCATAAGAAAGCCTGCCGCGTCGGAGTCTCAATCCCACTCTCGCCAGGGGAAACTTCCCTTGGTTGTGAGTGGGGAGGCAATCGAGACTCCGACACGGCAGGCTTTCTTATGGGCCACGCCGGCCGCCTTAGAGCCAAGACCAGTCTCGATCGCGCTTCCCTACTCGCAACCAAGGGAAGCGTCCCTTGGTTGTGAGTGGGGAAGCCCGATCGAGACTGGTCTCGGCTGTAAGGTGGCCAGCTCCGACGCCTCCTCACAGCTGAGCTGAGGGCAGTCTCGATCGCGCTTCCCCACTCGCAACCAAGGGAAGCGTCCCTTGGTTGCAAGTGGGGAAGCCCGATCGAGACTGGCCTCAGCTGTGAGGTGGACGGCATGGCCCATAAGAAGACCTGCTGCGTCGGAGTCTCGATCCCGCTCTCACCAGGGGAAACTTCCCTTGGTTGTGAGCGGGGAGGCAATTGAGACTCTGATGCGGCAGGTCTTCTTATGGGCCATGCCAGCCACCTTACAGCCGAGACCAGTCTCATTTGCACTTCCCTACTTACAACCAAGGGACGCTTCCCTTGGTTGCGAGTGCGGAAGCACGATCGAGACTGGCCTCAGCTGTGAGGCGGACGGCATGGCCCATGAAGGCCTGCCGCGTCGGAGTCTCGATCCCGCTCTCACCAGGGGAAACTTCCCTTGGTTGTGAGCGGGGAGGCAATCGAGACTCCGACGCGGCAGGCCTTCTTACACGCCGGGAGGAGGGGGCCAGCGGTGGAAGATGGCATACCATTATTACAGCACCGTGCCTGGCTCTGGCTCCGCTCATCCTTCTCTTCTGTCCTGGACACCGGAAGCTGGGAGTGCATGCGATCGGATTGCCAGGACGTAAGGGCGTCTTATTTTTGGGTGGGGCCTTATATTTCAAAGGCAGAGGAAAAAAGGGGGGTGTTTTATTATGGGAGGAGGTCCTATAATCGGGGAAACATGGTAGTCTTCGAGGGGTCAGAAGACCCTTCATTTTGCTAACATAGACTAGTATCAGGGAGTTCGGTAAAAGAATGTAGGTGGTGCCTGGCCCGAAATATACTTGCACTGCAGTGCTTAGAACAAAACTCAAATAGCCATTTCTTTCCAGAAGAGCTATAATGGGAGGAGGCAATTAAGAGAGGAAGGAAGATTTAATGTTCTCATCGCTATTGATTTTGCTTCCGGTTGTTGAGCCTCCCATGCCAAATTTCTGGCAGCTTCAACCTCTCCTGCAGAATTCCAGCGATGTGTGTCTGCAGTGGCACAGTGGACAAAATGGCTATCGCAACCATGTGCTTTGGAACGCATATATCACAGAGGGGCTCCAACTGGGAAATGGGCTTAGCTGAAACTCCCTGCTGAGTCTGGTGGACAGCTCAATGAAGGTGTCAACCCAGTGTGCCTCAGCAGTGAAAAAAGCAAACTCAATGCTAGGGATCATTAGGAAGGGTATAGAAAATAAGTCAGCAAGTGTCATTTTGCCTCTTTATAAATCTATGGTGAGGCCCCATCTGGAATACTGTGTACAGTTCTGGTCGCCATACTTCCAGAAGGATATTATGGAGTTGGAGAAAGTGCAGAGGAGGGCAACCAGAATGATTAGGGGACTGGAACACCTTCCTTACCATCTGAGGCTGCAACGGTTGGGCCTTTTCACTCTTGAACGACGGCGTCTAAGAGGTGACCTGATTGAAGTTTATAAAATCATGCACGGTGTGGGCAAAGTAGATAAGGAAAAACTGTTTTCCCTATCGCACAACACCAGAACTAGTGGACACTCCATGAAACCTTTGGGTACTAGTTCTCAAACAAATAAGAGAAAGTCCTTTTTCACCCAGAGGATCCCTGGTCTATGGAACTCCCTGCCAGAAGAAGTGGTGACAGCTGTCAGTCTTGAGAGCTTTAAGAAAGGATTAGACAAGTTCATGGAGGACAAGGGTATCAATGGCTATAATTATGGATATTTAAGGACAACCTCCGGGTTGGGGAGATAGGCAGGATATCTCTCAATGCCATTTCCAGGGAATCCTAAGCAGGTGAAGGCATCTCCTTGGGAATACCCTGAAGCAAATGGTGAGCCACTGTGTGAGACAGAATGCTGGACTGGATGGGCTCCTATGGCATGTTCCAGCAAGGCTGTTCTTATGTCTACATCTGGTGGAGAATCTGCATTTGTCTCTGGGTACAGTATTAAATGGGGCCCGCGGTGGATTATAAGTGGTCAAGATGCTGAGCTTGACGACTAGAAGGTCAGCAGTTTGAGACACAGGTGCTGCGTGACAGAGTGAGCTTCCGTTGTCTCTCCCAGCTCCTGCCAACCTAGCAGTTCAAAAGCAAGAAATTGCAAGTCGATAAATAGGTACCACTGTGGTGGGAAAGATAACAGCATTCATGCCTGCCACATGACCACAGAAACGTCTGCAGAGGCAGACAGCACTGGCTCTTTGGCTGTAAACGAGATGAGCACTGTCCTCTGGAATCAGATATGACTGGCTTTTGAGCAAGGGAGACCTTTACGGTACAGTAAAACCCCTACTTATGTAAAAAGTCTGTTCCGTAGGCTTCTATGCAAGTCAGTTTTTTACTTAACTCGAATGGAAGAATGAATTTTTTATGTAACTTGAAGCAATTGTGTTATGTAAATCGGGACATGGTTTTAGTGCAAAAATCATTATGTAAGTCGAATTTTATAAGTCAAGGCATATGTAAGTCAGGGTTTTACTGTATATATAGCTGGAGGGAGATCCATGTTTGGCTGTTTTTCACTTTGCTTAGGGTCTGCAGCATACCTGTCAAGTATCCTGTTTTGGCTGGGATTTCCCGTAATTCACCGCTCCGTCACACCCCTTCCCGCCGTCATCCCGTGTTTGAATGGCCAGAAAAGGGGTTAGTGCGCATGCAAGCTGCTGCCTCTGACGGTCGTAGTAACCCTTTTCCTGGCTGAAGGGGTTTCTGCGCATGCACGCAGGGGTAACTGTGCATGTGCGCAGGGGTTACTGCGCATGCGCCAATGCCGGCACCCAGAAACCTTCCCGTATTTGGACACCGGCAACTTGACAGGTATGGTCTGCAGGTTTAGAATGGTGAACAATATTCCCCCCACCCTTCCTCCCACAGTCCAGTTATGATAAGACTCTGCCCTTTTGGGAGGCTTAATTTTTCTCAGTAGAGAAAGCTCTGTGCAAAGGACCCAACCGGCAGGGCAAGGCATGCCTGACGAAACGTCTTCTCAAATATTTCTCAGAAGCATATATGGTTTGACAGTATGCCTGAAGCAGCCTGTTATATGTTGAACTGCACATTCAAATGACAGTGTACACCCCCACCCCTGCTTTTCTCTTGTTGGTGGTAACCAACGCAGAACTAGCACTGAATTATGACTGAGCTGTAGCAAGGTTGCCTGTTTACTGCTCCTCTTTGTGTTTTTTAAGTCTAAAACAGGGGTGCCCAAACTATGCCCTGTGGGCCAGATCCAGCCCCTGATGCCAATTCATCCGGCCTGTGCCACCTTTGTCGCTCCTGGAAGCGGAAGTTAAATGCGACAGGCGTGTTTTACTTCCGCTTCCAGGAGTGATGTTTTACTTCCGCTTCCAGGAGTGACGAGGGTGGCATGGGCTGGATGAATTGGTGTCGGGGCTAGATCCGACCCACGGAGCATATATCTCATCCTGTTGCAAAACAGATTGCAAGGCGCATTTTACTTCCTCTTCCGGTGGAAGGAACCACATGACCGGCCTGCTGAACCACGTGACCAGCTCATGGCCTGAAAAGTTTGGGCACCCCTGGTCTAAAAGTATGGCTGGATCATATCTGCAGATGGCTGTGTGCAATTTAAGAACTGGGTTGTTGTTTTTCCAAAAGGCTGCTAGGGTAGAGACAAGCAGTATCAAGATGCAGGGTTTAGTCACTAGACAGGAACATAGTTTTTGCAGGTGTTGTTAGATCGTAGATTGCTAGTTAAGATTGTAGATTGCTAGTTAAGACTGATGGCATTGCAGACACCATTTGGAGCAGTGGTTCCCAATGTGGGGCCCATGCCCCACAGGGATTCTTCAATTCCTAGAAGCCCAAGTCAGTACATTGGCTGATCAGTGCTTTGGGGAATTGACTTAGGCTTCTGGGAATAGAAATCCCAAAACCAAAGGTTGAGAAACACTGGTTTAGAGCAAGAGTTCTCAATCTTTCTAAGCCAGGGGCCAGGTCACGCTCCTTCTGACAGCTTCAGGAGCCGGACGACCATTTTGCCCTTTCTCCACCACATGGCAATTTCGAGTGTGGTGGGGGGAGGCACATGAAATGGTGCCATGGGCCGCATCCAGCCCATGGGCCGGAGGTTGTGAATCCCTGATTTAGAGGGTTACCAGTTTCCTACTCCTGAGCTGAAAGCAGGGTTGGAAAAATAATTGAACTGGGCTGCAACTCCCAGAAAAATCTGGTATGGCCAATGGGAGATGTAGTCCAAAAAATTAACTTTTCTGATCTCTAGCTAAGAAACCCCATTATATATAGGGAAATCAACCGTTTGCCAGTGCTACAAAATCAACAAGCATCTTTAAACAAGCTGCTCCTGACAGGTTGAGAACAGGTTTAAAGGTGGTAACAAACTACCCTGTAGGGTTGTTGTAACGATTAAAGAATCAAAAATTTGTAAACAGAAGGGAATTTGGAGTTCATTTACTTTAAATGTTCACCCAGTGCAGGAATCCCATCACCAGCATAGACATGGCTTTCCAAAGCACCCTGTCAATACTGGGCTCTAGGCATAAAGTGCGTCTACAAAGACGTCACTTTATTCTCGTCCTGCTCACACACACACACACACACACACACACACACACACACACACACAACCTGTCAGCTACATGCAGAAGTGGGCTATGCCAGACACAACAGACAAACAGAGGCCCCCTTTGAATTCTGGAGCCCAGCGGGTGGGGAACTGTCTACATACAGGTCAAGAGATCAGTGAAGAGCAAGGTCAGGAGATGTTGATGTGGGTTGGGCTGCAAATTGCCAACTGCTGAGCAAGCTGAGAATTTCTGGGTGCTGTAGTCCAAAGAACTAACTATCCCCATCTCTGGCCCAGGGAATTGATGGCGCATCACGCCCTGTGTGTGATCCTGATGAAAAGAAAGCTGTTCGTGGGAAGCCTTGAAAACAGTCTCTGCTCCCGCCTAACCTCCCCCCCCCCAAATATGCTGTAGCAACCCAATGGGAACATCCTTCTTTTCAGTGCTCTGGGGAGGGATTAGGGGTCCTGCTCATAACTGGGTTATGAAGGCACAGAGTTTCCCTTAAGCTCCTTACCCTCTTTCTCATTTGCTGCTGGAGCTGAATACATTAAACAGGAATGGTTGGCTGTGGGCAGAGTAGCCAAAGAAAGCCTTGGCTCTGGGGATGGGGGTGGAGGGGGGAGCATCCCCTGCTGATTAATCCAGAGCAAGTCTCTTGAATCACTGCTTCTTAATTCAAAAGGAAGCCAAGCAGAGACCTTCCCCCAACTGGTGCCAGGAATTTGGTTTTGTGTGAGATTGTACGCATGCATGGAAATTTCATCAGTGGCACAGCAAAAGCCAGACGTTACCTCGAGCAGTTTCTAGAGAGGCTGACACCTCAGAGACGATTTTGCAAATCAATGAGGAGAGGGGAAGCTACTTTACCTGGCCAAGTCACTCTCCTGGAGGCAAGTGGGGAGAACCTGCAGGTAGATTTGGGCTCTCCAAGAGGATAATGTTTCATGTCAGAAATTATTCTGGGTTGAAAGGTTTTTTGTTGGAGAAACTCAGCTCAGGGGACACCCAAATGAGGCTCCTTTCATGTCCCCAAACTCCGTCATGCAGCATTCAGGTCTCGAACCCTGACCTTCCAGTCTTCAAACTCAGCATCTTAACCACTAAGGTAAGGGTGCCCAAAATACCGCCCATGGGCCAGATCCGGCCCCCAACACCTATTCATCCGGACCACGCCATCCTCATCGCTCTCGGAAGCTGAAGTAAAATGCGTGCATTCTACTTCCGCTTCTGGGAGTGATGAGGGTAGCGTGCGCTGGATGAATTGGCATCAGGGCTGAATCCGGCCCACAGGCCATAGTTTGGACACCCCTGGTTTAAGCAGAGAAAATGGAAGCCTAAAATCTATCTCATCCTGTTGCAAAATATGTTGTTGGACTTGTATGCCGCTCCACTCGCAAAGCAACTCTGGGCGGCTAACAAAGATACAAAATATACAGTTACAATTACAAGGTGCCACATTATCATAGTACAAAAACATTTCAAAATATCATCATCACAAATCATCACTAATCACAGTATCAAAAAGTATCAGTAACACAATATCAAAAAGCATTATAAAAAAGAAGAAAAACCTCATTTGAAAAGTCCCACAGCAAAACATTTGCGAAGTCCCACAGCACTCATGAAAAGTCCCACAGAAAGTCCAACAGCAACACAAACAAAAGCCAAAAGTCACCGCTCTTGTCCTCCTGGTCGATGGAAAGGGCCAAGGAGGGCGCAGCCTCCCGTGGCCATGGGGCCTCTTATCCTCCTGACCAGTGGGAAGGGCCAGGAGGGCACAAAACAGATTGCAAGGCGCGTTTTACTTCCACTTCCGGTGGGAGGAATCACGTGACCAGCCCACTAAACCACGTGACCGGCCCACGGCTTGAAAAATTTGGGCACCCTTGCACTAAGGGAAATGGGATGGCGGGACTTGGGTGGAGGGTTTTTTTTTTTTTTTTGGAGCAGAAGCTCATTTCTGAAATGATGTTTAAAAAGAAAGGGCATTCTTTGAAGGCATTCTGTACTCCATCTCTCAGAAACCACAGTTAGTGTGACCAGTGGTTTGAGACCAGTGGTTTAAGATATTGGAGGTGAATCTCCAATACTGTATCTGGAAAGCCAAAGGTTTTCTACTTCTTGCTATGCAGTGTGATGGACAACCATGGTCGATAACCTGTAGAGTGAGGTGCTCCGTTCTTTCCTCAGGGGATCGATCCCTGGGGTAGTTGACGTATCTGCATTAGCATAGCAACAATTAAAAAAACCCTTCTAAATCATATCAAAGGCTGGCCTGCTTTACTTTCTGTTCATTCAGGCTGCACACTTTCCCTTCCTTAGCCCTCCCCCAAACACTGAACAGCTCTAATCATCATCATCATCATCAATTATGTCTGTTACATTTATATTCTCCCTTTCTTCCAGAGGGTTCAGCGTGGAGTAGAATAGCTCTCCTTCTCTCCACATTATCCTCACAATGTCAGTCCTGTGAAGGTAGCCCAAGGTCACTCACTGAGTTTTATAACCTTGCAAGGCAGGGGTTCCCAACCTTTTCAAGCTTGGGGCCGGGTCACACTTTCAGTCAGCTTTGAGGGCTGGTCGGCCACTTTGTCCTGTCTGCATGATGGGGGTGGCCATTTTGTCCCAACTGTTTCAAAGGGGTGGCCATTTTGTTTCTTGAATGTGATTGGAGGGGGGGACACATTAAATGGTCCCATGGGCCAAATCTGGCCCACAAGCCTTACTTAGGTTGGGAACCCCTGTTGTAAGGCCTCGAACATGTATTTCCCAACACTCTTTAACCACTACACCACCTGTTTTCCTTGATTTTCTAAGGCTTCAATAATAATGTAAGTGAGCCAGTATTTATCTACCTCAGCTCAAATCATCCTCAGCATATGGGAAAGTTACTTTTTTAATTGCACTTCCCAGAATCCCTCTGACAGGGCTTATATTTTGCAGCAAGGCCAGGGTTGATTTCCTCTCACTGTGGGATAAAAGCATGGTTTATGGGAAAGAAGTGTTCTTTGGAAATAAAGGTGTTTGGATCTTTAAAATATGTTTTGTTTTGAGGAGGACTTGTGAGAAACTGTAATGCTGTGGAAACAGAGCTGAGCAAAGGGTGGCTTGTGAGCGCCATTCAGTGCTTCTCAGGCTTTTCTAGTTATTATTGGAAACCCCAGCACTTCCCAAGCTGAGAAAAAGATGGGGGGGGGGAAAGGGAGGAAAAACTTCAGGAAGGGGAAAAAGTTGTCATTGTTTGCTGCTGGAAGAGCTTCAGTTGAGGTTTTTTAAATTAATGAGCATACACATCCTCAGTCCAGACCCCATCCACCCTACAAAAACTCAAAACCAGAGGTGAACATGTGGCCTTTTATGGATGGGAGCAGGTGGGTCAATGATGGTTTTTCTGGGCCTAGCATGTGTTATGTGCTGTAAAGTGGGAACTGACCCCAACTTAAGATAAAGTGAGATATTTCAGGAGTGAGTTTAGCAATTCCATGCTAAATGGGACACAGGATACTACCCAGACACTGCTCCTCTTGAAAAGGGGTGGGGGTGGGGACCATACCTGTCAACCTCCCCGGATTGGCCGGGATTTCCCATTTTTCAGCGTAGATTTCCGCCATTTCCCACCCGGAGCTGCCGAAACCCCAGGATTTGGCAGCAGGAGAAAAGCCGTTACTGTGCATCCCTTCTGCGCAGCTCGCTTCTACGCATGCATAGAAGGCTTCTGTGCAGAAAGGGATCGTAGAAGCCTTCTACGCATGCGTAAAAGCCTTTTATGCATGCGTAGAAGCGAGCTGCGCAGAACGGTTCTGCGCAAGTCGCTTTTACGCATGCGTAGAAGGCTTTTACGCATGCGTAAAAAGTGACCTGTGTAGAACCGTTCTGCACAGGTCCCGGATTCTCCGGAGCCCTGGTTGACAGGTATGGTGGGGACGGTTCCAGGTGATGAGAAAGGAGAGGGAAATTTAGAAGACTGATATAGCTTAACTGCTTGCCAGTGTATTTCTTTGGGTCTGTGGTTGAAAGCAGTTGCATTTTGACACAGAATAGAATAGAATCCTTTATTGGCCAAGTGTGCTATAACACACCAGGAATTTGTCTTTGGTATATATGCTCCCCCTAATGATAAAATGCAATAAAACACACGATTTAGTTATTTAGCAAGTTGATGGCATTTGGAAAGAAACTGTCCTTGTATCTGGTTGTTCTAGTATGTAGTGCTCCGAAACATCGTTTTGACGGTAGAAACTTGAGCAGATTATTACCCGGATGTGTGGAGTCTTTGTATATTTTCTCTGCTCTCTTTTTGGCTCGTGTAATATATACAATAATCTACCTTCAATAGAAGGTAGATTAACAGCAATAATTTTTTCTGCAGTTCTCATTACTCGTTGGAGTCCGTTTATGTCTTGTTTAGATGCAGAACCAAACCAGACAATTATAGAGGTGCAGATGATAGACTCTATAATCCCTCTGTAAAATTGAATCAGCAGCTCTTTAGGCAACTTAAGCTTCCTGAGTTGATGCAGAGAAAACAGTCTCTGTTGCGATTTCTTAATGATGTTCCTAATGTTAGATGACCATTTTAAGTCTTAAGATATGACAGTACCTAGAAACTTGAAGGACTCCACTATTAATACTGGATTATTTAATATTATAAGCGGTGAATGTAGAGATCGAAGCCTCCTAAAGTCCACTATCATTTCTATGGTTTTGCCTGCATTCAGTTCAAGATCATCATGTGGGTGGTTCTTATCGTGAATATTTAGTGTGGTGTAGGAAGATCAGAATTAAGGTAAATTATACTTTGTAGCTGAAAGCAAAAAACATCAAATACTTTCTCTCTCCTCGCCCCCCCCCCCCACACACACACATTTCAAGTGGAAGGGATACCAGTTCTTTTTTTCTGGGTGACTAGAGCAGGTATTCTCAATCTGTGGGCCAGATGCGGCCTGCAGTGCCATTTCATGTGGGCCCCCACTGCCTCCACCACACCAGGAAGTGCCACGTGGTGGAGGAAGGGCAAAATGGCCGTCCGACCCCCGAAGCTGCCTGAGGGAGTGTGACCCGGCCCCCAGCTTTAGAAAGTTGAGAACTCCTGGACTAGAGGATAATAAAATACATCGGTCTGGTCGCAGGCAATCCATGGGATGGGGGGGAGGGAATGTTTGCCCTGGATAAGGTGGGGAGTGTGGCCCTTTTAGATACCTTTGGACTACAGTTACTGCCATTCCCAGCACGACCAGTTGATGGGAGCTGCAGTCCAGCAACATTTGCCTACCTAGAGTTGCCCTGGATGGGGATTCCATGGGGTCTCTGTGACACATGCACAGTTTGAAGAATGCAATGATGTCACATGGCTGTACCGGTTTGGTGGGAGAGAATTATGGCAACCCTATGCCCACCCTTGCTTTAGGCCGGCTGCGTGATCCAACAGTGAAAGATGGCTCCCTTTTCCTTTTCTTTTTCTACCTCCTTAGGATGCCTCAGTCTGAGCAGAAGCTCTCTATGGTACCTTTCACAGGCTGGGTAATGGATTTTGTGGAGAGGGTGGTGGTGGAATGCAGTCCAGAAGGTATTCCTCCCTGCTACTCCAGCTTGGCCCTCATCAACATTATATTTAAGTATTTGGCCACATGATGTGTTTGTTTTTGTGTCAGAGATTATTCTGGGTTGAAAGGATTTTTGCAGGGGATGCCCGAATGAGGCTCCTTTCATGTCCCTCATTACGCAGCTCTCGAAGAATCAAACCCCATCCTTTCGGTCTCCAAGCACTGTTTTTACCCACTGAGCCGCCAGGGAGCTGCGGCCACATGATGGAAAGGGTAAAAAGAAGAAAAATGTCACAGTGCGTAGGATTTTCTTTAAATGAAGGATTTCTCAACTGCAGTCTGGCAGTGTCTAGACAAGCAACCCACATTCCCAACATTTAACGCCGCCTTATTAAGTCCTAATGGGACTTTGGGTTACAAATGATCATACAGTCTTGCCTGGAGGGGAGTAAAAGACCAACTGCCAATTCCTTTCATCTTCATCCACCCCACTACCCCACAATTATAATTTCTCTCCTGCCTTCAGTCTCGGCCTAAGCAGGGGACAAATCATTTCCCGGGCTACCTTGACCAGTTCTGTGGCTTCATCTATCACAGTCACTGCGCCTTCAGATATGGGGTTTGATTTCCCCTCCCCATTTATAAAAGGACTGCAGTGACTCAAGTGGCTAAGATGCTGACTGGGAGGTGGAAGGTCAGCAGTTTGATTCCCGAGTACTGCAGGACAGAATGAGCTCCCGTCTTTGTCCAAGCTCCTGCCAACCTAGCAGTTTGAAAAGCAAGACATTGCAAGTAGATAAATAGGGACCACTTCAGTGGGAAGGTAAACAGTGCTCTGTGCGCTCCGGTGTCTAGTCATGCCTGCCACATGACCACGGAAATGTCTGCAGAAGCAAGCAGCGCTGGGTCTTCGGCTTTGAAACAGAGATGAGCACTGAACCCTAGAGTCAGATACGACTGGCTTTCGAGCAAGGGAAACCTTTACCTTTATTGAAGAGGGAATGTTCTTACTAAAACCAAGCAGTCCTTTTGCAATTCATTTCTGAAGCAGTGTTTTGTCATTATACTGTTGTTGGTGAAACATCTGGTCACCCTAAACTGGAATTGATTTGACAGCATTTAATTAAATGTTTATTTCAGAGTTTAGAAGATGAACTCTTTTGGACTACAGCTCCCAGAATGGCTACCCTCTGAATCTTTGGGAGATACAGTACAAGCAAGAGGAGGCAAATTGCTGTTCTGAAAGGTCCTGTGTGTCTGCAGTGAGTACACCAAATGTGTAACCTGTTTGCTAAGAAGGAGGCCTAGGAGAAAGTTGGCTAGAATCATGAAAATGGCAAAACTGCTAATTAAAATCATACCTGTCAACCGCGGCTCCAGAAAATACGGGACCTGTGCAGAACGGTTCTGCGCAGATCGCCTTTTACGCATGCGTAGAAGGCTTTTACGCTTGCGTAGAACCCTTCTACGCATGCGTAGAAGGCTCCTATGATCCCCTTCTGCGCAGATCGCCTTCTACGCATGTGTAGAAGGGTTCTGTGCAAGCGTAGAAGGATTCTACACAAGCGTAAAAGCCTTCTACACATGCGTAGAAGGCGATCTGCACAGAAGGGATGCGCAGTACCTTTTTCCCCCGCTGCCAATTCTAGGGTTTTGGCAGCTGCGGGCGGGAAATGGCACAAATTGGCGCCGAAAACCGGGAAATCCCGGCCAATCCGGGAAGGTTGATAGGTATGATTAAAATATACCCTGTGCTTGTCAGGAGTAGGGAACATTGATGATTCAAATTAACTTGCTTTTGTTTGGTGATTGGTAATAAGGAGGCAAACAGAGGACATCATTTCCTTGTTGACTGTGCAGACATAGCCAGCGGAAGGACTATGGCCCTCTATAAAGAGTGCATTTTGTCACCTTATTTGCAAAACTACCATCTTCCCTGTTTCAGCTTTCAATGTGACACATTTTGCATTATATGCAATGTTTTTGCATTTAGCACAGTTCAGCATTGACTGATAGAGAAGTATAGTAACTCCGTTCACGGGCAAAAGTGCTTTAGAAGCCAGTTCCAGTTATCTTAGTGCAAGGACTAATCTAATGTTGTTGGCTGGTTGGACTGGATTTCCTCCAAACAAATAGGACTCAAATACAGGCGTGACAGCCACCACGCGGGATCCCACTGAGTGGGATACAGCTGAACATCATTCTCTTCTTCATTTACAAGTTAACCAAGTAGGCCCAATTTCGATTTTGCCTACTTTATGTGGGCTGGTTGGGGCTTTCCAATGGAGTTTTTCTTTCTTCAGACCTCTGTGCAGGGGATTAATTTAGGACAGGGCATTTGAGTAACAAAATGGCCACCCTTTGAAGCTGTTGGGACAAAATGGCCACTCCCATCAAGTAGGCAGGGCAAAATGGCCATCAGGCCCTCGAAGCTGACTGAGAGAGTGTTACCCAACCCCCAAGGTTGGGAGCCCCTGATTTAGGAGGACAATTTATCAACAAATATCTTTGTATGAGGAGATCATAATTCACATCAGGTCCTTGTGTTTGCAGTTTTTTAAAAGGAAAGGATTTTTTTTCCTGAGACAGGTTTAAGGGAGGATTATTCATAGAGGATTTAGCTGCTAGTCAGGCCGGCTATACAGTGGCTCCACAATGTACAGTACAGTATCTCAATACCAGTTGCTGGGGAAGAAGAGAAGGAAGCTACAATTGCTCTCATATTCTGCTTGCAAGCCTCTGGCTCGCTGATCTGAGAAGTGTGAGACTGCTTAGGTCCGGGGTTCCCAACCTTTTCAAGCCGGCGGCCGTGTCACGCTCTCTCAGTCAACTTTGAGGGCTGGACAGCCATTTTGCCCTGCCTGCACGATAGGGGTGGCCATTTTGCCCCAACAGCTTCAAAGGGGTGGCCATTTTTTTCTCAAATGCCCTTGGAGGGGTGCAGGGCCACATAAAATGGCGTTGCAGTTTTGATTCGGTCCACTGGCCTTTGGTTGTGAACCCCTGGCTTAGGTCTTTAATGTGATCCAGCAAGGCTGGTCTCCTCACATAAACTCCTGTTGGATCTTCAACCAGCCATGCTACTCTCCGTGAATAGAATAGCAAGAGCAATTGCGCTTATACATCACCCCATAGCACTTAGTGCACTCTCTGGGTGGTTCACAATTAGCATTTTGCTCAATAATAATAATAATAATAATAATAATAATAATAATAATAATAATAATAATAATAATAATAATAATAATAATAATAATAATAATAATAATAATAATAATAATAATAATAATTTCATGTCAGAAATTAGTCTGGGTTGAAAGGATTTTTGCTGGAGAAACTCCACTCAGGGGATGCCCAAATAAGGCTCCTTTCATGTCCCTAAGATTTCCCCCCTCAGAAGTGTTCCCTGTTTATCTACTTGCAATTCCTTGCTTTTGCTCTATTAGGTTGGCCGGAGCTGGGATAGAGACAGGTGCTCAATCTGTCCATACCTGTCAACCTTACCAGATTGGCTGGGATTTCCCGATTTTCGGCGCCGATTTGCACCATTTCCCACCCGCAGCTGCCAAAACCCCGGAATTGGCAGCGGGGGGGGAGAGGTACTGTGCATCCCTTCTGTGCAGATCGCCTTCTACGTAGAAAGCAATCTGTGCAGAACCGTTCTGAGCAGGTCCTGTATTTTCCAGAATTGACAGGTATGAATCTGTCATGCAGTACCCATGGTCTCGAACTGCCAACTTGCCAGCCTTCCAGCTAACAAGGTAAGCTTCTTAGCCACTGCAGCCCCTAAAAAAAATTTGTGTCAGAAATTACTCTGGATTGAAAGGATTTTTGCTGGGGAAACTCTGCTCAAGGGACATCCGCATGAGTCTCCTTTCATGTCCCCCAAGATCCATCCTGCAGCACTCAGGCATTGAACCCTGACCTTCCAATCTCCAAGCTCAGCGTCTTAGCCACTAAGCCACCGCAGTGCTGCCATGTAAATCACATGTGTTATTCCCAGTAGCAAAATTGTTGTTGTGCAGTGTTATTATTAGACCAAAGGCTATACAATAGTGTTGCTCATGGGTTGCAGCAACAGCTTTAAGGCTTGAATGTATCGGATGAGTCTGGAGAAATCCTTCCTCTTCTTATGTCCCTATAAACTTCCTGAGGAATGAAAAATGCTGTACAGTACTGTATATTGTATTCTATAAGTAGTTGCTAGCAGACACCTTTGCCTGGGATCTGGAGGGTTGCAACTGCCATCTGCTGGTCAAGCCGTGTCATGCAGGCTCTCTGGGTGCTCATTTTCTCTAAGACCTTGTCCAAGTGGTGAGGTTCTTCTTAGGCTGTTCTGGGGCGCTGTCTGTGGCATACCTGTCAACCATTCCGATTTGGCCGGGATTACCCCGTAATTTGGTGCCGATTTGCGCCATTTCCCGACCCGCACTGCCAAAACCCCGTAATTTGGCAGCGGGGAAAAGGAGGCACTGCGCAGCCCATCCCCGCAGGTCACGTTGCACACATGCGTGGAAGGGCTCTACACTTCCGTAGCTCCCTTCCACGCATGCGCAGAAGGCTACGCCGCCTGCGCAGAAGACTACACAAGTGGTGTAGCCCTCCACGCACATGCATACAACGCGACCTGCGCAGACCCGGTCTGCGCAGGTCCCGGATTCGTCGGAGCCGCAGTTGACAGGTATGGTCTGTGGGCCTTTCTGGAACATTTTGTTGCAGGTTTGAGTTGACCATCCCAGTATTATCTTCAAATTATAAGGTGGAAGGAGCTCACTGAACAAGGAATGACATTAAAGGAAGGTCACTCGGAGGACCCTGAATAGGTGGAGGGTTGGAGTGCCTAAATGTAAAACCAACATGCTCAAGTGTGGGGCTGCTGACAGACAACAACACACTGTGTGAATGTGAAGAGATACAGAATCCGGTTCATTTCCTGGTCTGCCGATTATTACCGGAAATATGTACCGATGAGGCAGTGATGCGCTGCAATTTTTTTTACTACCCCCACCATAGGTGTGGCTAACTGTGGGCGTGGCTACCTCTGTGGGCCATGCCCACTTGGCCTCCCTACACCATGGCCTGGTGTAGGGAGGTGGGCGTGGCTGGCCAAGTGGGCGTGGCCTGAGGAAGTTTCTGCTACCGGTGTCCGGGCACTTGTGGGCACCTGGAGCAGCTCAACACTGCGATGAATATTTAAATTTGGCCAATGACAAAGCCAAGAAGGTGGCTTCATTTTGGCAGCCTAAGTTTGATCTGCCTTCTTGCTCCCAATACGGAGACTCCTCTCCCTTTTAGCTGTCTTCTCTACCCTCCTCCTTGCCTACTTCAATCTCTCTTCCCTTCCCTTCTTCATTATAAATATATTTTTTAAAAATTTAGCCACTCACCTTTTTCAGACCTTCACATTTTAGCCTATGCAGCTATTTCACTGTATGGCTTTGCCACACGGCTTTCTTGATTGATTTATCACTTTTCTACAGGTTAAACTTGGAAAATTAGAATATCGTGCAAATGTTCATTCAGTCCAGTAATGCAACTTAAAAGGTGAAACAAATATATGAGATATGTAAACTCATTACACGCAAGGCAAGATAGTTCAAGCCTTTCTTTGTTATAATATTGATGCTTATGTCTTACAGCTTATGAAAACCCCAACTCCCCAATCTCATGTACCCCATAATCATCACATAATCTCATGTACGCTGTACACCATGATCATCACAATTATGATGAATTAAGGCATGACTTCTCTTGCTTTGCATGGAGTGAGTCTATCTCAGATATTTGTTTCACCTTTTAAGTGAAATGAATGAACATTTGCACGATATTCTAATTTTCCGAGTTTCACCTGTATTGTAGTGTTTAATTTGACAACAGGGACATTCCTTGGGATTTTGTTTGAATATAAGAGGAAAGAGCAAAGGGCTACTGTGTAAAGGAAAGAGAGAGAAAATACATGAAGTCGATGTTGATTATTTGTTGTGTTATGTTCTGACGTTAGCTTCCAGGAGCGACGAGGGCAGTGTGGGCCGGATGAATCGCAGTAAATCCATTTGTGAGGATTCACAGGGTGCTTGGGCTTCTGGGAATCGAAATCCAAGAACATCTGGAGTGCCAAGGTTCGCCATCACGGACTGATAGGGCAAGTTCATACTTTCTTTTAAAAAAAACTCCCCAACTTGAGCACTAAATCTTTGTCAGTCCCATATAATATATAGGATAAAGGTGTTTTTATTCTTTGAGTGCTGTATCTGATTCCAAATATTGGCTATCATCATGGCAATCAGCCATGAAAATTGTTCTGGAAACAATATAGTACAGCGGCCTTCCATTTGCCTTCTACAAGTCACTTTCTCGCCCTGAGCCAGTGGTTGGCTCCAAAAAATTTGTAACTGCCTACTCTGTAGCCATGGTATGGTGGGCGTGGCCAGGAAGAAAGCACTGAATTACACCCAAATTAGGACTACTTTATTTCAAAACTTGGATCGGTGGGGCCAGCCAGAATTTCTGCTACCGGTTCTGGCAAACTGGTGCAAACCTGTTGATGCCCACCACTGCCCTGAGCCCTTTAATCCACTTGGGGACCATCACCTTTCCCTGTGGACTTCAGCACCGGAGGCCATTAGTCCTCAGGGTTGTCAGGTTAGTTAACCACTACCTGACTATCAGTGTTAAGTCATTGGCTGTATGCAGTATGGTCTACTCTATTACCATAACTGGATAACATGGCCAGACTTACACAAAGGTGTTATAAAACCTTTTTGGAATGCACTGTTTTGTCCAGTGTAGTACAGGAATGGATCTGACCAAGGAAGCCCAAACCTTTCATCAGAACAGAAGTGATAATATGACATCATCTGCTATAAAGGTAAAAGTTTCCCTTGCTCGAAAACCAGTCGTATCCGACTCTAGGGTTCATAAGAACATAAGAACATAAGAACAGCCTTGCTGGAACAGGCCACAGCCCATCCAGTCCAGCATTCTGTCTCACACAGTGGCTCGCCATTTCCTTCAGGGTATTCCCAAGGAGATGCCTTCACCTGCTTAGGATTCCCTGGAAATGGCATTGAGAGATATCCTGCCTATCTCTCCAACCCCAAGGTTGTCCTTAGGTAGCCATAATTATAGCCATTGATAGCCTTGTCCTCCATGAACTTGTCTAATCCTTTCTTAAAGCTGTCAAGACTGACAGCTGTCACCACTTCTTCTGGCAGGGAGTTCCATAGACCAGTAATCCTCTGGGTGAAAAAGTACTTTCTCTTATTTGTTTGAGAACTAGTACCCAAAAGTTTCATGGAGTGTCCCCTAGTTCTAGTGTTGTGCGATAGGGAAAACAGTTTTTCCTTATCTACCTTGTCCACACCGTGCATGATTTTATAAACTTCAATCAGGTCACCTCTTAGACGCCGTCGTTCAAGAGTGAAAAGGCCCAACCGTTGCAGCCTCAGATGGTAAGGAAGGTGTTCCAGTCCCCTAATCATTCTGGTTGCCCTCCTCTGTACTTTCTCCAACTCCATAATATCCTTCTGGAGGTATGGCGACCAGAACTGTACACAATATTCCAGATGGGGCCTCACCATAGATTTATAAAGAGGCAAAATGACACTTGCTGACTTATTTTCTATACCCTTCCTAATGATCCCTAACATTGAGTTTGCTTTTTTCACTGCTGAGGCACACTGGGTTGACACCTTCATTGAGCTGTCCACCAGGACACCAAGGTCCCTTTCCTGGTTTGTCGCAGAGAGTTCAGACCCCATCAGTTTATAAATGTAATTGGGGTTTTTTGCCCCAACATGCATCACTCTGCACTTACTGATGTTGAAGCTCATTTGCCACTGTTTTGCCCACTCCCCCAGTGTCAAGAGATCCCTCTGGAGCTCTTCACAATCTCTCACAGTTTTCACTACCCTGTATAATTTAGTGTCGTCAGCAAATTTGGCTACCTTGCTTTTTACTTCTACCTCTAGATCATTTATGAAGAGGTTGAAAAGCAGGGGTCCCAGTACTGAACCTTGGGGGACCCCACTCTTTACTTCCCTCCACTTGGAGAAGTGTCCATTTAGTGCTACCCTCTGTTTCCTGTCCCTTAGCCAGTTGCTGATCCAGGACAAGACCTGTCCCTTTATTCCATGACTGGTAAGTTTATTCAAGAGCCTTTGGTGTGGGACCTTGTCAAAAGCCTTCTGAAAGTCCAGATAAACAATGTCAACTGGATCCCCCTTATCCACATGCTTGTTGACACTCTCAAAAAATTCCAACAGATTAGTGAGGCATGATTTGCCCTTGCAAAAGCCATGTTGGCTCTCCTTTAGCAGCGCCTTCTCTTCTATGTAACTATTAATTCTATCTTTTAGGATGGTTTCCATCACTTTACCTGGGACACATGTCAAACTGACAGGCCGGTAATTTCCTGGATCACCCCTGGATCCTTTTTTGAAAATTGGTGTTACATTCGCTACCTTCCAGTCATCAGGCACAAAGCCTGATTTGAGGGAAAGATTATATATTTTGGCTAGGATATCAGCAATTTCATCTTTAAGTTCCCTGAGAACTCGTGGATGGATGCCATCTGGTCCTGGGGATTTGTTAGTGTTTAGCTTAACAAGACATGCAAGGACCTCCTCCCTGGTTATTTCTATCTTGCTTAATTCTTCGGTTTCCCTCCCTACGAAGATAGGCTCTGTTTTGGGCATGTGGT
This sequence comes from Bradypodion pumilum, assembly GCA_035047305.1. NCBI lineage: Eukaryota > Metazoa > Chordata > Lepidosauria > Squamata > Chamaeleonidae > Bradypodion > Bradypodion pumilum. Next base: position 208,403,048 of record JAWDJD010000002.1, read on the forward strand.
CTCTGTCTTCTTCAGTGAATACTGAAGCAAAGAATTCATTGAGTCTCTCTGCAATCTCTGTTTCCTCTTTAATAACCCCTTGCCTTCCATTGTCATCTAATGGTCCAATGGCCTTCCTAGTTGGGTTCTTACTTCTAATGTACTTAAAGAAGTCTTTGTTATTTCTCTGAGTATTTTTAGCTATACGCTCCTCAAAGTCTTGCTTTGCTTTCCTGATTGTTGCCTTGCATTTGTTCTGCCAGAATTTATGTTTCTTCCTGCTGTCCTCATTTGGACAAGCCTTCCATCTTCTAAATGAGCTTTTCTTGCTCTTGATCACTTCCCGAACAGCTCCTGTAAGCCACATCGGAGTCCTCTTGGACCTGGCAGTGCCCTTTTTCCTTTTGGGTATGCATTCCAATTGAGCCTCTGTTATTGTTTTTGTAAACAGCCTCCATGCCTCTTGGAGTGTTTGGACTCTCTCAATTTTCCCTTTCAGTTTCTTTTTTACTAGTTTCCTCATCTTTGGGAAATTTCCTTTTTGAAAATTTAAGGTCTCTGTGTTAGATTTTATCAGTGACTTGCGGTCTATGATCAAGTTAAACATAATTGAGTTGTGGTCACTGTTCCCTATTGGATCAGTCACATTAACATCTTGCACCAGATCCTGAGTATTACTCAGGATCAAGTCAAGGATTCTTGTACCTCTAGTTGGGTCTTCAACCATCTGTCCCAGGGAACAATCATTGAGCATATCTAGGAACTTTATCTCTTTATCATGTGCTGAACAACAGTTCACCCAGTCTATGTGAGGGTAATTGAAGTCCCCCATTATAACCAGGCTTCCCTTCTTGGATGCCTCCTTTACAACATTCTCCAACTGCCAGTCTCCCTCAAGAGTTTGGGTCGGAGGCCGATAGTATATGCCTACTGTTAGACCATCCTTGTGGCCTGGTACTCTTACCCACAGAGCTTCTAATGGTGACTCCAAATCACCTAGATATTCCAATTCATACGATTTTATCACTTCTTTGACATACAAGGCTACACCACCTCCTGTTTGCCCCTTCCTATCCTTCCTGTACAGTTTGTAGCCTGGGATAACTGTATCCCATTGGTTATCATCCGTCCACCAGGTTTCAGTGATACCAATAATATCAATATTCTTATCTATTGCTAAGTATTCCAGCTCCCCTGTTTTGTTCCGGAGGCTTCTGGCATTTGTATACAAGCATTTATATATGCTTTCCTGATACAGTCTTTTGAGTCCAGTTGCATTGTTAGACTGCCTCTTGCATCCTTCTGCTAGAATGCTAGTGACTAGCTCCTTGCTCTGCTCAGTAATTTTTGCATCCTCCTCACTACTCAAGTACACACTTTCCCGAACCGGATGCTGCCCAGCTCCTGTCGGCTTTCCCCCAGTTATCAGTTTAAAAGCTGCTCTGCAGCCTTTTTGATGTTGAGTGCCAGCAATCTGGTCCCATCATGGTTTAAATGCAACCCATCCCTCCTGAACAGATTTGGCTTGTCCCAAAATGTTCTCCAGTTCCTGACAAATCTGAAGCCCTCCTCTCGACACCACCGCCTCATCCACGCGTTGAGGCTTCTGAGCTCTGCCTGCCTGGTAGGTCCTGCGCGAGGGACAGGCAGCACTTCTGAAAATGCTACCTTGGAAGTCCGGGACTTCAATCTTCTTCCTAACAACCTAAATTTGGCTTCCAGGACAGACCGCTTGGCCTTCCCAACATCATTAGTACCAACGTGTACCATGACAACTGGCTCATTCCCAGTTCTCTCTAACAATCTATCTAGATTTCTTGTGATGTCTGCAACTTTTGCACCTGGCAGGCAAGTCACCATACGGTTATCATGTGCATCACAAATCCATTTCTCTGTATTTCTAATTATTGAATCGCCTAGTACAAGGAGCCTCTCTCCTGCAATCTGTTCATCTACATGCACCTCATCAACCATATTAAGGGAGAGAACCTCAGTTTGTTCCTGTTGTTCATCTTCCTGGATCTCATCAAGTGTGATGAAGGAGAGATCATCAGGTGGAACCAGTTGTTCCTCTGTGTGTTCCTCATCAGGTGTGATAAGGGAAAGAGCCTCAAATTTATTCTGTAATTTCAGACTCTCAGAGTGATCCCCTACTCTTCTCCTCCTTTGAGTCACATTCCTCCAACCATCTCCCTCCTGAGTTAGTGAAGGGCCTTCTCCCTCAGAACTGTGCCCTGTCACTTCTTTGTCCAGCATAGTCTGCTCCGCTCTGTCCAAGAACAGCTCAAGCTCCTTAATTTGTTGGTGGTTAGATATGCGGGCCTCTAGCTGCTGGACCTTCTCTTCTAGTAGTGCAACCAGCTTGCACTTGCTGCAAGTGTAGTTCTCCATATGCTTTGGCAAGAACACAAACATGGCACAAGAATTGCAGGTAACTACAGCTGTTCCCTCAGAATCCATTTTAACAAGTGCAGTATTCTGGGCCTCAAAAATGTACACGTTTACTACCTTTCTACCTAGTAAGACTATAATTTTTTTTCCTAGTGTGTAATCAGGCTGACCCTGAAAGAGCTCAGAGCTTTTAAAGGCTAGTGTGGCTCCGCCCCTATGAGTCACAGTTCAGGGAAGGGCCTGGTGTGGCCCTGCCCCCCTGCTTCTGGAAGCTTCAAACTGCTTCCTCTGTTTGAACAGAGGTGGCTCTCAGCAGTTTCAATTATCAATTTAAATTAGTAGAGGCCTCTAAAGCAGCTCTACTCCAACTGCAAAACTTACCAGTGCTCACTTCCTTTGTTTGGCTCTCCTCAGCAGCAGCTCTGCTTAAGAGCACATGCAGAGTCAAAAGGGCTGACCCTGAAAGAGCTCAGAGCTTTTAAAGGCTAGTGTGGCTCCGCCCCTATGAGTCACAGTTCAGGGAAGGGCCTGGTGTGGCCCTGCCCCCCTGCTTCTGGAAGCTTCAAACTGCTTCCTCTGTTTGAACAGAGGTGGCTCTCAGCAGTTTAAATTATCAATTTAAACTAGTGGAGGCCTCTAAAGCAGCTCTACTCCAACTGCAAAACTTACCAGTGCTCACTTCCTTTGTTTGGCTCTCCTCAGCAGCAGCTCTGCTTAAGAGCACATGCAGAGTCAAAATGGCTGACCCTGAAAGAGCTCAGAGCTTTTAAAGGCTAGTGTGGCTCCGCCCCTATGAGTCACAGTTCAGGGAAGGGCCTAGTGTGGCCCTGCCCCCCTGCTTCTGGAAGCTTCAAACTGCTTCCTCTGTTTGAACAGAGGTGGCTCTCAGCAGTTTAAATTATCAATTTAAACTAGTGGAGGCCTCTAAAGCAGCTCTACTCCAACTGCAAAACTTACCAGTGCTCACTTCCTTTGTTTGGCTCTCCTCAGCAGCAGCTCTGCTTAAGAGCACATGCAGAGTCAAAATGGTTCAGTGCTCATCTCTGTTTCAAAGCCGAAGAGCCAGCGCTGTCTGTTTCTGCAGACGTTTCCGTGGCTAGGTGGCAGGCACCTGTTACCTTCCCACCGAAGTGGTTTCCTATTTATCTACTTACAATTTCATGCTTTCCAACTGCTAGGTTGACAGGAGCTGGGACAAAGACCGGAAGCTCATTCCGTCCTGCAGTACTCAGGAATTGAACTGCTGACCTTCCGCCTCCCAGGCAGCGTCTTAGCCACTTGAGCCACTGCAGTCCCTCATCTGCTGTAGCTGTGAGGTAATCAGCAGACCCTTTTTTGTTGTGACCAGTAAACAAATAAGTTAACAATGTTTCAGTATGCTCTGTGGCAAATAAGGATAGATGAAGCCAGAGAATATGGGGAAATAACCAAGGAGTAATAGTCATTCTTTTCCCTGCCCTAGTCTTATTAGCATCTTAAAAGACTGTATTTACACTATGTAAAGATCTTTCATTAAAGCTCAATGGGTGCTTAATTGCCCGTCAGGACAAAATGGGTCTGAAATGCTTTGCATTGCATCAGGGACAGCCTACAACAGTATGTCAAATAGTTAGCAGTACAACAGGGACTGTGGTGTCACAAGTGGTTAAGACACTGAACTTGCTGACTGGAAGGTCAGAGTTTGATTCCTGGGTACTGCATGATGGAGTGAGCTCCTGTCTCTGCCCCAGCTGCTGCCAACCTAACAGTTCGAAAGCAAGAAATTGCAAGTAGATAAATAGGGGTCACTTCAACAGCGTTCAGTGCACTCTGGTGTCTAGGCATGCCTGCCACACGTCCACGGAAATGTCTGCAGACGCAGGCAGTTGGCTATAAACAGGTGAGCACTGAACCCTAGAGTCGGAGATGACTGGCTTTCGAACAAGGGTGACCTTTACAACAGGGATAGCCTAAAGTAGTATATTGTTCCTAGGCAAATGCATTTATCTCTCAGCTGCTGTGAGCATTGCAGTAAACTCCCAAGTGATAAGAGGAGAGAAGTAGATGATGTAACAACCACATCAAAAAAAAATATAATCTTGAGGTTTTGACTCTGCAAGTCCTGGATCCACTCTATCAATGATAGCAATAAAAAGACATGCAACGCATGTGTTCAGCCCATGAGCTCTGCTCCTTACTCCCAGTTTTCCCACCTCACTCAAATTCCCAGTGGGGAACAGAAACCAGCGAGTAATCCCACTACAGTGCCACCCAGGAGAAAATAAGAGGTATTTTTTAGGGCAGGATTGCCCAAACGTTTCAGGCCACAGGCCTGACCACACACCCCAGACAGCTGATCGGGCTGGTAACATGGTTCCTTCTACCGGAAGCAGAAATAAAACACGCATGTGTGGGTGCATTACATGCCTGCACATGCGCAGAATGCTACTGTAAATGCACCCACGGCTGTCATAAATGTGTTTATGACAGCTGTGTGTCATTTATGGCAGCGTTCTGCACTTGCAGATTTTACTTCTGCTTCCAGGAGTGGCGAGGGCTTGAAGAATTGGCGTTGGGGGCCAGATCTGGCCCACAGGACATAGTTTAGGCACCTCTGCTCTAGGGGTAGGGGGAGAGGGAATGCTGTGACTCTTTCTGCAGTGAGAAGGGGGAATCCACACAGAGGAAGAAATGGGACTGAATAATAATAATAATAATAATAATAATAATAATAATAATAATAATAATAATAATAATAATAATAATAATAATAATAATAATAATAATAATAATAATAATAATAATAATAATAATAATTTTGTGTCAGAAATTAGTCTGGGTTGAAAGGATTTTTGCTGGAGAAACTCTGCTCAAGGGATGCCCAAATAAGGCTCCTTTCATGTCCCCAAGATTTTTCCCCCACCGAAGTGGTCCCTATTTATCTACTTGCAATGTCTTGCTTTTGAACTGCTAAGTTGGCAGGAGCTGAGACAGAGACAGGCACTCAGACCATCATGCAGTACCCGGGTCTCGAACTGCCAACTTGCTGGCCTTCCAGCTAACAATGCAAGCTTCTTAACCACTGAGCCACCGCAGCCTTTTGTGTATGTAATTAGTAGGGCTCAGTAAACAACTTTCCACAAATGGTGCTTAAGGGGAAACTACATGAAGTTGGTAATAAAGCAGTGGTTGCCCTCCTTAGGAAAGGAAGGATTTCTCCATTTATTTCTTGCAGATCTCCTGTGTGCTTTAAGATTTCTGTGGCAGGAAGAAATTCAACAACAGGTGAAAACCCTTTGCCATTTTTGGATATTTCCTGTTGAGCCAATTCCTTGTGTCCTTTCCTTTGGTTCACACAAATCCCACTAGAAAATAGAAGGAGCGGATGAGCTCCCCATCTGCAAAGTAACAAAGACAACACAACTGAAGTAGGGGTGTGCTCTCATGCTGCAGATGTGGTCTCCTTCACCCTTACAACAGTCACAAGAGGCAAGGTAAAAGTAAAGGTTGCCCTTGCTCAAAAGCCAGTCATATCTGACTCTAGGGTGCGGTGTTCATCTCAGTTTATAACCAAAGAGCTAACACTATCTGTGTCTGCAGACATTTCCATGGACATGTGGCAGGCACCGGAGTGCACAGAATGCTGTTTACCTTCCCACCGAAGTGGTACCTATTTATCTACTTGCAATTTCTTGCTTTCGAACTGCTAGGTTGGCAGGAGTTGAGACAGACAACGGGAGCTCACTCCGTCGTGCAATATTCAGGTCTTGAACTGCTGACCAGTCAACCTTCCAGTCACCGAGTTCAGCATCTTAACCACTAAGCCACCACAGTCCATTCAGAAGAAGTAAAGTACGTGGCATCATTTTAAATCTGCTATTGGGTGGGCTTTTTGGGACTTCTGGAGTAACATACATTGGCCTTCTGTCTAATCTGGCAGCTAACAGATGTATTGACCTATAAACCCCATCATCCTCAATCAGCATGCCTATATGCTTGTATAACTGAGGGAAATGGGAGTTAGGTGGTTCCAGATTAGGGACAATAGGTTTGTCACCTATTTTAACATCTCTCTCCTTCTCTCTCTCTCTCTCTCTCTCTCTCTCTCTCTCTCTCTCTCTCTCTCTCTCTCTCTCACACACACACACACACACACACACACACACACACAAGACAAATAAAGGTTTCGTGGAACATTCAACGCTGTCGGTGAGTTTTGTCAGTGAGGTCAAACCATCGACTGTTGAGTGTACCTTGTGGCCTTTTCACACCCTGAAAAAGAAGACGGATTTGTCAGAGGGCAACCATGTAGAATGGTCTGAAGATAGCGCAAAGAAGATGCTTCCTACACCAAGCACTCTGCCTGTGGAACATGCAATGTAACACTCATGCCAGGAAACAAAGGGTGTTGGGTGTTGGTTTTCTCATACCCTAGGCACAGAAAACAGTTCTCGCTCACCTTGCTTTGTAATGAATATGTAGAATCGAAATGGGGACTGAAGTCATGAGTATTGCAGATGCTATTTGGGTCGAATAATTGATTGTTTCTATGTATTTCTACATTGAAAGTAAATAGAATCCTTATTGTCATGACAAAGGTCTTTTCTTCTCTTAACGTTCCACATTAGCAATCACCCAGATGGATACAGGCATTGCAAAAACCACAGATTCCCATAGTTATTTGCATTTATGCCAAATACACATTTACAAACCAAATTCTGATATACAAACAATACAGAAGAATCTCAAAAAGCCCCTGAAGCTTTGTGAATGAAAATGGCCAAAGGAAGTGTGTGTCTTTCTATTTCTAACATTAAAATATAATAGTCTTTAAAGTGCTACAGCATTTTGAGTTTTGTTTTGTTTATTCTCTGATATGCTTGAAACATAGACTAACATGGCTACTATTTTTTAAAAAATCAACTATGATGGTGGGATCTATAATCCACAGCTGAAGGGACCCCAGTTAGGGAAGACAAAACCAATACCATTTCCTTACAGAGACTAATCAAGACAAATGGTTAATGCAGGGGTGCCCAAACTATGGCCCGCAGGCCGGATCCAGCCCCCAATGCCCTCGTCGCTCCCAGAGGCAGAAGTAAAATGCTTCCGGAAGTGACAAGGGCGGCATGGGCCGGATGAACTGGCATCAGGGGCTGGATCCGGCCTGCGGGCCATAGTTTGCGCACCACTGGTTTAAGCAGAGAAAATGGCAGCTTAAAATCTATCTTATCCTGTTGCAAAAAGATTGCAAACTTCCGCTTCTGGTGGGAGGAACACCTGACTGGCCCGTGGAACCATGTGACTAGCCCACAGCCCGAATAACCTGGGCACCTCTGGGCTAATGGAACACATCTGTAGAAAGTAAACAGTTCAGAATGCTTTCCCAACAAGGTAAGCAACCACTGTTGTAAAGGTCTCCCATGTTTATTGTCATCAGGTATGAAGCAGTTAAATCTGATACTGATGATGCTACAGGTGGAAGGTATGGCTAGGAATTTTACACCTGCCTTATTTTATAATGTCTTGTGAGTTGTAGTCCTACTCTGCTTGTTGCTACTGTCTAATCCAGAGGTGCCCAAACTATGGCCCGTAGGCCAGATCTGGCCCACTGCACCCTCCCCACTCGCGGAAGTAAAATGCATATGTGTGTGTACAGAACGCTGCTGTAAATGACCTGTGGCTGTCATAAATGTGTTTATGACAGCTGCGGGTAATTTATGGCAGCGTTCTGCACCCACGTAGGTGTGTTTTACTTCCATTACTAGGTGGGAGGAACCACATGACCAGCATGCTCGACCATGTGACCGGCCCATGGCCTGAAAAGTTTGGGCACCTCTATTCTAAACTTTCAGAGGAATTACAAAGTTGTCAGGCTGGGTAGTGGATTCTGAGAGTCGTTCCAAAAAGTAGTGTTTCCAAGCTGTGCGAGAGATTCCCCATGTACCCCCACACATGGGGGTATTTTAGGGCTTACAATGGTTTCTTTTTCTCCCTTTGTGGAATGATGGAGTCCTGTGTAGAGCCTCTCCTTTTTCTGGGCAAAAGAATATGTTGGGCATTCTGAAGCAAGGGTGCCCAAACTTTTTGGGCCGTGGGCCAGTCACATCGTTCAGTGGGCCGATCACGTGGTTCCTCCCACCAGAAGTGGAAGTAAAACGCGCCTTGTAATATGTTTTATAACAGGTTGAGATAGATTTTATGCTGCCATTTTCTCTGCTTAAACCAGACACGCCCACACTATGGCCCAGGGGCCAGATCTGGCCCCTGATTCCAATTCATCCAGCCCACACCTCCCTCATTCATCCAGCCCGTTGCTCCCAGAAGTGGAGCAATGAGGGAGACACGGGACAGATGAACTGGCATCGAGGGCCAAATCTGGCCCCTGGGCCATAGTATGGGGACCCCTGTTCTAAAGGCTAATACATAGCAGTCTGATGAAGTCAGCTGTATAAAAAAGGAGGTTTCAAGCTGCCACAAGCTTCCTTGTTGGTTTTGCCACTGTGGCACTTGCCGTCTCAACCCCTTCAGACACGGCCATCATCCAGATGGAGTCTTCCAAAACCGAAACCTAGAAAGTCACAATCAACATTCATTCTGTCGGTGGGTTGTGATGCTGGAGGAGAACCTCACTGATCAGTGAATGCAACTGTGGCTGGAAGGGACACCAGGGCAGCGAATTCATGAAGACTACGGTGGCCAGATATGGCTTCCATCTGCTTGGCAGAGCTGGTGTAAAAGACTAAAGGGGAGGTCTTAAGCCCGTTGGGTAGAACATTTGTTCTTCAAGTTGGAACTTACTCTTTCTCTTCTCTTCTTTTCTTGATTTTTTCTTTTTAGTGTTAGCATGCATTATTTGTGCTATTCAGTTTAATTTATAGTCAGGATTTATATAGCTTTGGTTTATGTAATTGTAGTAGTTATCCCTCTTTTTCCTTATTTTTTTGCCAATAATTTTTTTAAAAAAAATAAAAAAAACAAGTTGGGATGTACATGTTTTGTTCAATAGTAGCCCAAGATTTTCTTTAGAACTGTGAATTATGAGCTGGCATCAGGGAACAGAGGAAATCTGGCCCAATCAGCTGGGGTGGGCAGTTTGCACTTTTCAGCTACATTTCACATGATGAAGGCCAGTGATAGCGAACCTTTTAGAGACTGAGTACCCAAAATGCAACCCAAAACTCACTTATTTATCGCAAATTGCCAACATAGCAACAGGGGAGGAAGGAAACCAGTGGTGTTCTGCTCCTGGTTCCCACCGGTTCCTGGGAACCGGTAGGAAAACCGGCTGGCCATGCCCCCTCCTTTCCACACCACGCCCCCCTCACCTCCTCCTCCACCGCTGCTGGAAGTTGGTGTGCTGGCTGCCTCCCCCTTCTAGCGCCGCTGGAAACGCATCCCTTCCCATGCATTTAACTCTGGGCTGAAGGTGCGCAGGAAGTGCCGAGGTAGAAGTGTGCCTGCTTCAGTCCTGGGCAAGGCGCCGCTGGAAACACGTCAGTTCCCATACACCTTGCCCAGGGCTGAAGCAGGTGTGCTTTCACCTTGGCACTTCCCACCTTCAGCCCAGGGTTAAGCGCATGGGAAGGGATGTGTTTCCAGCAGCACTGGAAGGGGGAGGCAGCCAGCACACCACCCCGCCCTGCCCATGCCGCCGGTGAAAGCACACCTGGATGGTGAGGGGCTGACCCGGGCAAAGCAAGGTAGGTTTTCTTTTCCCTTTTTTTTTCTTGAGGGTGGGGGGTAGTTGTTTGAGACCATACCCAGGGAGACGGTAGTAGACAAATTTGCAGTGCACCACTGAGGGAAACGCTCCCATTGGGCTGCTGAGTAGAGGGGTGGGGCAAACTGCTGGGGGAGGGAGAAAGCGCTCCCATTGGCTTGCTAGGCAGAGGGGGTGGGGTGAATTCTGTGCTGGGGTGACTGCATGGGTGCCCACAGAGAGGGCTCCAAGTGCCACCTCTGGCACGTGTGCCATAGGTTTTCACCACCACTGATGTAGGCAGAGCTTGGCAAAAAGAATGGGACTACAAAGCAATTGCACTTTTACCGAGTACAGGATTGTACTCACAATCTTTTGGTTGCAGTACAGTAGTTTAATCAACTGCACCACCAGGGCTCTACAACTTTCCAAATCCTTTTACCAGCATAGCTACTTACCATACTAACAAGGGTTGGGGTAGCTGAAGTGTGAAAAGAAGATTTTCAAGCCGGGAAAACATGGGGAGAGTCCTTGGCTGTCGACCAATGTAGCTGAGATCTGCAATAGAATGAAAGAATGCATTAGTGCAGCAATAACTCGTTATCTGGGAGAAAATTCCATTGAACTCAGTGGGTTTACTTCTGATTCCTACGTATATCTCAACAGCTGCACACTAGAAGCTTTTTTTTCTAGCAGATTCTTTCATTTCTGCTCATTTTCTATCATGAGAGCAGTAATGAGACAGAACATTTTCTCACATGTGTTGTCAGAGCACAGAAGGAACTGTCAAAAGTTCAGCTCTTTGGAAAGTAGACATGTTGGCTAGCTCTCCGCCTGCAGGGCTCCCAAAATCTTGGAGGCCCACTCCGGGACTGTCAGGTTTCAAAATCTATGTGTGCGATGTCGCCTTATCTACAGACACCTGTGTGGGAAGGTCAGAGGCTCCACTAATTGCAGGATATAATTTATAGCTCTTGGGTCAAGAAGTTACCAGAAGCTCATTATTTTTTATGCACAGTTGAAACAGAAACCATTGCTTTAGAACTCCAAATAGTCCTTGTGGCTGGCTCTCCAAGATAGAAAACGTAGATCCTGCATCCATTTGGAAAAGAATTAAATATCAAATCCTTTGTGGCCTCTTCATTACACAAGTCTGTTTGTTTATTTCTAAATTACCAAACATGGCTAGCTTATTTTTCTCATGAACTGTTTATATGAAAATAAAATTTCTTCAGCCTTTCTTGTTGTTGTTCAGTCGCACAGTCGATTCCGACCCTTTGCGACCCTATGGACCATTGATCTCCAGGCACCCCTGTCCTCCACCATCCTCCTCAGCCCGCTCAGCTCGGTGCCCATTGTGTCTACAATACCATCTAGCCATCTCATCCTTGGCTGTCCCCTTTTTCTTTTGCCCTCCACCTTTCCCAGCATCAAGGCTTTCTCAAGTGAATCCTCTCTTCTCATTTGGTGTCCAAAGTACTTCAGCTTCATCTTTACTATTTGACCTTCTAAGGAGCAGTCAGGACTGATTTCTTTCAAGATTGACTTACCGTATTTGTTCTCCTCGCTGTCCAGGGGACTCTCAAAACTCACCTCCAACACCACATCTCAAAGGCGTCTATTCTTCTGCGCTCAGCTTTCCTAATGATCCAGCTCTCGCATCCATACATTACCACTGGGAATACCATTGCTTTGACTATACGGATTTTTGTTTGCAAGGTGATGTCTCTACTTTTCATTATGTTCCCCAGGTTTCTCATAGCTTGTCTCCCTAGAATCAGTCACCTCTTTATTTCATGGCTGCAGTCACCATCTGCAGTGATCCTAGATCCCAAGAAAGTAAAATCCGTCACTGCTTCTACTTCTTCCCCGTCTACTTTCCAGGTGCTGATAAGGCCTGTTGCCATTATCTTGGTTTTCTTGATGCTAAGCCACAAAAAGGATGTATCTGTGACACGTGAACTTCTGAGTTTAGCCTTTAAACTTGGAATGATTATCTGAGCATAATTTCCCTTTATAAAGGGATCACACCCACTCTACTGTCTAAGAAAAGGCTTGTATTTATTCGAGAACTACAGTTGGGATAGGAAAGATGACAAAAGTCTTAATTCGAACTAAATGGGATTTCAGACGTCATGCCTCCCTGTTTCCTTTCTTTTTTAAAAAAATTTTTATTAAGTTTTAAAAATTACAAAATAGGTGCAAAGAAAGTAACATATAAAATATGCAGAAATAAAAAATAGAAGACTTAACATTAACATAATCATATAAAGGAAAAAATACTAAAGGTTATAAAATGCAAATAGAACAACACTTGATTATACTATACCACATTAAGTTCCATCCTAGTTCAATTAATTATTGTCAACAGAGTAAAAAGTTTCAATAATCAATCTAGTTTCAATCTACCATATCTTCTCAATTTGTCAAATTTCTTTTCTACAATGCAAAGAACATAAATTCCTAAATACCCTGTTAAATCAATTTCTAACCATGATAAAACAACAATAAGTAAAGGTTTCCCTTGCTCAAAAGCCAGTCGTATCCGACGCTAGGGTTCAGTGCTCATCTCTGTTTCAAAGCCGAAGAGCCAGCTCTGTCTGCTTCTGCAGACGTTTCCATGGTCATGTGGCAGGCACGGAGTGCTGTTTCCATCCCACCGAAGTGGTCTGTGGGAAGTTTCACAGCACGATCGCTGTGGCTAGTGGATGGCCATAAATCATGGGTGATCGTTCTCCTTACCTCATCTGTTTATGCTGTAACTTAGAGGCCCCCAGCTGGAGCCTCTGCATTACTCAAGGCTTTTGGCCCTCCCCACTATGCCTAGGGATGGCACGCTATGATTCACCTAGCACGCAGCTTTCATCCAATCAGCAAAGTGAGCACGAGGCAGACATGCCGATATTTAGCCAATTAAGTAAGCTTTATGCTATCGCAGGTAACCAATAGGGATTAATTGCATATGCTTCTCTGGAATGTCTTTGTCTGTTATTCCTAATAAACTCTGACCGGGCTGCCTTGCCCGGTGGCCTGGTTGCCTCTTCATGAATCAAGCCTCCGCTGTCTCCTTGATCCCAAAACACTTCAGTGGTCCCTACTTATCTACTTGCAATTTCTTGCTTTCAAACTACTCGGTTGGCAGGAGCTGGGACAAAGACGGGAGCTCATTCCGTCCTGCAGTACTTGGGAATCGAACTGCTGACCTTCCGCCTTCCCAGTCAGCGTCTTAGCCACTTGAGCCACTGCAGTCCCTTAAAAAAAACAATAAAGAACAGATACTAATTCACCCCATGTGACTATACATTGCCCTGGAGAATGCGGTGGCACATATTCTTTCACTATTTCCAAAAACTATAATGTTCCTGTACTGGCCTGCTCCCGTCACCTCAATTTCCTGTAGAATCCACAAATGGTTGCCAAATTTGCCAAATCTGTTCTCTTTTTACTATTCCCTTTTTCTTATTCAGCTCCCATGTTAGTTTGTCATTCAGAACTGACTCCCACACATTTCCCTATACTGTACCAATCTTCCATCTTTAATGTCAGATCACTTTTTCAATTTCTTGCTGAAGTTGGAGGGGAGTGGGAGCGGCTGTTACCCATGACATGGGCCTTCAGATGCCCGAGGAAGTTGCAGAGGATGTTGAGTACCAGGCTCCGTCACAGACGTTGAGCCTGGATGCCGTTAACTCCCTCGGATGTTCAGCCACAATGTTTAATTGTATTTCAACTTTTATGTAATTTACCATCTTTGTTTGTCTGTAAACCGCTTTGGGTCACCAATAGGTGAGGAAAGCTGTATAATAAAAATATACTAAATAAATAAATAAATTTCTTGCAATACATTGTCTTCCGATTGTCAGACACACAGACAACAACTCTTTTTTATCCTTATCTAAATTCATATTTCCTGTCTGTCAACAGAGCTGTACCTGGCCCCAGCTTTGGTTCACCCCAAAAAATCAGTAGATTTCTTTTTCTATTTTCCCCCAAAATTTGTTTGCCACATTGCAACTCTACCACATACCTGTTTCCTTTCTAGAAAACAAAAAGAAGATGTCTTCCAAGTTGGGAGGGAGAAGAGAGAGGTCTGAGAAAGAAGTGTAATTAAGAATAGCAAACTAAGGCTGGAGATTAACACAGGTCAGTGCAGCTAACAGAATAGTCTACGAAAATCTGCAGAAGTCATATTTGCCTTCCCCATACAAAGACATAGACATCCTTTAGCATAAACTGTGTTGCATCCAGTCATTCCCAACAAGTTCTAGTGCTCAGAACAAATTCATTCTTTGTAGATGCCATTTGCTCAATATTCATGATGGAATATCTTGATGGAATAATATAGATGGAATAATCTAGACTAGATTATTGCAATGCGCTCTACATGGGGCTGCCCTTGATTACCATCCGGAGCCTGCAGTTGGTCCAGAATGCAGCTGCTCAGGTGGTGATGGGGTGTGGGCATTATGCTCACGCCTCACCACTGCTTTGGGAGCTGCACTGGCTTCCAATTTGCCTCCGGGTGCAATTCCAAGGTGATGGTCATTACCTTTAAAGCCCTACATGGTAGTGGGCCAGGATACCTAAGAGACTTCATCGCCCCAAGAACGTCTTTATTTTATTTTATTGTATATGTTTGTGATTTGTGTTAAATTGTGATTTTGTGTTATTTTGTTGACTTGTTTTTACTGTTGGAGCCTTTTGTTTGGGCCTGTTGTGTCTTTGTGAATTATTTTTACTTTTGTGGCCAGCAGGTGATGCTGGTAAGGTGTTTTCTTGTATTTTGACTGTTTTTTCTCTCGTGGCCTCTGGGTGGAGCTTCTTCTGGTAAGTAGTCTGTTTCTTTATTCATTTCGTTTGCGGCCATCGTGGAGTGAGGATGTCTGCTGGTGAGTTCCCTTGTTTTATTTATTTTGTGTGTTGGGGGGGGGGGTGTTTGGATTTTGTGTTGTTTTGGTGGTTTTTTTTGTTGTTTTTGTGGTGTTTGGCTGGGTGCTGTTTGTGTTTTGTAATTTTTGTGTGTGTTTACTTTGTATGTTTTTGGGGTTAATTTCTGGTGTTTTTTTATGTTTTTGATTGTTGTTTTGTTTTAAGGGGGTCTTTCTTTCCCGCGGGTTGGGCTCGATGCCTGGCCTGTGAAAAGGAAGGGCAGCGGCCAGGGGGGGTGTCTTTCCTTCCCGTGGGCTGGGCTCGATGCCTGGCCCATGGAAAGGACAGGCAGTGGTGGGTGGGTGGGGTCTTTCTTTCCCGCGTGCTGTGCTTGATGCCTGGCCCATGGAAAGGAAGGGCAGCAGCGGGTGGGGGGTCTTTCTTTCCCACGGGCTGGGCTCGATGCCTGGTCCGTGGAAAGGAAGAGCAGTGGCCGAGGGGGGTGTCTTTCTTTCCCGCGGGCTGGGCTTGATGCCTGGCCCGTGGAAAGGAAGGGCAGCAGCGGGTGGGGGGGTCTTTCTTTCCCACGGGCTGGGCTCGATGCCTGGCCTGTAGAAAGGGAGGGCAGTGGCGGGTAGGGGGTCTTTCTTTCCCGCATGCCGGGCTCGATGCCTGGCCCATGGAAAGGAAGGGCAGTGGCGGTGGGGGGGTTCCTTACCGCAGCCTGTGTTGCTGTGATGCACTGTTTTTTATTTTTATTTTTCGCGCGCCGGCTTCCTCAGCGTGCTGCGCGCTCATGGCGCACCGGACGCTGGGGCTTGTAGTTTGGCATTTGCATTTTTAGCTTGTGTGTCATTTTTTCCCTGCAGGTTTGATTTTGATTGGCTGCGGCGTGTTTCCGAACGTTTCTTTTGCTCCCGCCTCTCAGCCTGATTGGCTCTGGTGCGGCACGGCGCAAGGAACGTTGGGAATAGAAGTCTTTTCTTTTTGTTTGCATTCGTGGGTCTCCTGCCCCACTGGCGCATTTCTCAACTGGACAGTTACCTGCGAACCCCGGTCGGGCAAGTGCATGAATGCTCGGGCAAGTGCAACATCCTTTGTCACATTCCAACGGTTAACGCACAGATTTATAGGTATAGATGGTACAACATGGTATGCTGCACATCCTATCACTATGTCTAATTTTCGGGGTATGGTTTATATTGCGCAAATGCTTAGAAATCCCGCTACGGCTTATTTTATGGGTATGTCTTATTTTCGGGGAAGCAGGGTATCTTTTCCAATTGGTAACGAGCAGGTCACAAAAGTACCAAGCAAACTCTTAAGGGCTTTCCAAAACTCTTCTTTTGCGGAAAGGAAGAGGATTTTTAAAATAAAGCTCCCAAGTCTGATTTGTGACAAATGGCATTAGGAAAAGTTAACATTGTTTCTTTTTCTCAAGTCTTCCTGTAGTGCCAGTGGAAATCTATTTTGCTTTTAGCACTGGCTAATTTAATTTAGGCTGGCATCATAATACTTATTTAGTTATAAGTAAGGCTTATGAAAACCTAATTTTACCTTCTTCCATTATTAGGATGCCAATGTCTGCCTTTAAATTTGTGCCACCTTTCTCCCAAACATCATAGAAAGTTTACTTTTTTGGACAGCAAGTTGCAATTTCCCCCAGCCAGCATAGCTGCGTTGTTCTCGGAACAAGTTTCAGTAGCTACTCCATCCTGAATTATCTGAAATAATTTGAAACATGGGGCTGTCCTCGATTTATTTGATTGCCAGTTATACACTGATAGTAGATTTAAATACAGTACCTTGCATCCCTATTGGGGGGAAAAACAACTTTTTGGAACTCTAATCACAAACTGTCCTATCTCCTCCTGGGTTCTAACATGCACGTTGTATGTAGAATTGCCAAGTTTATAAAAGAAGCCAATATATCAATCAAATTGGGGTACAGTATCTTGCAAGGGAGATTCACTTATCTGATTATGGATATGCAAGAATTAATTGTATTAAGGCGCCTTCTCCAGTTACATTCCTTTTGAAAGTAGCTCAGGTATGTACAGGTGAAACTCTGAAAATTAGAATATCGTACAAATGTTCATTCAGTCCAGTAATGCAACTTAAAAGGTGAAACAAAATATATGAGATAGACTCATTACATGCAAAGTGAGATAGTTCAAGCCTTACTTTGTTATAATATTGATGCTTATGGCTTACAGCTTATGAAAACCCAACCCCCCCCCAATTTCATGTACCCCATAATCATCACATAATCTCATGTACGCTGTACGCCATGATCATTACAATTATAACGAATTAAGGCATGACATCTCTCGCTTTGCATGTAGTGAGTCTATCTCATATATTTGCTTTACCTTTTAAGTGAAATGAATGAACGTTTGCACGCTATCTAATTTTTCGAGTTTCACCTGTATGTATTGTAATTTTATTGTACTGTATTCTTATTGAACAGTGGCTCCAGTAGTGGCTGGGAGGCGGAAGGTCAGCAGTTTGATTCCCGAGGACTGCAGGACCGAGCGAGCTCCCATCTTTTGCCCCCAGCTCCTGCCAACCTAGCAGTTTGAAAGCAAGAAATTGCAAGTAGATAAACAGGGGCTACTTTGGTGGGAAGGTAACAGGGTTCTGTGCCACCGCATTCTCCAGGGCAATGTATAGTCACATGGGGTGAATTAGTATCTGTTCTTTATTGTTGTTTTTTAAGGGACTGCAGTGGCTCAAGTGGCTAAGACGCTGACTGGGAAGGCGGAAGGTCAGCAGTTCAATTCCCAAGTACTGCAGGACGGAATGAGCTCCCGTCTTTGTCCCAGCTCCTGCCAACCGAGCAGTTTGAAAGCAAGAAATTGCAAGTAGATAAATAGGGACCACTTTGGTGGGATGGAAGCAGCACTCCGTGTGCTCTGGTGTCTAGTCATGCCTGCCACATGACCATGGAAATGTCTGCAGAAGCAGAGATAACGCTGGCTCTTCGGCTTTGAAACAGAGATGAGCACTGAACCCTAGCGTCGGATACGACTGGCTTTCGAGCAAAGGAAACCTTTACCTTTGCCTGTCCTTATTGTATTTCATTGCACTCCATTGTATATCGCACAGATTTTAATTCTTCTGCTATTACTAAATCTTCATTTCATTCAACCTGCAAAGCGTTAACCTACTTGTTCGGGCCCTTGAAATGGGAAAGAGTTTCCAATAATCCGGAGAGTGGCTTGGCCCCTGTGAAGAGCCCTGGTGGCGCCGTGTTGTGGTCAAACGGCTGTATTGCAGCCGAAACGTGGCGGACGCGCTCTATCCTCCAGGTGAACCCGCCCGCCGCCAGCCAGCCAGACCGGACTTCTTTGCGCCGGGCTAGACTCCTTGGCTCCAACAGGGCGCGGTGGGCGGGGCCTTGCCCGCAGGCAAAGGATGCCATTGGCCGGGGCGCTGAAGAACACAAACGCACGTGGGGCGCCGGGAACGCCCCCCGCCAGGGCAAAGCGCGCGCGCTGAATGGGCGCTGCTCACCTGCTGCTGATCGACTTGCTGGACGCCGCGCCGGGCCACAGGTTCGCGGCTGGGAGTGGGGCAGTGAGTGGGGCAGCCAAAATTTGCAGGGCTTGATCCAAGTTAAGGACTCGCTGCCCAAAAGATGCACAGCGTCTTCCAGCTCTGGAAGGATTACTTCCAGTTGGCCAAAGTGGTGGAAAGGCTGCACGACGGGAGCCCAGGCGGGGGCGGCGACGAGACCGACCCCCGCCAACACCCCCCGGAGGAGGAGGGCCCGCGGGTCATGCAGCCGCGACCCCCTCCGCCACCGCCGTCGTGGCTTCTGGACCTGGAGGAGCCTGTCCCTGCTAGTTCGGCGGCGGGCGAGAGGCGCCCCGACGAGTCCATCTGCAGTTTTTGCAAGCAGAACGGGGAGTCCAGGCACATTTACGCCTCCCACCGGCTCAAGGACGAGGCTGGACGGGTGCAGTGCCCGATCCTCAGGAACTACAAGTGTCCCCAGTGCGGCGCCACGAAAGACGCGGCCCACACCCGACGGTTCTGCCCCTTAACTCAGAAGGGCTACACGTCTGTTTACAACAGCTGCATTAGGAATTCCGCGGGCAGGAAAAGGAAGGTAAAGATCGCCCTTGCTCGAAAGCCAGTCGTATCCGACGCTAGGGTTCAGTGCTCATCTCAGCTGTCTGCGTCTGCAGACAGACGGTTCCGTCGTGGACATGTGGCAGGCATGACTAGGCACCGGAGCGCATGAGACGCTGTTTAATTTCCCGTCGAAGTGGTACCTTTTTAAAAATCTACTCGCAGCTTCTTGCTTTCGAACTGCTAGGTTGGCAGGAGCAGGGACAGAGACGGGAGCTCATTCCGTCGTGCAGTCCTCGGGTCTCGAACTGCTGACCTGCCGACCTTCCAGTCGTCAAGTTTGGCGTCTTAACCATCCCGGTTCCCGCCACGTGCCTAGGAGAGAGGCTGATAGAGTGTTCCAAGACTGTCCCGAAACATCATCATCATCATCATTATTATTATTATTATTATTAAGACAAGAAACAAAAGAAAAAGTTAAAAGCAAGGCAATAAGATTGGAGTCTCGGAGACTGCTTATTTTAATGTGAGGTTTCCTGGATCAAGCTCACTTCCTTCTCTGAGGAAGTCAACTTGAGCCACAAAAGCTAAGATTCAAACATAGCAGTTACTCTTTAAGGTGCCAGATGATATTTGCCTTTTTTAAAGTTGGGTTTTGTTAGTCTGCAAAGATTAACGTGGCTACCACTCCAAAAATTATCCCAAAATAGGTTTGATACTTTCAAAAAAAAATCTCTCCTCCCTTTCCCTCTGCCATTTAAAAATTATTTGTTTTTTCTCTTAGGTTTAAAAGCATAAAGAACGCACATCTGAAGGGATTTCCCTAACCCAGTAGTAAGTTGTTTCTTTTTGTTACTTTATTAAATGTATAAAATAAATACAAACATTTAAGGAAACATGGTGTCAGGTTTTTGGGTGCAGTGAAACTTTTATGTTAGGTGCAGTAGATTAACATCTAGTTCCCATCCACCCCAGATTATTGTTAATGGGAGACATTTTGGCCAGCCCAGGACATTTTGCTGTTGGAGGCACACAACCCCCTAAGTTGTACATTGTAAGGTGCTCAGGAAGTGGTTTCTCATGGTCACTATTCTCCCAGCAAGTTTCCATGAGCAAAGCAATATTTGAACCCAGGTCTCCTGGCATTCTTCTTTGGTTCACTCGTCCGCTATGCTGCCTCCCA
The DNA here is from genome assembly GCA_035047305.1 of Bradypodion pumilum. Classification (NCBI taxonomy): domain Eukaryota; kingdom Metazoa; phylum Chordata; class Lepidosauria; order Squamata; family Chamaeleonidae; genus Bradypodion; species Bradypodion pumilum. Next base: position 208,423,228 of record JAWDJD010000002.1, read on the forward strand.
TCATCGCATTTTGGAAGTTGTCTGATGTTTCTGAGGAAAGGCTTTTCATTGCCATTCCTCCAGTGAATTTCCATGACCAATGACCAATCTGTGATTTCCACAGGGATCGTCTGAGTCCTACTCTGACACACTATTCATTATCTTGCACTGGTTCTCGGTGGCTTTATAGACAAGCAGAGGGCTCTCCTAAGAAACAGGTTGCTCTATTAATAGGATACCTGTGGAATCATTCTTTCAAACATGGTCTTTAGAATGCCATTGTCGCTTTGAGAGACCAAGAGCAGCATCATTATCACCTTTTTATCCCCTCTCACTGGGTCCCTGGACCACAACCATGTATTCAGTGCCTATAAACCTCTGGGGCCCAACTAGGTTACCCAGTGCAGCTGAGGTAGTGGACTGTAATCCATGCAAGGTTTCATGGAGAGAGAAAATCTGTTCTTTGTGGTCCCTATGAATGCACACCAATGGGCTAAATCCTGTGCATGCGAAAGCAGCTTGAAATGTTTCAGAGCTGTGATGGAGCCACAGGCTCTGCCTTACCCTACACGGTGTGTGTGATTCTTGTGCCTCTATATCAGGGGTTCTCAACCTGCAGCCCGTGGGCCAGATGCAGCCCGCAGCACCATTTCATGTGGGCCCCCACCGCCTCCACCACACCAGGAAGTGCCCATGTGATGGAGGAACGGCAAAATGGCCGTCCGGCCTCCGAAGCTGTCTGAAGGAGCATGACCTGGCCCCTGGCTTAAAAAGGTTGAGAACTCTATATATTAGTGGCTGGCTATGTGGGCATTTAACTTTCTGTTTGGTAGAAATGAACCAATCAATCCCCAGAGTTGTCCTTATCTTTCACAGCCCAGGTAGGGGATTCTGCATTTAGGATCACTCTGGTCAGGATCGGTTCCAGCATGTGTGGTTGCTAATGAAAACTATGCCTTTCACTTTGATTTTGCCAATTTTATGAAGTGGCTCAAATAAGTGAGCCAGGTCAGGATATTGATACATTAATAACTTCTCCTGTTGCTTGGCAGAGGGTCAAGGGAAGTTATTATTTTTAAAAAAAAAGACTAGACTTTATAGATCATTTTTAATGTGCTGAATCAATTATTTGAGAGATGGGGGAAATGCTTAATGTTAAAGAGCCAGTCAAAAAACTCCCCGTAGTCAAATCCATCTGCTTGGGTGTTGAAAGTAAATGCCACTGAGTTGAGTGGAATTTATTTCTAGATAAGTGGAACATCAATAAGTCCTTTTATGTTGAAGTATGTTTGTAATAATGTCTCTGATGCATCTTAGTGATAAACTAAATCTCATTGGGATTGGGGGTGGTGGTATGTGTGTGACATAAAATGTCAAGGCCTCTCCCAGCCTGTAGCATGTCATCCCAAAGTAGCTCTCCTCCCAAAGAACTCTTTGTTGAGCTAGACCTTTGGCACCGGCTGTTAAACAGGGCACTAACTGGAGGAGGTGATTGATTTTTGCTTCTTGTTTTAATTAAAAAACAAACAAAACTAAAGATCCTTGTGAAATGAAAATCAGATCTCACATTTGTAAAGATTATCCACATTAGTCTTTCTATCTGTTTTTGACTGGGTTTGGATTCAGGCTTTGTCTTAAGACAGCAAGTTTTCACACACACATACAAAAAAAACACAAATGAGGCTGTTTTGTTGTTCAGTCGCACAGTCGATTCCGACCCTTTGCGACCCCATGGACCATTGTCCTCCAGGCACCTCTGTCCTCCACCATCCTCCTCATCCCTCCCAGCTCTGTGCCCATTGTGTCCACAATACCATCTATCCATCTCATCTTTGGCCGCCCCTTCTTCTTTTGCCCTCCACCTTTCCCAGCATCAAGGCTTTCTCAAGTGAATCCTTGAGAAAGCCTTGATGCTGGGAAAGGTTGAGGGCAAAAGAAGTAGGGGGTGGCAGAAAATAAGATGGCTGTACAACTGCCCAGCATGGAGATGGGACTCACAGTTGCATCTATCTTGCCTTGGGTGGGAGGGTGGGGGGAATCCTTGCACATAGAAGATTCTAGCCATTAGACAAATACCAGTTTCTTAAGTGCAGGAAACTTTCTTTGTAAGGAGTATTCAGATATTAAAGTCTCAAATTGCTATATTTAGAGTCCAGAAATGCATATAACATATCTGTTTTGAATCTAGGCCTTAATTAAAACTATTTGCAAACCAGCAAAATAATAATGAGTAGTATTAGAAAGAGGGAAATGGTTGAAAATAAAGTTGTGTATATTTTCATTATCATCTTATTCTTTTATACTCTCATATTCACAGCTTATACCACATTTAGCCTTTTTCCTGCAACCTGGGAAGATTCTAGTATTAATAATTCACCTGAATGATGGATCTGCAGAAATCAGCTCATAATCCATTCAGAGAAAACATGAAGAGATACACAGAGGTCTGGATGGCATATTTTATACAGGAGGCACATCATGTGTTAGACCCTGGCAATTAATTCTCACAGTATTAACACAATCAACTCATTTCAAGCAATTCCTACTTTTTAATCTAGGAGCATTCTTGACTCAATTATCATAAACTCAGTTTCTGGTAAAGGAGGTATCCCTGAGAGAAGAGTTTTATCTGATATTTAAACTCATCATTCCCAATTCCCCCATGTTTGTAATTGTTGGTGTTATTTAATGCATGCATATTTTATAAGTTATTTTTTTACCATTTTTGTTGGCTCTTACTTTTTACTATGGTTAATATTCATATATTGTTTTGTGATTTTTATTCTTACTGCAATTGTTAAATTATGTTTGTTATCTTTAATATTGTTTATTTACTGTATGAAACCTAAACATATTGCTGCCTTTTTGACATTAATAGGATTCTTCAAAAAAATTAAGTAAATTATGTGGCAATTTCCCCCAATAAGACAGTAAAACATAAATGCATTGTAAAATAAGCAAAAACAACAAAGAGTATAATACAGTAGCTAAAGATTTTAAAGTCCTGTTGATTTCATTGAGTAAAATATTAAATATATGCTTTATTCTTGTGCTGGTGTCAGCGGGATTTATGAGTGTTCATTTTTGTTTGCTTATGTTCAAAGAGTCATTTTGATTTTTAAAAAAGCTTAGCTCATTTGTAAATAAAGTAAAACCAGATTCTATAAACTAAGCATCATTTTGCCCTATTATATAAAGAGAAGCTGGGTATTAGAAGTGATAATATGCTTTTCTGCCTATTTTAAAAGCAACATAATGGTCTAAGAGTGGAGAACTGCAGATAGGTGCACAAACATAGTAAAACTATATGGTAGGGGAATTCTTGATAGATTCCACTTCTACCGAGGAAAATCATGGCTAAGAACTCACACCCCAAAGTGCTGCAATTTACAGATTATACAACCTAAGGCCTATGGGTCAGATCTGGCCTGCAGCACCATTTCATGTGCCCCCCCTCCAAGGGCATTCAAGAAACAAAATGACCACCCCTTTGAAGCTGTTGGGACAAAATGGCCATCCCCATTGTGCAGGCAGGGCAAAATGGCTGTCTGGCTCTTGAAGCTGACTGAGAGAGCATGACTTGGCCACCAGCTTGAAAAGGTAGAACTGTTATACATACTAACCTGTTAAGAGAGGGGAAGGCAGTGGAAATGAGGGCAACTGACTGAAGCAACCTTCTAAAGTAGTGTCAGACACTGGATTTGATTCTTGTTTAAAAAGCACAATTACCATATATACTCAAGTGGCTAATACGCTGACTGGGAGGCGGAAGGTCAGAAGTTCAATTCCGGAGTACTGCAGGATGGAATGAGATCCTGTCTTTGTCCCAGATCCTGCCAACCTAACAGTTCAAAAGCAAGACACTGCAAGTAGATAAATAGGGACCACTTCGGGTAAACAGCATTCCGTGTCTAGTCATGCATGCCACATGACCATGGAAATGTCTGCAGAAGCAGACAGCGCTGGCTCTTTGGCTTTGAAATAGAGATAAGCACTGAACCCTAGAGTCGGATATGACTGGCTTTCGAGCAAGGGAAACCTTTACCTACCTAATTTGGACCTAAAACCTGGGAAAATAGATTGACCCAAGTATAAGCCAATGGTGAAAAATGCAGGAGCTGCTAGTGAGTTTCATAATAAAAATACATCAAAATATGGTAAAATTAATTAAATTGTTGGTGCATCTCAATCCAGCGCGGTCTTGGGACCCTTATGGTCACTGACCCGAGTATAAGCCTTATGGGGCTAAAAATCTCAGCTTATACTCGAGTATATACGGTAAATTGAAGTGGCACTTGATTTGATGCTAACCTGATAGTAACATAGTACTAGCATATTTTGCCCAGCCTTGCTGGGCATTTTGTGTGTGTGTGTGTGTGTGTTTTGGTGGTTAGGGGTGGTTTGGGTGGTGGTGACTTGGATTTGTGTTTTTTGAATTTATTTGAATTTTTAAAATTTGTTTATTTTTTATTTGGATTTTTAAAATATTTTTTTGACTGTAGGATACTCTTCCGGCCTCTAGGTGGGGCTGTGATTAAGAGTGTGATTGTATTTGTTTCTTCAGTTCTGCTGCAGAGGCATGGAGGGAGGATGTGTTTTGTAAGTTCTCTTGAGTTATTTTCTATTTTGTTGGGATTTTGGGGTGCTGGACTGGGGGGTTTAAGTAGAGTATTTCTGTATTTAATTAAGTGTTTTTGCTTGTTCTTTTGTATTTTTCTGGATTTTTGATGGTTGATTGTTTTTTAAAACTGATTTGTTTTGTTGTGGTTTCCAGGGTGAGGAATGGCCTGTCTGTCGTTGCCTCTTTTCCCCATTGCTGTTTCGACATTAGCTTTCGATGCAGCGATGGGGAAAATGAAGAGCCAGCAGTCAGCTCGCTCTTCATCCGTTAATGTTTGTTAGGTCGTTCGGGGTAGAAGGAGGCAGAGAAGAGCTATCTGTTTCACGATGGTTCTCTCCTCTCGGCCTCCTTTTCCCCTGGCTTACCTAATGGGAGATCTGTGTTTGTGGCTGTGAATGTGGTGGGGTTTTTTTGTAAAATTGTAGTGCGGCAGTCAACGATCTGTAGGGGTGGTTCTCTTCCTTGTGGATTGCTGGCTGCTGCTTTTCTATTACCTCCACTGCTGTTTCGTGCTGCCTGCTGCTGGGTTTTTTTCACCCCCACCTCAACTTACCTTGAGGATGGTGGTGGTCTCACAGTGTCTTCGGCGGGGTAGTGAGGAGGAGAGGGAGTCCCTCTTCTCCCCGTTGCTCCAGGAAAGAAAGCTGGCGGTTGTCTCACCGTGGTTTTTGCAGGTTTGGGTTAGCAAGGCCATGAGGTGCTGCGTCCACCTTTGGTGGCCTTGTGTTCCCATTGAGTGAGGCGTTATTTTATTTCATTTTTCGCGTGCCGGATTTTTCAACGTTCTACACGCTCACACCCTTCAGCCTGATTGGCTGAAGTCGTCATGGCGTGGAGGACGCAGGAAGTTGTAGTTGGGGGTTTTTTGTCCGCGTTCGTGTGTCAGCTGCCCCACTGGCAGCTGCCGGACCCTTGTGGCGATGCTCGGTCAATGTAAAGGCAAATGTACGGGGCTCAGTACGGGATAGTATGGACGGGTGCGGCTGTGTATCCTGGATTCCAACAGTTAACATCCCTCCTTATAGGTAAAGATATATATTACTATTCCAAATTGTTAAACCATCTCCCTTGTTTTAGTTTTTTTTTTAAGACATTGATGAGAATACTCACTGAGATATGCTGATATAGAGTGGTTTAGAAATGATTTCATCGATATAAAAATACTCTACATTAAAACCTTTTATTCTGTAGTAGTGACTTCCTGTTTGGCAACTAAACATAATGACGAAAATGGCATCAGAACTGAACAAACTATTTCAAATGTAAAAACAAGCAATAAGCTAGAGCTCTCTCTTTTTTCTCCCTATACATTGTGCATTTGTAATATTGTTCATATTGTGAGACAGAAGCTTCCCAGGCTGCCTGTTTCTCCTTAACTTTAATCTCTTGAAGGAATCCAGATCTCTGTGCATATTCATGATCATCCGACTGTAAAGGAAATAAGTGAATTTCTCAATCACATCAAAACTTCCATGCTCAAACACATATCACCTTTTATTAAAGAAGAAGCTTCTGGGGACTTTTTTTGCATAAAAATGAAAGTATGTGGTTTGAATTAAGAGGTAGTCATTTTAAAAGGTGGATTTCAACCTGAAGTGTTACTTCCACAGAACTCAGATGTCTTTCATAACTATAACGAAATACAGTGGTACCTCATGCAATGATTTTAATCCATTCCACGGAGCTCGTCGTTGTATGAAACAATTACTATACGATGCATGCATTGTATAGCGATTTTCCCTATGGAATGCAATTTTTTGTGCTAAGTGGTTTTTCCCATTGAAAAATTGTACGGTTTTTTCCATAGGGAAAATTGTTATGCGAGACGCCATTTCCCCCCAAAATCTAATTATTATGCGATTTCATTGCTATACAGGGCGATTGTTGTATGGGGTTCCACTGTACTTGGAACCCTGTGGTAATATCCTGGATCATTTTCAATAGTTTCCTCAAGTGATGTTGATTATAATGACATTATGGCAACCCTGGTTACTGTCACTTTGCAGTTTAAACTAGAAGAGATCAAGTCCTTATTTTTGTCTCTGAAACTGTACACTGGCAGAGAATAGAGTGGTTTTGCATGCGCGCACAAATATATATGCCAGATTGACTCCACTCCTAAGTAGGTCTTTGTTGTTGTTTTGGTTTATTGTTGTTGCTGGTGTCACTTTTAATTGGCAACAATCCAAATCTCTTGTCCTGCCTTTTTGCCCAACCCAAATTGCAATGATTTTCCAATGCTTTTATTCCAGAGTCTAGAATGATCAATGGTCCCCAGCCTTCTAAAACATGGGGAACCACATTGGAGTGCCCAATGCCTAAAGGAGGGCCACAACTTGCATCAAACTGTAACAAAAGTATTAACCTACTGTTTTAGAACAAAAGTAAACATTCAGAAGTCAATAAAGAAATGTTAATGTCAGGGGTAGCTGAACTCTGCTGATTAGCAAAGCAGAACTGGTAAAATGCAAGTATGTGGAGGTTAAGACCAAGAAGGGGCAGACAGAAGGAACCATGGAAATTTAAAAAAAACAATGTTGCTATTTTGTTTTTTGTAACAAAGGGACAAGAAAAACAGCAGTTGAGGCAGAGGGAGCACAGTGTGGTGTCTCAGGGAAATGCCTTGAGAAACAAGCAGGTGTGGAGCACAAAGAAAGAGTTCATATGCTACAGCTTGAGTGCCCCTGATCTAAAGATATACCTGTAAAGTGTTTTGTTTTTTATCCTGGTACTTTTCATGTTCTTCCACTTCCATGTATCTATATCAGGGAGTCTCAATCTGCAACCCGCGGGCCGGATGCACCCAGCGGCACCATTTCATGTGGCTCCTCACCGCATTCACTGCGCCAGGAAGTGTCATGTGGTGGAAGAAGGGCAAAATGGCTGACCGGCCCCTGAAGCTGTCTGAGGGAGCATGACCTGGGCCCCAGCTTAAAAAAGTTGAGAGCTCCTGATCTATATGCTGGTATAACTGCAATTCGGCAGCTGCATTAGAGTGTCCAGTGCACTCGACCCACAAACAAATGGGTCCTAGAGCAGCTACACAATTGGAAGTAGAAAATGGAGAAGCTGTATTCTCTGCCAAACAAGACCCGGAACAGATTGTGGTACTAACCATGAACTGTCAATATCCAACAGAGTAAAGCTGTGCCGGGGGGGATCACAGTTTCAAAATAAAATTTATATAGCGTTCCTGATGAATTTTAGGTCTAAATTAGGAATAGATTTGCATTACTAAACTCAGAAATGTGGTTTGAAACCAGTGGTGTTATAAGGAAAGAATGCAAAAAGACAGATTCTGTAATCAAAAGGAAAAGAAAGCAAAAAATGGATGTGAAAAGAAATACTTAAAATTGAGGACAGGAGAGAAGCAAAAGTAAAAGGTGACAGAAATATGCTCAGAACCCTGCAGTTTGGTATTTTTGTGTGTGTGTGTGATTGGCACACAAAAACAGACATATAACAACTAGTGCAAAGAAATAAAGGAGAACAATAAAAAGGAGAAACAAGAAACTTCTTCCAGAATATCCAGGAAATGCAAGGGAAATTGAAACTTAAATTGAGAAGGATGAACAACTAACAACAAGGCATAATGTCACCATAGGAGGAAATAAAAAGTAACTAGAGTATACTGAAAAAATTGAAACAGTCCTACTTTGGGAACATCTGGAAAAGGCAATAACATTCAGTTAATTATTTAATTTCGATGCCACTGTTCCTGCAAAAGTTTCTATTTTTAAACTGAACAGGAGCCCCAACCAGCTTAATCCGGGCTTGCATCAGCAGCAAAACCCTCACAAAGAAACCCTGATTGATTAATTGACTGATTGCAAACCAAATATTTTAAAAAATGAATGGAATTTGCCATTAGGTCCAAAGCAAATCCTTAAAAACCAAAAACATACCAAGGAATCTGCTCGACATGCTCTGCATCCTCTTACCCTACTCTAATTTGTCCAAAGTCTAGTTACTGGAGAACTCATGAGCAAGCAGAACAACAACTTCCACTACAAAATACACCTCGGCTTCTGCAGTTTCTTCGGCATGCGAGTCTTTCTCATTTGAAAGAAAATCAAGCCTGTGCATCCAGTTTACAAATGAAGCAGGTATGTAGTGATTGTTACTAGGACAACCCTGAATCCTGTAGCAAGGCAAAACTTACCAGTCTGCAAAGATTGTGCCATATACAATCTTTCAGGACTGCAAACCTAGGCTCATTTCACTACCAAAGCTTTTCAGATTTAAGTAGCTGCTTATCATCTTCCTTCACTTATCTGAAATGAGGGGAAAAGAAGCACCCTGCCTCACCTGCGCTATATGAAAAATGCAAATATTGTAGTAAAAAGCAGCAACTGCTACAGGGCACAAACCACACTTGAACCTGATGACTTTGTTCATTCTGCACCAAAAGAGGCTAATCGAACATTGTGGTACAGTATTTCTGAACCACAGTTGGACATACTCCGGGCAATCAATCAATCAGTTTAATTTATATCCTGCCTTTTTCGGCCAAAGGCCGACTCAATGGCTACCTTGTTGTGCTGGCTTATCTTTCACACACTAGGTCAGGCAAAAAGAGCTACAGAATGCATTCACCAAAAGGTGGCTTCATTTTGGCAGTTTAAAGTCTGACCTAGACTCAAAAGAATTGTTCTGCCTAAGCATGCTTTGAAGAACAGGTTGTATATCAATTTATGTTCTAGTACTGTGATGGCAAACCTTGGCACTCCAGATGTTCTTGGACTTCAATTCCCGGAAGCCCCCGTGAATCCACACGGAGGGGTTTACTGTGATTCATCCGGCCCACGCCGCCCTCGTCACTCCTGGAAGCGGAAGTAAATCATGCCCGTATGGGTGCGTTTTACTTCCGCTTCCAGGAGCGACGAGGGTGGTGTGGGCCGGATGAATCGCAGTAAACCCCTTCGTGTGGATTCATGGGAGCTTGGGCTTCTGGGAATTGAAGTCCAAGAACATCTGGAGTGCCAAGGTTCGCCATCACGGGTCTATGCCATAGAAATAGGTACTGTACTTACTTGAGATTGGAGAGTTCTTTAATTAGGCCACAAACCACATCTGTTGCATCTTCTTGTTTGGCTGATTCAGAATTCACGTCCTCCCTGGGTTTTTTTTAATGGAAGAATGGGAGAACAGCAATTTGTCCTTACATTTTTTTAAAAAAAAAACTTCACAATAGTGCTTGTTAACTACCGGTAGGTGTCATGCCATTCAAACAATTTAATCAACGTAAACATTTTTTCTGCAAAACTGATTTAACCTGTACAAGCAACGCTTTCAATGAAAAGTTGATATGACGAGTACAGTAAAACCCCGACTTACAAATGCCTTGAGTTACATAAAATTCGACTTACATAATGATTTTATGCTAAAACCATGTCCCGATTTACACAATTTCCTATAGGTTTGCTTCAAGTTACATAAAGATAATTTTTCTTATGGATTTGCTTCGAGTTATGTAAAAATTCATTTTCCTATGGGTTTGCTTCAATTTACATAAAAATTTCACTTTTCCTATGGGTTTGTTTTGAGTTACAAAAAAATCAATTTAAGCAAAAGCCTACGGAACGGACTTTTTTTGTAAGTAGGGGTTTTACTGTATTTCTATTCATTTGTCTGATATTCCATCCTGTTCCCCATTATTATCTTTCTGCTATTTAAGCTTTTTTCATATCTGCAAACCTTGAACATAAGAACATAAGAACATAAGAACATAAGAACAGCCTTGCTGGAACAGGCCACAGCCCATCCAGTCCAGCATTCTGTCTCACACAGTGGCTCACCATTTCCTTCAGGGTATTCCCAAGGAGATGCCTTCACCTGCTTAGGATTCCCTGGAAATGGCATTGAGAGATATCCTGCCTATCTCTCCAACCCGGAGGTTGTCCTTAGGTAGCCATAATTATAGCCATTGATAGCCTTGTCCTCCATGAACTTGTCTAATCCTTTCTTAAAGCTGTCAAGACTGACAGCTGTCACCACTTCTGGCAGGGAGTTCCATAGACCAGTAATCCTCTGGGTGAAAAAGTACTTTCTCTTATTTGTTTGAGAACTAGTACCCAAAAGTTTCATGGAGTGTCCCCTAGTTCTAGTGTTGTGCGATAGGGAAAACAGTTTTTCCTTATCCACTTTGTCCACACCGTGCATGATTTTATAAACTTCAATCAGGTCACCTCTTAGACGCCGTCGTTCAAGAGTGAAAAGGCCCAACCGTTGCAGCCTCAGATGGTAAGGAAGGTGTTCCAGTCCCCTAATCATTCTGGTTGCCCTCCTCTGTACTTTCTCCAACTCCATAATATCCTTCTGGAGGTATGGCGACCAGAACTGTACACAGTATTCCAGATGGGGCCTCACCATAGATTTATAAAGAGGCAAAATGACACTTGCTGACTTATTTTCTATACCCTTCCTAATGATCCCTAACATTGAGTTTGCTTTTTTCACTGCTGAGGCACACTGGGTTGACACCTTCATTGAGCTGTCCACCAGGACACCAAGGTCCCTTTCCTGGTTTGTCGCAGAGAGTTCAGACCCCATCAGTTTATAAATGTAATTGGGGTTTTTTGCCCCAACATGCATCACTCTGCACTTACTGATGTTGAAGCTCATTTGCCACTGTTTTGCCCACTCCCCCAGTGTCAAGAGATCCCTCTGGAGCTCTTCACAATCTCTCACAGTTTTCACTACCCTGTATAATTTAGTGTCGTCAGCAAATTTGGCTACCTTGCTTTTTACTCCTACCTCTAGATCATTTATGAAGAGGTTGAAAAGCAGGGGTCCCAGTACTGAACCTTGGGGGACCCCACTCTTTACTTCCCTCCACTTGGAGAAGTGTCCATTTAGTGCTACCCTCTGTTTCCTGTCCCTTAGCCAGTTGCTGATCCAGGACAAGACCTGTCCCTTTATTCCATGACTGGTAAGTTTATTCAAGAGCCTTTGGTGTGGGACCTTGTCAAAAGCCTTCTGAAAGTCCAGATAAACAATGTCAACTGGATCCCCCTTATCCACATGCTTGTTGACACTCTCAAAAAATTCCAACAGATTAGTGAGGCATGATTTGCCCTTGCAAAAGCCATGTTGGCTCTCCTTTAGCAGCGCCTCCTCTTCTATGTACCTATTAATTCTATCTTTTAGGATGGTTTCCATCACTTTACCTGGGACACATGTCAAACTGACAGGCCGGTAATTTCCTGGATCACCCCTGGATCCTTTTTTGAAAATTGGTGTTACATTCGCTACCTTCCAGTCATCAGGCACAAAGCCTGATTTGAGGGAAAGATTATATATTTTGGCTAGGATATCAGCAATTTCATCTTTAAGTTCCCTGAGAACTCGTGGATGGATGCCATCTGGTCCTGGGGATTTGTTAGTGTTTAGCTTAACAAGACATGCAAGGACCTCCTCCCTGGTTATTTCTATCTTGCTTAATTCTTCGGTTTCCCTCCCTACGAAGATAGGTTCTGTTTTGGGCATGTGGTCTCTATCTTCTTCAGTGAATACTGAAGCAAAGAATTCATTGAGTCTCTCTGCAATCTCTGTTTCCTCTTTAATAACCCCTTGCCTTCCATTGTCATCTAATGGTCCAATGGCCTTCCTAGTTGGGTTCTTACTTCTAATGTACTTAAAGAAGTCTTTGTTATTCCTCTGAGTATTTTTAGCTATACGCTCCTCAAAGTCTTGCTTTGCTTTCCTGATTGTTGCCTTGCATTTGTTCTGCCAGAATTTATGTTTCTGCCTGCTGTCCTCATTTGGACAAGCCTTCCATCTTCTAAATGAGCTTTTCTTGCTCTTGATCACTTCCCGAACAGCTCCTGTAAGCCACATTGGAGTCCTCTTGGACCTGGCAGTGCCCTTTTTCCTTTTGGGTATGCATTCCAATTGGGCCTCTGTTATTGTTTTTGTAAACAGCCTCCATGCCACTTGGAGTGTTTGGACTCTCTCAATTTTCCCTTTCAGTTTCTTTTTTACTAGTTTCCTCATCTTTGGGAAATTTCCTTTTTGAAAATTTAAGGTCTCTGTGTTAGATTTTATCAGTGACTTGCGGTCTATGATCAAGTTAAACATAATTGAGTTGTGGTCACTGTTCCCTATTGGATCAGTCACATTAACATCTTGCACCAAGTCAAGGATTCTTGTACCTCTAGTTGGGTCTTCAACCATCTGTCCCAGGGAACAATCATTGAGCATATCTAGGAACTTTATCTCTTTATCATGTGCTGAACAACAGTTCACCCAGTCTATGTGAGGGTAATTGAAGTCCCCCATTATAACCAGGCTTCCCTTCCTGGATGCCTCCTTTACAACATTCTCCAACTGCCAGTCTCCCTCAAGAGTTTGGGTCGGAGGCCGATAGTATATGCCTACTGTTAGACCATCCTTGTGGCCTGGTACTCTTACCCACAGAGCTTCTAATGGTGACTCTAAATCACCTAAATATTCCAATTCATAAGATTTTATCACTTCTTTGACATACAAGGCTACACCACCTCCTGTTTGCCCCTTCCTATCCTTCCTGTACAATTTGTAGCCTGGGATAACTGTATCCCATTGGTTATCATCCGTCCACCAGGTTTCAGTGATACCAATAATATCAATATTTTTATCTATTGCTAAGTATTCCAGCTCCCCTATTTTGTTCCGGAGGCTTCTGGCATTTGTATACAAGCATTTATATATGCATTTCTGACACAGTCTTTTGTGTCCAGTTGCATTGTTAGACTTCCCTTAGGCACCTCCCTTCAGTGCATGTATGGGGTATATTGACAGACTCCTGATTTTGAATTTTGGAAATAAAAGTGAATGATTGTGTGGAGTATCTTTTCATTGGAGGCCCTTCTCTCAGTTCTACTGCTTTCCCAATAGCCAATTCTGCAACTTTGTTTCTTCTGCTCATTCCAGGTGAACTCCACACAAAACAGATTCAAGTCTGTGTAAGAATTGTAATACTGTACTGTAATTAATTTTTCTAGAAGAAATGATCACAAACATTTGAGAAATTCTATTATATTTCTGGCAAGGGGAAAATACTGTACAGAGAAATAAGAGGTTTTCTCAGAAAGCCTACAAGATTCACGTTCCTATTTAAAACAGACTACCCTGTACCTACTGTGTTGCATTCTGTTACATTTCAAAGGTAATCCTGCCCCCAAACCTTCAAATAAAGCAAAAATTGAAAGCTTTATAGCAGGGGTGCCCAAACCTTTTGGGCCATGGGCCGGTCACATGGTTCAGCGGGCCGGTCATGGGGTTTTGCAACAGGGTGGAATAGATTTTAGGCTGCCATTTTCTCTGCTTAAACCAGGGGTGCCCAAACTACAGCCCACCCCTGCTTTATAGTGAACAAATACATGCAGCATCTGACTCCTCTTGATTAGCTTAGCTGAAATGCAAAATAAGAAAGCTTATGTCAAAAATCTACCTACCTTACACTATTTGACTGGGTTGTATCAGTAATTGGGTATGGTATTTTGGTTCTACTTTGTTCTCCTGGATCACACTGATCAATTTTATCCTTCAACTATTCATGTGGATCATCCGGAAGCAACATCAGACAGGAGGGGGAAAATACAAAGCAACAATCCTAATAAGTATGGTTGAGGTTTCAGTCATAAATTGGCTGAGATTTAGATTTTGGGTGTATTGACTTCTCTTCTAGTTATGTTTTACACTGAACTGCTTTAGAAAAGCAACCCTTTCCTGTTCACCTTGGTTTGTTTTCTAATAAGCTCCTTTTATCTTCCAGGCATTGCACAAATTATTACAACTGTCTCCTCACTTTTTCTCTCCTGCTGCCAAACACTTATAGTGGGGGATGAAGAAGGGAATTACAGACAAGTGAGGACCTGCTCCCATATTAAGAGTAACCAAGGATTGTGGGTTCCGCGCACACAATTGGCATACTGTCCCTGACAGAACCACGACTTGGGGGCACGCTCCTTGGAGCTCTGGTTCCAAAGGGACAGAAATTGGGGTGCGAATTAATAGGAGTTTAATTCACCGATCGCTGACTTGACAGGCAGTTCGGACAGGAAAAGGCAAAACATCACCAGGTGGTGATGTCAATAAACATGTAATGAATAATCTTGTCTCCGCAGAGACTCTGAGTCAAAGAGTCAATCTAGGCAGATGTTTACTCCCGATAGCAGAAGACAATGCATGTCCCTCTGGTAGTAAATTAGATAGATAAGGAACTTCCCCCTGATGAAGTCATCCCTAATGGGTAACTTGTGTAATCTTAAAGTGCAGACTGGGAGTTTTCCTGTGTAACGGTCACGCGCAACCTATGCACGCGATCAAGCTAGGCAGGGTATAAAGTTCAGTGCCTTCTGATCAATAAACGCTGGTCTTTGCTCCATCTTGCCTCACGTGTCTTACTTGACCAGTCTCCTCCGGGACCTTCTGGCCCGTATTGGGCCCCGATACAACATATGGTGACCCCGACGTGATCCTACTCGTGAGTAGGCAACACCCTTGGTCCGGTTCTACACCAGAACTGCATCCAAGTCTTCCCGGAGGCAGTGCAGCGGTTCAGGTTGGGAAGCCATCCAGTCTGGATGATAGCTACGCTAAGCAGCGAGGCATTCCAGAGGCAGAGCACGCTCCAACACTCTGAGGCATCTTGCGCATCGGAAACGCGTTCTGCTCAGGGTCAGCTGTGAACCCTGACGCCATCGCAGAGGCCACCGAAGGCCTGTGGTGGTCGTCCACGTTCCGAGTCCTTCCCAGAGGGTCGTCGCACCGAATCCAGTTACCTACATTTGAGACGCGTCAACTTCGTCTGGTGGAGGCAACTTCAAAGGACCGGCAGGTAATATGGGGACTTGTTCACAGAGGTCAAGTCCAACCGCTAACCAGAGAGTTCACTTAATGGAACTCAAGACCCTGGCCAGGGTAAATCGTACTCGCATTCACAGCGCCCAGTTAGTGGATCTTTTGGTGTACTTGGGGGAGCACTGTCTGTTTTATCCAGAAACGGGCATGTTAAGCCTCCAACTTTGGGACAGGATAGGGACCTGCATTAAGCAAGAACCAAGAGCCCCAGGTAAGGTGATTAGCACATGGAGTAAGTGTAGAAAGCTCATCGCAGAGGTAGACCCAGTCCGGATAGAGACTGAAAACCCCCCAGCGCAGTCAGAGGCATCAGCCCTGATGGGTCTCTATCCGTCACTTCAGCTAAAACAGGGGAGCTTAGGGAGCTTTCCTTCAGTGGCAGCTGCAGATGCCACTGAAGGAATTCGAGGTTTGGGAAACGCTGGCGGTTCCCAAACAGTTAAAAGTTCCATTCAGCGCATGGTAGAAGAGGAAACCATCAAAGGGGAGTTGTCAGCGGAAGAATAAACTGAACTTAGGCAGTTATGCCCAGTCCGCATAGAGATGGACGCCCTCACGGGTCAACAGCAAACGATCCACTCGCCGGTTCCGTACAAATTGCTCATGGCAATACGGAAAGCGATCACAGAAACGGGACTTCAGAGTCGTTTCACTAGGGGTACACTTCAGCAGGTTTGTGAGACAATGATGCTCATTCCATACCACTGGAAGGCCGTCATGAGAATGATGCTCAATACAAGCCAGTATTTGCTATGGGACAGCGAGTATCGACTCGAAGCACAGGCAAGGGCTGCCAGGATGGGAGGAGCAGTACTTCCTGACCAGCTATATGGGTCGGGTCAGTTCGAAACCATCGATGCGCAGATCACCTTGCCACTCGCCACGCTTCACCTGGTGGCGGAGACAGCTTTTAGGGCTTATCTCAAGGTCCCGGCAGCTGGCAAAGCAGCCAAAAATTACACAGCAGTAAAACAGGGTGCCCAGGAGTCCTACATGGACTTTATCAACAGATTGGAGGAAGCGGTCAGTAGGCAGATAGACAACGAACAAGCCCAGCAGGAGCTTATGATGAAGCTGGCGAAAGACAATGCCAACCTTGACTGCTGTAAAATCTTGCAGTCACTGGGCACCGATTTGACGCTTACTGACATGATCAGGGCTTGTGCCGACGTTGGTACAGATTCCTACAAAATGGGTGTTAGCAGCGGCGGTGCAAGGCGGTAGGGGACCCAAAAGCAAAACCAAGGGAGCATGTCACACTTGTGGCAAGATCGGTCATTTTGCTAGAGAATGCCGATCCAAGAAGGGTCATGGCCAAAACACCCCGTGTCCACGATGTAATAAGGGCTTCCACTGGGCCAGGAATTGTCCGACTTCGGGAAACCGGAGCGTGGGCTTGTCTCTGGCCCCGGTCCAAACAGAGACCTCAGTGTTCTGGGAGAGGCAGAGCTGGAATAGATTCACGGCACATTCCATCCTGCATTCCGGAGGTGCAGGCCAGACCTAAGGGCAGTATGGGACTAGATTTGACTTGCCAGTCAGAAGTCACATTTGACTTGCCAGGCACAGTCTATCTGGTTGATTCCCAATACATGGGACCCCTGCCTAAGGGCTATATAGGTTTAGTTTTGCCCCGCAGTATCGCAGGAACACGAGGAATCCTTGTAATTCCAGGAGTCATTGACTCCAGTTTTTCGGGTGTACTCCAGGTTCAACTTTGGACACACCTACCACAAACCATTCACATAGGAGACACGTTAGCGCAACTGATCATGGTTCCTTGTCACCCGCAAGCAGGCAGCCAGGAAAGGCTCAGGGACAGCTCAGAGTCCGGGTCGGCAGACCGCTCGAGCGCAGAAGGGGCAGTACAAGGATACCAGGTCTTAGCGACAGTGGAAACCAACATAGAGTGGAAGTGGGGGCCAGTCATAAAGGTATTTTTAAACAAAAAACCTTTTGATGGGCTATTAGATACGGGAGCTGATGTCAGCATGGCCAGCCAGAGTCAGTGGCCACGACAGTGGGTTCTCGAGCCGGTCTCTGAAGTGTGTGTGTGTGTGGGGGGGGTAGGTGGCGTCCAGGAAGCGTTTAGGGGACGAGATTGGGTAGAAATCACGATTCCCGGAGCTGACGGCACGGCGGTCATTCGGCCGCACATCTTAGACGTGCACGTCAATCTCTGGGGGCGAGACATCTTACAACAGTACCGTGCCACTCTTACCTTACCTTTGGGTAATGGCTTTACCTCTCAAATGGCTTACCAACACGCCAGTCTGGGTAGAGCAATGGCTGGTCATAGGGGAGAAATTAGTCACCCTAAAACAGCTGGTTAAAGAACAACTAGATGCAGGACACATAGAACAGTCCACCAGTCCCTGGAATTTGCCCATATTCATCATTAAAAAGAAGTCAGGGAAGTGGCGACTCCTTCACGATCTAAGAGAGATCAATAAGTGTATTCAGCCAATGGGTCCGCTTCCATGCGGCATCCCAAATCCGAACATGATCCCCGAGGGTTGGGAGATCCTGGTCGTAGACCTGAAAGACTGTTTTTACACCATTCCTTTAGATGTAAGGGATCGGGAAGGTTTCGCTTTTACGGTGCCAGTCGTGAACCACAGAGAGCCTATGCAACGTTTTGCATGGAAATATTTGCCACGGGATGCTCAATTCACCCACCCTGTGCCAAATTTATGTTCACGACGCACTGGAAAAGTTTCGAAGCCTTCACCCCACATTCTTAGTATGTCATTTCATGGATGATATCTTGATTGCAGCGCCGCAACTCAGCAGCAAAATGTTTAAAGACCTCCAGACCACTCTGGGGGAGAAGGGGTTACTCATTGCCCCGGAGAAAGTTCAGAGAACCGAGCCCTTTTCATACTTGGGCCATCGGCTTTCTCCGTTCTTTCGCGGCACCAGTTTTGCCACAAATTCAGTCACCCTCATAGAATTGCAACAGATTCTGGGGAATATCAATTGGGCTAGACTGTATTTTAGGCTAGATACGGAACTCTTGAAGCCGCTCTTCTCGCTGCTAACGCTAGGTAAGCTGCCAGAAGATCAGATACGTATTCCGCGAGAGGCTCGCTTGACTCTCGAAAAGGTCAACCAAGTTCTCAGCCAGAGATGGGTGGACAGGATTAGTCAGGGGCCATATGCTCCTCTTCTGAACCCGTACATAGTCCAAACTGGAGCCATGTTCTCCGGAGCTCTAGGTGTAGACTCCGAGGGAGGGGCGAAAATCGTGGAATGGGTGTATTTACCACACACCTCTTCCCGAAACATCGTCTCTCCACAGGAACTGGTTTCCGCGGTGATTTACCGAGGAAGGTTGAGAGCAAGGGATATCTCAGGGCATGATTTGGCAAAAATCGTTGTTCCATTCACTAAGGATCAGATCCAGCAGCTGATGCAGCTGGTGACTCACTTCCGATTGCATTAGAGGGATTCATGGGATGTTTGGCATACCATTTGCTGAAAGACCCCAGACTTGTCTCGCTTCAAACGCATACAGTCAGCTTGTGTGAGTTATTGTCCCCGGTTCCTCTCCAGGGAGCCAGGACAGTATTCACTGATGGGGGTTGAACATATGGCGTTCTTACTTGGCAAGAGGGACAGGCTTGGTGCACGCTTCTGACTCTTCCGCAGAAATTCATGCAGCGGGCGGAATTGGCAGCAGTGAACCTTGCCTTGCGCACCTTTGCCAAAGAACGCTTGAATATAATTACAGACAGACTTGCTTCACAGTCTACCGGGAGCCTACATCACTCCTGCGATAGACAAAAACTTGTTAGGTCTTTTCCTCACAACTGAGTCGGGTTCGCCTGAGTGAGCGGTATATAAGTGCGAAAATTAAATTAAATTAAATTAAATTAAACTCATTTTCATCTGCGTAACCACACCGAAGCGCTCTATGTCGCCCACATTAGAAGTCACCAGGATTTACCTGGTCTGATTTCCGCGGGCAATAGCAGAGCAGATGCGTCCGCAAAGGAAATTCAGCAGAAGTCAGTTTTGGGAGTCTTCACGACTCCGATTCAAAGTCATGCATTTTTTCATCAAAATGCCAAAGCACTTGCACGGCAGTTCAACCTGCCACTTTCCCAAGCTCAGGGCATAGTCCTGCCCGCAATGTGCAGGGGCAGCAGGGGGGGGCCTCGTGGGGTGTCAACCCATGAGGGACAGAGGCCAACCAGGTGTGGCAGATGGATGTCACACACGTTCCGCAGTTTGGGAGATGGCAGTTCATGCACGTCTGCATAGACACATTTTCAGTTTGTCTGGGCTACGGCTCAGAAGGGAGAAACGGCTTCCCATGTGGAGCAGCATCTCCTCTCCTGTTTCACGGCCATGGGTAAACCACAGCATGTGAAAACCGACAATGGTCCAGCTTATAGCTCCAGGCAGCTGGCCACGTTTATGGCCACCTGGGACATTAAGCACACTTTTGGTGTTCCGTACAATCCGCAAGGGCAAGCGATTGTGAAGCGGGTGAATCAGACGCTCAAGTCCTACATTGGCAAACAAACAGAAAGGGGGGAACTAGCCCTCCACAAAAATCAGGGTCAGGCACAGCATTGTCTGAACAAGGTGTTGTTCACGTACAACCACCTCAATGTTTTCTCAGATTGCACTCTGCAGGAGAAGCACTTCCGTCACACGGAGGCTCTCCCGCGCCCTATGGTGCATTATCGAGTGCCACCGGATCCTTCTTGGTGGGGCCCGGCGCCACTCATAACGTGGGGGAGAGGGTATGCCGCAATTATGTCTCCTTCAGGTGTCATCTGGATTCCAGCCCGTTGTGTCAGGCCTCATCTCGAGTCCAATGGCGTGGAGCCAGGCGTTCCAGGACCCGTTGCCGGAGTTGGAGGGATTGACCCTGACGGGGGAACCAGGCGGAGGAGGCGATGACAGCCGATGACAGCACCGAAGATCACCTGGGGAATGGTCAAGTCCCTGTGCCAGGAGGCGACTGACATTGTACGGCGGCAGAATGCAGAACCAACTCCAGAGACCATCGTGGCTGTAGTTTTGTCCCAGATCACCTTTAATTCCTTGAAGACGATCATCTTGATGCTTTCCTTGCTTATGGGGGAGGGGTTCAAGCCGCTTCATTTGAGGCAGAAGATTTGATGCCTGGTGGAGACCTCTCTACCCGGCTGCACTACAACATCTGGGAAAGATTGGCGAACCTCATTAATCAGTCCGATTTTTGCCTGAGGCAGACCACCAATTCTGCCTCTCTTCTTAGTACTTGTCTCATCCCAGTGTGTCACTCCCTAGGCGTGCACATCAGGAACAGTGACTGGTTAGTGAAGCGGATATTTGGCCCGTTTCACAAGATCATGTACTCAAATATGCGCACTGGGGAACCCAGGTCACCAAAGTCCTACCGGCTGATGCGGCCACTCTGTACACTCCCCGAGTGGCGGTCAGCCTGAACTCAACTTGTGCTCGCATGACCGGCTGTTCCGCGGTCAAAGGGCCACATTACCGTTGCCTCGACCCCGGCAACAGCACTTGGACTTGCAATCACCGAATTAATAGGAGTTTAATTCACCGATCGCTGACCTGACAGGCAGTTCGGACAGAAAAAGGCAAAACATCACCAGGTGGTGATTTCGATAAACATGTAATGGATAATCTTGTCTCCGCAGAGACTCTGAGTCAAAGAGTCAATCTAGGCAGATGTTTACTCCCGATAGCAGAAGACAATGCATGTCCCTCTGGTAGTAAATTAGATAGATAAGGAACTTCCCCCTGATGAAGTCATCCCTAATGAATAACTTGTGTAATCTTAAAGCACAGACTTGGAGTTCTCCTGTCTTACTTGACCAGTCTCCTGCGGGACCTTCCGGCCCGTATCGGGCCCCGATCCAACAAAGGATATATAAATTTATATAAATATAAATATTTCCATATGCAAATAAACATACCGGTATATTTAAACTAGAAGACTGTTCAAAATTATCTACTTGCTGAAAAATCAGTGCCTTGTCATTAACGTAGCCAGTGCATTTTATAAATACAGTAAGCTGCTTTAAAACAAAAAATGGGATAACATAATTAACATAATTGATGCATTCCTCGACATTTCTTAAAGCGAAAATTACTTAAACTGAATTTCCCATAAGAATGCATTGAAAATCAAAATAGTGTATGTTAACCGAAATGTGGTTACCCATACGAATGCAATGAAAACCAATTAATCCGTCCCGGAAAAATTCTTTAAACTGAGTCACTATTTTCTATGGATTTCCTTTTGTTAGGCGATTTTTATGTTAACTAAGCCTTTTTGTTAACTGAGGTTCCACTGTATACCTTTTGAAATCAATACATTTCTTAAACACACATAATTTTGTCCAGGAAAATAGCCTTACAATAAAACACAATTTAGGGCCGGTATGTTCTGTTATACAGGAAATGACATATTGAAAGTAGAATCATCACATAATGTAGTCACAATTAGTAATAAAATTACCGTACCTTGTGTGGTGAAAAGTCAAGGTTATACTTGTCGAAGACACCCTGCAGCTCACTGTCAGGCAGAAGTTCCAGATCCAGAGCAAGAGTATCTGTGTAAGATGTTGATATTTGAGCCGTAGTATCAAGAACACACAGTACATTTGAATTAGAGGCTGTTTTGGATGGACTAGTGCTATGGGTTTCCAAATCAGTTTTGCTTTCTCTAGTAGTATCACTTATCTTCACCAGTATTGGAAGAATGTCTACAGAGGACAGACTGCTTTCCAGTTTTTTCTTGTTTTCTTCACACCTTACTATACCCTCTTTTAAACTGACATTCATAGAAAAAGGAACACTTTTCATTGTTTTTGTTTCAGGAGTGTTGTCCAAGGTTTGTTGAGCAGTACTTTTCTCTGATTTTGCTTCCAAGCTGGGTGTCAAATCGCATATGTTGAATTCTACACTAGACAGCAAATTTTCACTGTTTTCCTTGTGCTCAGTTGGCAGCATTAGAAGGTTGGGATCAAATGTGTCAATGGTGTTTTTTACTGGTGTTGCTCTCATTTCAGTTTCTTTAATCTTCTCTTTATTTTTGGTACAAGTAACATTTTTTCTGCTCTCAGATTGAAGGTCCCCATCAGGATCTGGGAAAAGCAGATTTCTTGTTGCAATAATTTGTTCACAATTTTGTTCAGAAAAATCAGTTTCCTTTTCCAGGTATACAGACTGAATAGTTGATGAATCTTTCCCAGAAACACCTTGGCCTTCAACAATGTGTGGCTTTCCAACATCTGTCTCTCTTCTACAAGGGCTGTTTTGCTCTGTAATTCTGTTACTACTTTGCACTACAGATTTCATATTTGTCTCCAGTGTGTGCCGAACTATGACATTTTCACCAACTGTGAAGCTGTGTTTAGAGTCTCCATGTTCAACATTTTCAGTATTATTACAAATGTTATTTTCACTAGCTGTGGAGCTGTGTTTAGGATCTCCATGTTCAACATTTTCAGTATTACTGAAAATGTTGTTTTCATCAACTGTGGAGCTGTGTTTAGAGTCTCCATATTCAAAATTTTCAGTATTATTACAAATGTTATTTTCACTAGCTGTGGAGCTGTGTTTAGGATCTCCATGTTCAACATTTTCAGTATTATTACAAATGTTATTTTCACTAGCTGTGGAGCTGTGTTTAGGATCTCCATGTTCAACATTTTCAGTATTATTGAAAATGTTATTTTCATCAACGGTGGAGCTGTGTTTAGCGTCTCCATATTCAAAATTTTCAGTATTATTACAAATGTTATTTTCACTAGCTGTGGGGCTGTGTTTAGGATCTCCATGTTCAACATTTTCAGTATTATTGAAAATGTTATTTTCACCAACTGAGGAGCTGTGTTTAGAGTCCCCATGTTGAAAATTGTCAGTGCTATTGCAAATGTTATTTTGGTCTTCAGTTTTCTCATTTTTATAGGGAATGAATAAGTCTGTTTCCCTGATATCAATACTTTCCTCTCTAGCTATACTACTTGTACCTACATAGTTGCTCTGTTTTTGTGATCCAATGGCCATGCATTCAACAGGACCCACATCTGCCCTGCTCTCATTTTGGCTCACTTCTTTTATATCATCTGCTCCTAAAACAATGTGAATAGTTTTGTTTTGTTCTATGTCCATGTCCACACTACTCAGATACTCTTCTTCATTCTGACTTCTTTTATTACAGCCAATGACTCGTTCTTCTGCCAACATAAAACTATTCTCATTAACAACTGGACAAGTAAATGACTTTAAAGACAACTGTCTCTTTTCAAGATCATCCATGCTTGCATTATCTGGTGTACACATAAAAAAGGAGTTAGTTTTTTCTGGAATTTTCTTTTCGCAGATGCTTGTTTGCAAATTTGATTTTGTTTCTAGTCCTTGATTTCCTTGAGTAGAGTCAAGTAACCCTACCTTGGGCTCATAATTGTCCAACCTTTTAATTCCATCCAAATCTTGCATTTGAACATTCAGTTTTTCATTAGATTCCTCACAAAGAATCCTTTTATCTTCAGGATCTTCTACATCTGTCTCTAATCTATGGCTCAGACATGGTCTTTCTGATGAAGCAACAGTATTCTGGATATTACCATTTGTCATGCCAGGTATATTTCTATCTATATGCTGACCCTAAAGAAGCAGTGAAAATTGTGCTGTAATATCAACAAGCAACATAAATATGTAGCATTTAACGCTTTGTATTTAATAAAGGGAAAATAGCAATTTATTTCAATTTAAATCTTTATATCTTTCCCTTCATTATTGTGAGTTAGTTTAGTATAGCAGATAGAGTGTCAGACTAAAATTTAACAGACCTAAATTTAATTACCTTTCAGCCATGGAAACTCACTGGGGTTGGCAATACTGTAGTAAAAACTACATTTTGAACATCTCACTTATCTCCAAAACCTCATTATGTTTGCCATAAGGTGGAAGAAACTTGACAACATATAAGAGTAACAAATTTCATTATTAAAACTTCCAGGTTTTGATTAACTGCTAATTTACCAAATTCCCATAGAATCAACAGACCTATTATAGCTGGAAATAATAAATGGGTTTAAGCCAGTACAAAATTTTCTCCTCAGAGGTGTATCTACCTCTATCTTGCACCTTTCTTTTGTCTAGGCATTTTAGTTCTGCATTTTGTCTCAGCACTGTATTTACTTTTTATGATGCTTTGTAATCTTGATATTTCTGATTTTATTTTGTATTCTTTCTGAACAAGTAGTTAATATTTCCTATTGTACCATTGTATTTTATCTTTAGTGTAAAGATGAACGGCGAAATTTTATTTTGAATGTCAGGATGGATGGATGTTAAATAAATACAATATTCTAAATATACAATTTGTCTTTTAAAATCACAGATAGTTTTGATAAAAAAGAGTTTGCATAACTATCCAGATTGCACAGATTTCAATTTTCATATATTTAATATAAATGTATTATTTCTTCTGCTTCTATTTTTGCATAAAATTTTGATTTATTTTACTAGATTTCACAACATGCTTGGAAGACCAAAATAATATGCTCACAATATGATAGCTTATTTATCTATGTTCTATATTACCTTATGTTATTATAACCTATTTTTTAAATTAACTTAATCTTCACTTCTCACGAATTCTAATGATGTTTAAAAACATTCAAAAGTGCATATATCTACAGGTCAGATTAGATTACTGTACTTATCAATTACATCTTTGAGAAAATAATTTCTTATTTCAAATATATTAAACCTGAGTTTATAAATATTTCTTAAGCATCTATTAGATTGTTATTTTTACACTTCTCACAATATCATCTTGTCCATTAGTTTTCAGGCACTGACAAATAAGAACTATCCTAATTATACCTCTGACCTTGACTGATAAAGCAATAATGTTTTACAACCAAGCATTATCTTAGGGATTGCTTGGAGTGAAACCTCTAATCACTTCACCTAATGATCCCATTTGAGAATGGACAGACCCTTCACTTCACTTCCATTACATTACTAGATAACATGACCTTTAAATCAAGTCTTCTTTGCCCACATTTTTCTTCCTGATTTTTCCATAACATCCATATATAGTTACTGTGTGGATTACATATCACCAAACAGTAACAAGAATGTAGTTCTCCTGGGGATGATATGTTTATTCAATGTTACATTAATGATTTATGCT
This sequence comes from Bradypodion pumilum, assembly GCA_035047305.1. Classification (NCBI taxonomy): domain Eukaryota; kingdom Metazoa; phylum Chordata; class Lepidosauria; order Squamata; family Chamaeleonidae; genus Bradypodion; species Bradypodion pumilum. The sequence continues at coordinate 208,448,850 of JAWDJD010000002.1, forward strand.
TTTCCTTTTACATATTTTTTTGCAGTGAGTTTGAAAAAATTCAATCAGCCAGATAAAACTAATCAAGAAAGGCCTTTGCCCCTTTAAAAATAACCAAGATTTTCATAATGTACTTACTCTAGAAGACAGGATTTAATTATCTAAGTAAAGAATTGTACAGAACAACTATAAACTGGTATTTGTGCTTATTGTTACCCAAAATATATCATAATCCAGACTTTGAATTTTTTCCTCTCATATCTGCTCATAAAAAGCATTTATTTAAATGACATACAGTGTTACCTTGGATAAAGTCCGATTTGGATAAAGTCTGATTCAGATAAAATCGCGGTTTTCATGCACATGTGATGCATCGCATAAAGTCCATTTTTGGACATTATCCGATGCATCGCCCATTTGATTCGGATAAAGTCCAAAATCAGATAAAGTCCAAACTTGTGGAACAGAGTTTGGACTTTATACGAGGTTCTGCTGTATGTCATATATTACATTATTTTGTGGACAAATATTGGCTGGTCATTAGAGGCAAGTAGCACTCATACCTGTTTTGTCCAAACTGTTGTAGCTTTCTCAGAATTCCTGTCATGCCTTTCAGCCAATGGCTTTGTTGGTTTTTTAAACACTGATACCAACTTCTCTCCCTATAATCAACAATAAGATAAGGAAGTATGCTATTCACAAGGAGTGGTAAACTTTTTTTCTGAAGGTTGAATTCCATAAGTGTTCATTTGTTGGTAGTAGAAGTGGGCGGGTTTAAGGCAGGAGTGGACAAGGACAAAACCCCAAATATAGGCACTGCATGTTATTGTTCTCTGATCCCTACACCATGTGGAGAGACTAATACCCATCTCTCCACATTTTCCCCTTGTAGCAGCCTGCTGGGCAAGGCATTTATTGTAGAGGATTTTTTAAATTAGGCCAAAGGACACATGAGGTCAGGCTAAAGACCAGATTCCCCATCACTGCTACATAATCTGTCAACAACTTCTAAAATTAAGGAGAAATGCATCAAGAGAAAAGATATAGTTACTGGGAGATGTAGCTTTAAAATGCATTGGCTTGGATAGCAAGCTGCCCTTCTGTCAGTGGAAATGATACTGATGCAAGAAATAATCCTGCTGGCAAAAGGGAGGGTGTGTGTGTTCCTGCTTCCTCCTACAGTTGTCAGTGCTTCCCATGCCTTCCAATTTTCTGAAACTGGTTTACAGGATTCAAGACAACCAAGGCTAACAGTGAATGAATTGTATCATCTTCAATTTCACCTGCTAGTGTAACTAAGCTCGGGACTCTAGCCCGGGGTGCCCAAACTTTTTGGGCTGCGGGCCGGTCACGTGGTTTAGGGGGCAGGTCACTATGGTACAGGAGCCGGAGCCGGCCCCCAACGTCAATTCATCTGGTCTGCAAAGCCCTTGTCGCTCCCGGAAGCGGAAGTAAGGCGCGTCCGTATGGGTGCATTTTACTTCCACTTCCGGGAGTGATGACGGCTTTGTGGGCCAGATGAAGTGGCATCGGGGGCTGGATCTGGGCCCCGGGCTGTAGTTTGGGCACCCCTGCACTAGCCTATTATTCCGGAACAAGTCAGGAGTTCTAAAACAAAACAGGGTTCACATTTCTGCCTTATAAAAACTAAGACAGCAAAGCCCAAATCCCCAGATCAGATGATACATTCAACCAACCATTCCTGATTTATTTAGCTTATCCAATAGCTAGCAGATGAAGCCAAGTAAGAGTGAACAGCTCTGTTAGTGTCTCCCAAGTCCTTGCTGACTTTCTGCCTCCATTGGGCTTGTGATATTGGGCAAGATGGACTCCTTTGGGTGTGCAAGACGACCACCTCACACATACCTATTTCTTTTAGAATGATTCATAGCTCTTCTTGTTCCACATAGTCAAATCTTAACCTATAAAACCAAGTGTTCACCGTTGGAATTGGCTATACGTTGCTATGCGTCGCCCTACTGACCCGCACCCTTCCTTCGTGCGCACGGCCGAATTGCCTACGCAGGTCAACGAAGGATTTAAAAATCCGGCACGGGGGCCTCAGCCCCACAAACGGCAAGAAAGGGAAAGAACTTCACGTCCCAACAGTCACTGCGCCGCGGCGTGCCAGAGCCAATCAGGCTGAGAGGCTCTGGCACGGCGCAGCGTTCGGACACGCGCCGCAGCCAATCAAAAGAAAAGCATTTTAAAAAAACGCATCACAAACACAAAGCACCAACCTATTACTACAAGCCCCAGCGTCCTGCGCGCCATTAGCGCGCAGAACGAGGAGGCAGCCGGCGTGCGAAAACAAAACTTAAAGAAAGCCGGCTCCGCCGCCATTCATCCCCACGGGCGAGCCAGCATGGCCCGTGGGGGAAGAAAATGAAACAAACCCGCCGCCCCTGCTCTTCCGTTCGAAGAGCCAGCGGCGCGTGAAAAAAAATACAAACAAAAAAACCCCACAACTCCCCTTCTTCACCACGGGCCAGCAAGTATGGCCCACAGAGGAAAAATAAACCTCGGCCGCCGCTGCCCTTCCATTCGAAGGGCCAGCCACCGCGCCAAAAATAAAAACAAACCACCCACCAACCCTCCCCCGCAACTGCCCTTCTTCCCAACGGACAAACAAGCATGGCCCGTGGGAACGAAAGGCACCCTCCCCGCAACAACGCACCCTTCCCAAGGGCCATCCAGCATGGCCCATGGGATCAAAAGGCACCCCCGGCCGCAAGTTCCCTTCCTAACCACGGGCAACCAAGCATGGCCCATGGGAAGAAAAGGCACCCCCGCTGCAAGTGCCCTACTTTCCCACGGGCCACCAAGCATGGCCCGTGAGAACAAAAGGCACCCCCCCCCTAAAAAAAGAACGCACCAAAAAACAAATCAAAACCATTCAAAAACAGAAATCTAACCTTTAAAAAATAAACACAAACAAAGACAGGAAAACATACAACAAAAGACAACAGGCCCCCCCCAACAAAAACTCAACTCCCCCCAAATAAATAAATAAATAAATCAGAGTGCTTACCATGAAGACGTCTTCACTTCATGGCGACAGGAACTCGAATGACCAAAATAAAGGAAGTAACACTTACCGGAACTGAAACCCAGAAGACAAGAGGAGAATGGAAGAGAGGAAACAAAGTTCACCACCGCCACCCAGAGGCCAAAAGAAAAACGAGTAGAGGATGCATTCATGATGTGCTAAATGAGGAGTTCTCAACCTTTTCAAGTTGAGAGCCAGGACACACTCCCTCAGACAGCTTTGGGGGCCGGATGGCCATTTTGCCCTTCCTCCACCACATGGCCCTTCCAGGTGTGGTGCAGGAGTGTGGAGCACATGATAGATAAAGATAAATTCATAATTCCAAAATGCAGAAAATAAGTTTGCAAAACATTCCAAAATATACACACTACTCTCAAAAAATAAAAAATTACATAAATCACTTTAACACCAAATTAAATATAAAATTAAAAAAATTAAAAATTAAATTTGTATGAACAAAAATAAAATAAAAAGTCCGCCACAGCCGGACCCAGCGCAAATAAGCCACAAATTCAAAAAAACTTTAAAAACCATTAAACACAGCCCAGCACCATTTGTACAGGAAAACAAAAAAAAAACCTTACCTGTCCAAAACATTTAAAAAATGCACGGCATTTTTTTTATTAAAAAAAAACCCAAAAAAAGCCCGGCAATGCCGGGCAACCCATGCTAGTTTATGATATGCCTGAAGTATTCTTGCCCATTATGGGTTGGAGATCTTTTATTATTTGTGTTGGAAGTCTCTGTTTAGGACTGAAAGTGACAACCGGGGGTGTTCAGTTGTTTTCCCTTCTGGGCCAAACATGCTGGCTCGTTGGCTGTATAAAGCACACTGATTTCTTCCTACAATTCTTTTGTTTTTCTTCTTCTTCCGTGTCTCAGCCAGATGTGAAACTGCCAAAATGAAGACACCGTTTGGTGAATTCATTCTGCAGTTCCTTTCACCTGACCTAGTGTGAGAAAGATTAGTCAGCCACACAAGGTTGCCGTTACCAGGATATGCCTGATTGTGGCTCAAAAATGCCACAATCTTCAAGAAGGCTCTTTCCATGTATGATCAAAATAGAGTTGCAATATGACCTCTGCCACCTCTTTTCTATACCCAGCTTGAACAGCTAGCATTTCTTACTCTAATAATAATAATTTCATGACAGAAATTATTCTGGGTTGAAAGGATTTTTGCTGGAGAAATTCCACTCAGGGGATGCCCAAAATGAGGCTCCTTTCATCTCCCCAAGATATTTTCCCACTGAAGTGGTCCCTATTTATCTACTTTCAATTTCTTCCATTTCTTGTCAAGATTTTGTTAGAACCATTCTTTATAGTTTCTCGGATGCTCTATTGGTATCCCATAAACTCATGGCAATTTATTTCCTCCAGATGTTTGGAAAGTAACTTGCACTTCATTTCCTAAAATTGAAGGTTCTTCATCAAAATATTTTTTTTGAAGAAATCTGTCACCTTGCAGACAGAAGAAGTAGACCGTAATGTATGAATGCTCACAGTGAAATAAATTTGTTAATTTTAAAAATGCCACAAATACTTGTTTTCATTTTGTTTCTGCTGTTATTTCATAAAGAAGATACTGGCTAGATTACTGTTAGTCAGGAATGAGGTAAGGCAACTGCAAAGTTGGTCACTCAGTTACTATTCAGACTGATTGTGCAACGTGATTGAAGTTACCATTTGGCATAATGTAGAGTTATACTCAGTGAGGAAATTCATATTTTTTACTACCTACTCTGTGGGTGTGGCATGGTGGGTGTGGCCAGAGGGAAAGCCCTGCATTGCATCTGAATTAGGACTACTTTACTGTATTTAAAAACTTGGATGGGAGAGGCCAGCCAGAATTTCTGCTACCGGTTCTGGGGAACTGGGGCAAACCTGCTAAATCCCACCACTGGTTATACAGTACTCACATAACTCCAAGAGGATTTCAGCATTTTTAGCTCTAAAATTATTTAAGCCTATCAAGAAGGGCCCTTAATTGTCCATGTGCATGTTGCTAACAATGTTAGTGGGGCTGCATTTTTAGTCCTGCCTCCGAATAGTCCTGCCCCTTCTGCCCCTGCTGCTGACACCAGATTTAGCGTAATGTCTTTTCCTAGTCTAAGGCAGCAAGCCTCTTCACAGAACATGGAACCCTGATTTATGCAGGACTCAATTAAGTCATACAGAAGCCTACATGAGGAAAGAAGGGTTCTTGCTTCAGACATTATGTGGCATAAGATATAACAGGTGAGGTAAAAGACAGACAGGCCTGAACATTCTGCATCTTTCACATAGTCTGCATGAATAGTATATAAGAATTCTATTCAACAGAGCCCTTCAGGCTATTTATACATTCCATATTTAAAATGATGAGTTGTAAATCGTAAAAAAAGATACAATACAATGGATTTAGCTGGTTCTCTAAACCAGCTGATAACATGGCTTAAAAAACCCCTGTAATGATCAAAATCCTGTAATGATCAAAATCCTGTGTGCAAGAACATAAGATTAAAAATTAAAAATTTTAATGAACTAATTTGTCCAGTAAAAAGGTACCATCTCAGTGCTTCTCATATTATCTTACTAAGGGATTCATTGAGAATCAGTCCTTTCAGTGAACAAAGGAGTTGTAAGATTATGCTAGTTAGCTTTCTACATCTATTGTCCTGTGTTCTGAAGACTTTGCATATGTATGGGCATCCATACATCTGTATAACATCTTCAAAAGGCTCCTGAAAGGTATAGTAGGTGAGAATGTGAATCACAAACTGGCTAGTGCAATTCTGCAAGCTCCTTGCACACTTGAAAAGGAAAGTTACGTATGTTTATTAAGAAGTATGTACCTCTTATTGTATTCAATGAGGCATATTCCCTAGTAATTGGGCTCAGGATTACTGCCTGAATGAAGCACAATTTTGTATGTATGCAGAGTACAATACTGTATATGTCCACCAGATGATTCTTGCTACATATCAATTCAATTTGATGTTCCTCAGATTTATATCATACAGGTTTGAATCTGCTCAAGTCATATGTCCACACAACAAAAACAACAAAAATACAAATGGAAATCTATATACTATAGATAGAATTTGGAAGAAGGCATTCATTAGTTTATTACATCTCTAATGCTACATAATGGGGGAAATTGTCTGGACAGTGTAAATCCCCCTCCCCAAAAGGAAAGTTTAATATAAAGTGCCACTATACTATACAGTTAAATTTAGCATTGAGGGGAAATTAGCAACAATAGCCTGTTATAGCAAAAACAACAGAGTATTTGGCATCATAAAGAGTAATTTAATTTATCTAGCACTAGCTTTTTTTTGTGCTTCATTCAGGCAGTAATCCTGAGCACAATTACTAGGGAATATGCCTCATTGAATACAGTAAGAGGTACATACTTCTTAATAAACATATGTAAGAGATGGGAATACCAGAACATCTTACATGCCTTATGAGAAATCTGTACATGATCCAAGAAGCAGTTAGGACAGAACATGGAATGATGGAGTGGTTTGGAATAGGAAAAGGAGTAAGACAAGGCTGTATCTTATCACCCTGTTTATTCAACCTATACACAGAGCACATAATGTGCCAAGCAGGGATGAAGGAATCACAACATGGGATCAAAATTGCGGGGAGAAACATCAACAATTTGAGATATGCAGATGATACCACTCTAATGGCAGAAAGTGAGGAAGACCTAAAGAAGCTCCTGATTAGGTTGAAGGAAGAGAGTGCAAAAGCTGGCTTGAGACTCAACATCAAGAAAACCAAGATAATTGCAACATGCCCTATCAGTCCCTGGAAAATAGATGGGGAACAAGTAGAAGCAGTGACAGATTTTACTTTCTTAGTATCAAAGATCACTGCAGATGGAGATTGCAACCATGAAATAAAAAGGCGACTGATTCTTGGAAGACAAGCTATGAGAAACCTGGGGAACATAGTGAAAAGTAGAGACATCACCCTACAAACAAAGGTCTGCATAGTCAAAGCAGTGTTATTCCCGATGGTAATGTATGATTGTGAGAGCTGGACCATAAAGAAAGCTGAGCACAGAAGAATAGATGCCTTTGAAATGTGGTGTTGGAGGCGGGTTTTGAGAGTACCCTGGACAGCGAGGAGAACAAACAAGTCAATCTTAGAAGAAATCAAACCAGACTGCTCCTTGGAAGGTCAAATAGTAAAGATGAAGCTGAAGTACTTTGGTCATCAAATGAGAAGAGAGGATTCACTTGAAAAAGCCTTAATGCTGGAAAAGATGGAGGGCAGAAGAAGAAGGGGGTGACCAAAGATTAGATGGCTAGATGGTATCATAGATGTAATGGGCACAGAGCTGGGCGGGTTGAGGAAGATGGTGGAGGACAGATTTGCCTGGAGGACAATAGTCCATGGGGTCGCAAAGGGTTGGAATCGACTGTGCGACTGAACAACAACAAGCTTTTTTTTTTCAGACTGTCCTGCACCCACTTCCTGAGAGGTATCTTAAATCCATGAAAAATTATGCAAAATAAAACTAATTAATCCTTAAGATTCAACAAGACTCTATGTTGTTTTGAAATCTATTAGTTCAAAAATAATGCATTGTTTTTGAAATGCATTATTAACATTTATTTCACATTAAAGTTTAGAAAACACTTACCTTATCCTTCCTCTGAAAAGATGCTTTGATACCATCTTCTAGAAGTTTGCTGAGAGAAAACAATATAGCCTTAAGTTTTAGGAACATCAAGTTAGAAACTGAAATAACTCTAGGAAATTTCGGCTACAATGAAAACTACAGGATCTCAGTCCAATATTTCCACAACAACTGCCACCTCAACTTCTTGATCCCACCAAATCACATTTCAATGATTTCACATAATTAGTTAACAAACACTAATTACCTTGCATTTAGATCCATTACCAATTTTTCTCTTTCAGTATTTCCTTTACATTCTTGATTTGTTTCTTCTGCAGTAGCTTTTGAAAGACATTTATTAGTCTGAACAGTTAATACTGACGCTTTTTGCTCATTGTCTTCTGTCACTTGGGCTTTGCTCCTAAGGACCTTTTTTGCTTTGGAAGTGTTGAGCTCTCCGTTTCCTTCTTCTAAAGGCAAAAAATAAAAACAAACAAACAACAACAACAACACACACACACACACATGACTCCCCATGAACAATCAAATTGGTTAAGTTTCATGAAAATTTAATAAATAATGTTCATTTACAGTCACTTAAAATCAACAGCTGAAATTTTCTGAAATTAGGAAATCTAACATGGAAACATATAAAAGTATTTTGATGTGTATTAATTAGAAAGGCATGTCAAATACTGTAGTAAAAAACCCCATTACTGTATGTCTGTTTCTTGTGACTAAGGAATTATGGTATATAATATATAAAATTTCCACTTTTATGTATATAATGTATATGAGAAAAGCCATGAAATTGTACATGTCTCTATTACTTTTCTATTAAATCCTACTGAAATTAATGATACAGTATTGATGAAATTGGGACAGAGGATATCCTGATCTTTAAAACACAATCTAAAATTTAATTGCTACAAGTTTTTCTAGGGTATTTTTTTTACTTAATGTCTATCATTGCCTTTCTCTCCTTAATAGGACAAATTTGTATTTTGTGATCCACAATATTAAAAACTCTGAATGTTTCACTTATTTTGTGGTTACACATCAGTGCACTATGTAATTACATTCATATGTTGATGTTTACTATTACTGATTTCAAAAACTAATTAGCTTCCCAGGAGAAAATAGACTATAAATGATACATTCCAATGAAAAGTTTTATCATACCTAATCTTTTTCTTTAAATTGTACTAAAATATGTGGCAAGGATACTTTCAAATATGACATTTAGGACAAAAACAAATGCATAGACAAGACAACTGTACATTTGTTGTTGTTCAGTTGCACAGTCGATTCCGACCCTTTGCGACCCCATGAACCATTGTCCTCCAGGCGCCTCTGTCCTCCACCATCCTCCTCATCCCTCCCAACTCTGTGCCTCCTGCATCTACACCATCTAGCCATCTCATCTTTGGCCTCCACCTTCTTCTTTTGTCCTCCACCTTTCCCAGCATCAAGGCCTTCTCAAGTGAATCCTCCTTTCTCATTTGATGTCCAAAGTACTTCATCTTCATCTTTACTATTTGACCTTCTAATGAGCAGTCAGGGTTGATTTCTTCTAAGATTGCCCTATTTGTTCTCCTCACTGTCCAGGGGACTCTCAAAACTCTCCTCCAGCACCACATTGCACACTGACCAGTGAACTCAACAGTAATTCAGAGTAATAACGAACTGGACTATGATTCAGATTTCTCTCCTGAAGAAGGTAGACTGGCTTGCAATTAAAGACACTCTTTTATATTCTTTAAGAGTGTCATCTAAAATCTCTTTATTAGTTAGTATTAAAAATGCATGAAATTGTGGGGAACTTTCACATCTCCACATCAAGACAAAATGTTAAACAAAGGGGGAAATACTTTCTTTCTGAAGTCATGAAGATTATAGGATTAAAACATGGAAAAAAGAAATAAAGTTGCAAAGTAAAATGATATAGTCTCTGCTATGTGCCATGCAAGTTCCAGATTTTATTTATTTCTTCATTCATATCAGAGTGTTATAATTATGGATGCATATAGGTAAAAATCAAAACAAATTAAATGTTAAAATAATTAGATTTTTTGGGCAGAAGTGGGCTATTTCAACAGCATCTCCACATTCCCAGAAAGTTTGTCCTATTTCCAGTAGACCTATTTTATTTATTCTAGCCAGAAATATTTCTTGTTTGGAGATACTCTTCAGCATTCATCTATTTAGCAAGGGGATTGTTTCTGTTTTCCATAACTTTAGCCTAGCTTCTTCTGGTTTAATATTTAGAGCCTGAGAACTTTCCCTTGGTTTTAGCCATCGTCCAGGGCAGCTTTCCGCAAGCTTTCAGGACATGATGCCTGAAAAAGGCCACATCTTAAATCAAAATATAATAAAATTATTAACCTACTGATTTAGCTGAAAAATAACATTGAAGAAATGTTAACTTAGAATGTAATCCATTTTGGAATAATATTATACTGTGGAATACTTTAACTAAACATTTCGTTCTTTCTTCATTCATATCATTGTTACACAGGGAAGGATGAAGGTCACCAAGTGGATCAAATCCCACTTGAATCCATCTTGATGGAGGGCAGCAGCTTCATCAATCCTGGCCTGGGGCTGAGGAGGACTTTGCATGCCAAAAGGGCTCAGGACCAGAAAGTGACTCATGGAGCTGAATCAGTGGTACAGGTGTCACGCTGCTATACAGAAGGCAGATGAAAGGCTACAGCATTATATTCGCAGGAAAGTCCTCATGGCTGATCGCCATGATTATCTCAAATATTCAGAATCAGATACAGCACAAGAAGAAGAAGGGTTGAAAACTAATTTTGGAAACTGACAAAGTTAAAAAGGCATTGAATGCCAAATCGGGTGGATTTACTGAATTGTTGAATGGAAAGAAGCCCTCGGAAAAAGAGGGGTTGTCTTAAGGTGCTAGACCAGGGGTTCCCAATCTACAGCTCATGGGCTGGATCCGGCCCATGGACCAAATTGCCGCTGATGCTGGAGGTGCCCTGACGTCACTGGAAGTGCCGAAATCACCGTGTTTTCGCACCGAAACGCCGCGAAAATGCGGCAAAAAAGTCAAAAAGGCTCAAAAATATTCCTCCCTTGCTCCCTCCTCCAAGGGAAGCAGTGGAGGTAGCAAAACACCTAGAAACATGGCGCAAATGCATGAGCCGCTACCAGGAAGAACCAGGTGACCGGCCCCTCAGCTGACTGAGGGTGTGTGGTCAGGCCTCTAGCAGGAAAAGGTTGGGAACCCCTGTGCTAGACATTCATTTTCGTTCTTTTACAGAATTTTGGTCTTGACTGGTTAAAGTAGGTGCATTTCTTGTTATGATATAAATAAAGCAAAGCATGCCAAAATCTGTAGTCAAATGAAATCTTCAATAGATCCACAATTCTAGTTGGGTGATCCTAATAAAGATCCTACCTGTCTGGATTGTGGCGTTTTTCTTATGGACCATCATAGATTACTTAATTTTAATTACAAAATTGAATAAGATAAATAAAATGGCAGAAAGCGTTGGTGTTTCAAAGCAGCTGGAGTTAGGACTGGATGCCTTTTAAACATTCTTACCACAATTTTCTTTGACTTTATACAGACTGGAAAGAGTTGTCCTCACATATTACAATCAGATATTAACATTTTATTAGGGCTTCAAAGAGGTTACAAAAATTATTAAAATACTGTATCTTATCTGAAGAGGGAAAAAATGTCAATTGTATTACCTGGAGTGTGTACCTTTCTCTTTTTACTCATCTTAGTGGTTGGGTAAATCTAAAAAAGAAATAGCCTGGTGAACGTTTTGTTTGCGTAAAACCATAATGATTTAGTATATTTTATTAAATGTGTCATGACACTTCTGAGGCATAATTTTTTTAAAATTGCAATCATTTCTGTTATGATAAATTCACTATTGTAGTGTAAGGGGGGGGGAGATCTGATTTATCATTTCCTTTAACTGAAGCTGCAAAGAATTTAGGTAAAGATAAAGGTCACCCTTGCTTGAAAACCAGTCGTATCCAACTCTAGGGTTCAGTGCTCATCTCTGTTTATAGCCAAAGAGCCAGCACTGTCTGCATTTGCAGACATTTCCATGGATATATGGCAGGCATGACTAGACACCAGAGTGCACAGAATGTTGTTTACCTTCCCACCAAAGTGTTACCTGTTTATCTACTTGCAATTTCTTGCTTTTGAACTGCTAGGTTGGCAGGAACTGGGACAGAGACGGGAGCTCACTCCATCGTGCAGTACACAGGTCTCAAACTCCGACCTTCCAGTCTTCAAGTTCAGTGTCTGAACCACTAAGCCACCACAAAGAATTTAGGGGACTCCTAAACTCAAGCATATCACAAGTTTTAATTTCTTGAGAGGAAGAAAGAAAAACTATAATAGTACCTGTTGCAGGTGTGTGTCTTTTTCTGCTAAATAGTATCAGTGGGCGCTAACTGTCCGTTTTGAAATATGTTTATTTAGAATACTGCTAAGCTAAGTAGTTTAAAGCATATCAGAGAATAAACAAAACAATGCTGTAGCATTTTGAGGACTTTGAAGACTAACTGAACATGGGAATGAGACTTCATGGCATCAATTTGTACACATCAGGTACAGAGTGATCTGTTAGCAGATAAGTATACAGATAAGTATACAAATCAATATATGGCTTTATACAACTGGTAATGGCAGATGTATAAATGGCAGATCCTAAAACCTGGGTGCAAGGAAGGAAAAGGCAGAGAAAGATCTAGGCCTCAACTGACCAGTTACCATCCAGAGGCCTTGGGGGGAGGTGAGTGAAGAATCGGCCCCTCCCCCCACCCCATCCTAAAACGTGGGTGCAAAGAAGGAAAAGGCAGAGAAGGACACAGGAAGGAAAAGGCAGAGAAGGACGCAGGCCCCAACTGCCCAGTAACCATCCAGAGGCCCACGGGAGTCCTCCTAGAGTAGCAACACCCCAGAGGGCAAAGAGGAAGGGCCGCGCTGACACTACAGACACTGCAGACACAGGAGACCCTCGACCACCCCCAGAAGACACCATCCGTAGCCACCATCACAGTGAGGCCTGAGTTGGCGCCTTTAACCAACTTTCCGCAGCCCAAGGGAGGCGAGAGCTGCTGCATGCATGCAAGGGATCAGTAATCGAACTGAAATAATATAGTTGACTGAACATAGATGACTTATAGCAACTGACATAGTGATTGTGTCACTGTGTCAGTTTAGAGCTGGCTGACATCAGTTCTAAATTGATACTGTGTTCTAAACTGTGATAATATGCATGATGATGTTACCTTGTTTTAAACTGTGATAATATGTATGATGGGGGGGGGGGGGGACGGCGTAGAAACCGGCAAAGCACGCCAGGGAGTTTGCCAAGAAAACCCTATTGACCAAAGCAAAGGCAAAACAAAGGGACAAATCAGAGGAAACAGGAAGGATGCTCAGCACATTAGATGGACAGAAAGGGATGGGCAGGAAAGGGGGAGGAGAAATACAGTGTTGTAAGGAACAATATTGCATAGGGACATGGAATGTAAGATCTATGAACCAAGGAAAGCTGGAAGTGGTAAAAAAGGAAATGGAAAGAATAAGTATTACATCTTGGGAATCAGTGAGCTAAAATGGACAGGTATGGGCGAATTCAGCTCTGGAAACCATCATATCTACTACTGTGGACAAGAAAACCTCAGAAGAAATGGAGTGGCCATAATTGTAAATAAAAGAGTGAGAAAAGCAGTAATGGGATACAATCTCAAAAATGATAGAATGATGTCAGTCAGACTACAAGGCAAACCATTTAATATCACTGTAATCCAAATATATGCACCAACTACCAGTGCAGATCAAGCCACAGTAGACCAGTTCTATGAGGACCTACAACATCTTATAGAATAGACACCAAGAAACGATGTCCACATTATCTTAGGAGACTGGAATGCAAAAGTAGGAAATCAAAAAGTGGACGGAATAACAGGCAAGTTTGGTCTGGGAACACAAAACGAAGCAGGGCAAAGACTGATAGAGTTCTGCCAAGATAACACACTAGTCATAGCAAACACCCTTTTCCAGCAACACAAGAGGAGACTCTACACATGGACATCACCAGATGGCCAACATCGAAACCAAATTGACTACATACTCTGCAGCCAAAGATGGAGAACCTCCATACAGTCAGCAAAAACAAGACCTGGAGCGGACTGTGGCTCAGATCACAATCTACTGATTGCAAAATTCAGGCTCAGACTGAAGAAAATAGGGAAAACGAATAGGCCGGATAGATATGATCTAGACAACATACCCAAGGAATACACGGTGGAGGTGAGGAACAGATTCAATGGTCTGGACCAGATAGACAGAGTACCAGAGGAATTATGGACAGAGATGAGAGACATTATGCAGGAGGCAGCAAGGAAAACTATACCAAAAGAAAAGAAGCGCAAGAAAGCAAAGTGGTTGTCGGATGAGGCTCTTAAAATAGCAGAGGAAAGAAGGAACGCAAAAGGCAAAGGAGAAAGGAAAAAATACAATCACTTAAATAAAGAATTTCAAAGAAAAGCAAGGAGAGATAAGGAAAGCTACCTAAATGAACAGTGCAAAGAAATAGAGGAAAACAACACAAGAGGCAGGACTAGAGATCTCTTTAAAAAAATTGGGGAAGTCAAGGGAACGTTCAAAGCAAAAATGATCACGATAAAAGACAAAGATGGCAAAGAGTTAGCGGATGCAGAAGAGATAAAGAAAAGATGGAAAGAGTACACAGAGGAACTTTACAAAAAAGACCTAAACACCGCGGATAATAACAATGAGGGGGAAATTGAACTTAAACCAGACATCCTAGAGAGTGAAGTCAGAAAGGCCCTAAAAAGCACGGCAAACAACAAAGCCAGTGGATATGATGGTATCCCAGTTGAATTCTTCAAAGCCCTAAAAGATGATGGAATCAAGCTACTACATGCTATATGCCAGCAGATTTGGAAAACGAAACAGTGGCCACAGGATTGGAAAAGATCAGTATATGTCCCAATCCCAAAAAAGGGCAATGCCAAAGAATGTTCAAATTATCGAACAATTGCGCTCATCCCACAAGCTAGCAAGGTGATGCTCAAGATAATGCAGGATAGACTACAGCAGCATGTAGAAAGAGAACTACCAGAGGTGCAGGCTGGATTCAGAAGAGGCAGGGGGACCAGAGATCACATTGCCAACATACGCTGGATCATGGAGAAAACAAAGGAATACCAGAAACAAGCTTACTTCTGTTTCATTGACTACACCAAGGCCTTTGATTGTGTGGACCACAACAAAATGTGGCAAGTAATTAAAGAGATGGGAATACCAGAACACCTCATATGTCTCATGAGAAACCTGTACATGAGTCAAGAGGCAACAGTTAGGACAGAGTATGGAATGACGGAGTGGTTTGGAATAGGAAAAGGAGTAAGACAAGGCTGCATTCTGTCACCCTGCTTATTCAACTTATACACAGAGCACATAATGCGCAATGCAGGGATGGAGGAATCACCATATGGGATCAAAATTGCTGGGAGAAACATCAACAATTTGAGATATGCAGATGATACCACCCTAATGGCAGAAAGTGAAGAAGACCTAAAGAAGCTCCTCATTAGGTTGAAAGAAGAGAGTGCAAAAGCTGGCCTGAGACTCAATATCAAGAAAACCAAGATAATGGCAACAGGCGCTATAAGTCCCTGGAAAATAGATGGGGAAGAAGTAGAAGCAGTAACAGATTTTACTTTCTTAGGATCCAAGATCTCTGCAGATGGGGATTGCAGCCATGAAATAAAAAGGCGACTGATTCTTGGGAGACAAGCTATGAAAAACCTGGGGAACATAGTGAAAAGTAGAGATATCTCACTGCAAACAAAGGTCCGCATAGTCAAAGCAATGGTATTTCCGGTGGTAATGTATGGCTGTGAGAGCTGGACCATTAGAAAGGCTGAGCGAAGAAAAATAGATGCCTTTGAGATGTGGTGCTGGAGGAGAGTTTTGAGAGTCCCCTGGACAGCGAGGAGAACAAATAGGTCAATATTAGAAGAGATTAGCCCTGAGTGCTCCTTAGAAGGACAAATAACAAAGATGAAGTTGAAGTATTTTGGACATCAAATGAGAAGAGAGGAGTCACTTGAGAAGGCCTTGATGCTGGGGAAGGTGGAGGGCAAAAGAAGAAGGGGACGGCCAAAGATGAGATGGCTAGATGGTATTGTAGACACAATGGGCACGGGGCTGTGTGGACTAAGGAGGATGGTGGAGGACAGAGGTGCCTGGAGAGCGATGGTCCATAGGGTCGCAAAGAGTTGGAATCGACTGTGCAACTGAACAACAATGGCAGATGATCTTTGGTTGTTATTCGGATTAGTTGTGAATACAAAAGGTGGATACAAAACAAACACCTGCCTTTGACTATTTGCTAATGAGTTTAACCTTCAGCATCTATTGACAATTGTGAGTTCATCCTTTGTTCTGAGACAGCCGAATAACAAGAGCTCATCTGCCATTACCATTCAAAGTGCTACAACATTTTTTGTTTTGTTTATTCTCTGATATGCTTGAAACACAGACAGACTAACCAGGATACTATTCCAAAAAATTCAACTCAGTAGTTTGGTCTCTCCCAAGTACACACACAATCCAAGCTTATACAGTACTTGTTTCCTTTGAAGAAAGACTCTAATCATCTCATAAAAGTTCCTCAGTTTATGCTTGTATTCAAAATGTTTATTATCTAAGGCTAAGCTAAAGTAAAATGTTGTAATATAGGTAATTATTCCAATCAGTAGTAGTACTATGTAGGAAGATGGACTTAGTTTGACTCACACACTGAAGGAGTTTTGCTCCATTCTACATAAAAACCGCCTTTTATAACTAGCCTGGGTTATTTATGCAATCAGGGGAAAGTTCCAGGGGTTTGGGGGAGTTGTTTTGCTTTATTTACAGTATGCGTTCTCAGGTAAAATAGGCAACCCCCATCCTCATGTTACCTGAAATCCAATGCTTTACTCTTTTCTTGAAAATATGAATATTAAAAGATAAGGTAAAGGTAAATAAAGGTTTCCCTTGCTCGAAAGCCAGTCGTATCCGACTCTAGGGTTCAGTGCTCATCTGTTTCAAAGCTGAAGAGCCAGCGCTGTCTGCTCCTGCAGACGTTTCTGTGGCCATGTGGCAGGCATGACTAGACACTGGAGCGCACAGAATGCTGTTACTTTCCCACCAAAGTGGTCCCTATTTATCTACTTGCAATTTCTTGCTTTCAAACTGCTAGGTTGGCAGGAGCTGGGACAAAGATGGGAGCTCATTCCGTCCTGCAGTACTCAGGAATCAAACTGCTGACCTTCTGCCTCCCAGTCACCGTCTTAGCCACTTGACCACTAGCCTAGGTTATTTATATACAATCAGGGAAAAGTTCCAGGGATTTTGGTGTGTTGTTTTGCTTTATTTACAGTATGTGTTCTCAGGTAAAAGAGGCAACTCCCACCATCACATAGGAGAAGGGCTGTTTCTTTTTTTAAAGAAAGGATCCCCATTTAGAATGTTTAATAACTTAACAAATGTGCTTACTTAAGATGGACAGGTAAATAAAACTCAGTTTCTTTCAAATTAGTTAATTTAAAACCCATCTAATGTGTGGCTTGGCTTTACAAGTAAGACAGGGAAGAAAATATATATATTTCTCTTTATGTGTATCATAATGGAGGGAGAAAAATCATTCAGACTCAGTAATACCTTCTGCTAAGGTGAAACCAGTGGCTGGCTAGAATAAGCTTAGTTTAATTAATATTAAAAGAAGTTCAAGAGACATAGGATCTTAGAAATTACAGTACAATGAAATAATCGCCACGCCACACACTCCAAACTCAAGTCCAACGGTTTTCCCCGCCAATTTCAACCCAGCCCCGCCTCCTCCCTTCAGGCGCGTGGCGCTCCCGCTGTCGCGCGGCGACAGAGCTAGACTCGCCCGCCCCGACCCACTTCGGCTTCATTTAGCTCCGCCCAGAGAGCAGGCGGAGGCCACGCCTCTTTCGGATTTTAGCTCCACCCATTTGGTTCTTCAAGGCAGGCTGCACGTAACACGTTCCAGGCTCCACTCGACTCACTCCTGCCCATTCTATTCCATTGAGAAATCTAGAAATGGTATCAGAAAGGCGCAGATCTTTTGACTTCTAGTGTTATTTTTTTCTGAAAAAGTATAGATTGCAGTCAAGGAAAGCTTAGGCCAAATCAAACTTTTTAAATTATTATTATTATTATTATTATTATTATTATTATTATTATTATTATTATTATTATTATTATTATTATTATTATTATTATTATTAAGGGCTGCAGTGGCTCAAGTGGCTAAGACGCTGACTGGGAGGCGGAAGGTCAGCAGTTCGATTCCTGAGTACTGCAGGACGGATTGAGCTCCCGTCTTTGTCCCAGCTCCTGCCAACCTAGCAGTTCGAAAGCAAGAAATTGCGAGTGGATAAATAGGGACCACTTCGGTGGGAAGGTAACAGTGTTCCGTGTGCTCTGGTGTCTAGTCATGCCAGCCACATGACCACGGAAACGTCTGCAGAAGCAGACAGCGCTGGGCTCTTCGGCTTGGAAACAGATGAGCGCTGCACCCTAGAGTCGGATACGACTAGCTTTCGAGCAAGGAAAACCTATTATTATTATTATTATTATTATTATTATTATTATTATTATTATTATTATTATTATTATTATTATTATTATTATTATTATTATTATTATTATTATACCCTGCCCATCTAGGAGATTTCATGTGACTTAGAGCAACCCTCATCGATTTTTTCTGAGATGTTTTAAAACAGGGCCCTAGCCAGGGGTGGCCACGGGAAGGGGTCAGCAGCCCCTCCTGAGACTCATAACAGCCCTCCACTCCCACCCAGGGCAAAGTTCCAATATTTTATATGTGTGTGACATTGTTGCCCCTCCTGAAAAAATTCAGGGGGGGGGGCATCTAGAATCCTGGCTACGGCCGCCCTGGATATTTAAGGAATGTTTTTACCTGTTCCACCCTGGAGTAAGCTTTCACGCCTAATGGCCTAAACGGGATTTAAACCCAGGTCTCCCGAACACTACTAGTCTGTCCCAAGCATATATAAAGTTTAGTAAAGGTAAAGGTTTCTCTTGCTCGAAAGACAGTCATATCCGACTCTAGGGTTCAGTGCTCATCTCTGTTTCAAAGCCGAAGAACCTGCACTGTGCTTCTGCAGACATTTCCGTGGTCATGTGGCAGGCATGACTATACACCGGAACGCTGTTTACCTTCCCACCAATGTGGTCCCTATTTATCTACTTGCAATTTCTTGCTTTCGAACGGCTAGGTTGGCTGGAGCTGGGACAAAGACGAGAGCTCATTCCGTCCTGCAGTACTTGGGAATCGAACTGCTGACCTGCCTTCCAGTCAGCGTCTTAGCTACTTGAGCCACTGCAGTCCCTATATAAAGTTTCTATCTGTTGAAAGTTTCCACCAGGCTTCCTGGTGTTTTTGTGCTGCAGGTTGCATGGCTGCTCTTTGGTATTATTTTGGCTCTTTTGTCAGGATGGCTTAACAGCAGTGGTGGGCTCCAAAAATTTTTACTACCACACTATAGGTGTGGTATGGTGGGTGTGGCCAGGGAAAAGCCCTGCATTGCACCCGAATTAGGACTAATTTATTTCAAAACTTGGATGGGCGGGGCCAGCCAGAATTTCTGCTACCGGTTCTGGCGAACTGGTGCAAACCTGCTGATGCCCACCACTGCTTAACAGCACAATGCAAAGGCTGGCACTGCATTTGATGAAGGGTTATTGTTGTGTATGTATGCCTGCAGTTAGCTGCTCTCCATTAGCGCAGTTAGCGGCGCGTCAAGTGGCTCCAATCATCCAATGGTAACTTCCGCGGGAAACCTTCCCGCCACAGGTGAAGCTATGGTAGGTATGCACAAAGGACCATCTACGTCAGATGGACGTCACTGTGACTGTAACCAATGGTGCGCCTCCGGGCCAAATTCAAATGTACAGTGTGCTATATAAAGAGGCAAGGCTCCGCCATTGCCTCATGTACAGTTTGACTATGTTACAATAAAGTGTTTAGCCCGCCTGCCAGCTCGTGTGCGTTCAATCTGCCTACATCAAAGTTATTATCATAGATTTGCCTCCTTATGGGCTAATTTCCTCACTGTACCTCTAGGCAGGGCGGCGAAGAGCTACCCTGTGGGCTTTGGATAAGTTTCGCAGTCCCAGCGCACCCCTTGAAAAAGGGGGATGGTGGTGGATCACTTCTGAGTACTCTTCTACCTAGAAAAAAAACCCAGGTAAGGGTTGTCCATGAGTCAGAAATTGACTGGAGAGCACACATTATAATTATAATTATATGGGAGGAAATCGTTGGATTACAGGGAACTGTTCTTGCAAGTCACTCTTGCTCTTAACTTCCCCGCTCAGCCTGCAATATAGGTACACAACCACAACTGTAGACTTCTTGCAAATTCCTGTGTCACCTCTAGCGATAAATTCAAGTTCAACGTATGCTCAAATTAACATACGATTCCTTGTCTCCTCTCCTTTTCAGTATGGGAGCAGTATCACACTACTATATAGGGGTTTTCCCCCTGCCAACACCAAGCACAGGAAATATTAGAATGGCAATCATATGGTTACAGCAGCTCGTCTGCTTTATGCACAATATTGGAAAACGGATATTATACCAGATGTGCATGATTGGCTTTTGAAACTGTGGGACTTGGCTGAGATGGATAAAATGACAATGAAGCTAGGAGATCAAGAAGATGATTCCTTTTTGCAGGTGTGGCAGAAGTTGGTGGACTTTGTAAGTAAGTATATATGTACTACAGTAATTAAAATCGATTGGTTTTAGAGGATATGAAAGCAGCGGAATAACCAGTAAGCACCACAATGATTAAAATAAGTGCAGACGTAGTTGTTGGAAGTCATTAGGGGGGAAGGAGATATGACATGTTTTTGTACTGGGTTAAAATTTGATGTTAATATGTTTTTTATGTGACAATTACTAATAAAGTATAAAAAAATAGAATGGGAATCATTACAATTATTTGATGAACGTAACTTTAGCGTCCCCGATTTCGCTGCAAGATTTCTTAGGAGCAACAAAATTTATTGCTATCTGTGTCTTAATAAATTTAATACTTTATTAATATGAGACATTACAGTACTAGGTATCTACGGACGAGAACTCTTCGGGATCTCCTGTGACCTGTCCTCTATCTCTTAGGAATAGCAATGACACTTCTATACCGCACCCTAGCGCTCAGTGCACTATCTGGGCGATTCACAAGGTGGTAAAAGTAAAGGTTTTCCTTGCTGGAAAGCCAGTTGTATCCGACCCTAGGGTTCATTGCTCATCTGTTTCAAAGCTGAAGAGCCAGCGCTGTCTGCTTCTGAAGACGTTTCCGTGGTCATGTGGCAGGCATGACTAGACACCAGAGCGCACGGAACACTGTTTACCTTCCCATTGAAGTGGTCCCTATCTACAGGTGAAACTTGGAAAATTAGAATATCGTGCAAATGTTCATTCAGTTCAGCAATGCAGCTTAAATGGTGAAACAAATATATGAGATATGTAAACTCATTACACGCAAAGCGAGATAGTTCAAGCCTTACTTTGTTATAATATTGCTGCTTATGGCTTACAGCTTTATGAAAACCCCAACCCCCCAATCTCATGTACCCCATAATCATCACATAATCTCATGTACGCTGATCATCACACTTATAACGAATTAAGGCATGGCATCTCTCGCTTTCCATGTAGTGAGTCTATCTCATATATTTGTTTCACCTTTTAAGTGAAATGAATGGACATTTGCACGATATTCTAATTTTCCGAGTTTCACCTGTACTTGCAATTTCTTGCTTTTGAACTGCTAGGTTGGCAGGAGCTGGGGCAAAGACGGGAGCTCATTCCGTCCTGCAGTCCTCGGGAATCGAACTGCTGACCTCCCGCCTTCCAGGCAGCGTCTTAGCCACTTGAGCCACTGCAGTCCCTAGTAAAGGTAAAGGCTTCCCTTGCTCGAAAGCCAGTCGTATCCAACTCTAGGGTGCAGTGCTCATCTGTTTCAAAGCCGAAGAGCCAGCGCTGTCTGCTGCTGCAGACGTTTCCGTGGTCATGTGGCAGGCATGACTAGACACCGGAGCGCACGGAGCGCTGTTTACATTCCCACCCAAGTGGTCCCTATTTATCTACTTGCATCTTCTTGCTTTCGAACTGCTAGGTTGGCAGGAGCTGGGACAAAGACGGGAGCTCATTCTGTCCTATTCCCTATTCACAAGGTAATTAGCATTTTTTGGCCCCCGACATGCTGAGATCCTCGGAAGGATCATGGAAGGCTGAGAAAACCTTGCAAGTAAGGATCGAAGTCATAATGTTTTGGCTGCAGTACAGCAGTTTAACCCCTGCCCTGCGCCACCAGACCAGGGGTCTTATTATCCCAGTGACTAAAAGGGAAGGTGAAGCCGTAAAGCAAAACTGACGATGGCGGCTCCATTTCTTAAGCGCAACGGGGCCGTAAAGCAAGGCGGTGGCTTTCGCGACGGCCGAAGGAGGAAGTGAGTGCCTGAGCTACGATGGGAGAGGGGGAAAGGTGGGGTGGGGTGCCCCCCCTTCTTGAGTGGGGCGGTGGGATGAAACTATGCCCAGAGAAGTGCTTGGGCGGAAGAGAGGGAGGGAAGGAGAGGGGCTGAGCAGATCACTGCGTACTTCGCTCTCTTCTTCCAATCCGCACAACAACCTTGTAGGGTCGCGGTTGGCATGGCTGGCCGCCTATGGCAGCAGGCGAAGAGAAGTTGGGGGTTGAGGTTTGTTCAGGCGGGGCACGCACTCTTGTCTATGTATGTATACACACGTGACATTAAGACCCGCGGGATGTCATGTAAAGCTCTCGGGGCTTTTCCGTCGGGCTTCCTGGTTTGGTACCTCTTACGAAACGCTTCCCGCCTCGTCACCTCAGATGGGAATGAATAATGATGATGATGATTATAATTATAATAATAATAACGTTGTGAAGCGCTATATGAGGCGGTAGGTAACAGAAGTAAGTGCCATTGCTAATGCTAAGAGAGAGGGAAGGAGATCGATCCCTAAGAGCTCTAGTCCGTAGATACCAAGTAAGGTCTCATAGCAATAAAGTATTAAACGTTGACCTCGTTTGCAGACTTGTAGTTAAGGCCTCAAGTGGCTAAGACGCTGACTGGGAGGCAGAAGGTCAGCAGTTTGATTCCTGAGTACTGCAGGACGGAATGAGCTCCCGTCTTTGTCCCAGCTCCTGCCAACCTAGCAGGTCGAAAGCAAGAACTTGCAAGTAGGGACCACTTCAGTGGGAAGGTAACAGGGTTCCATGCTTGCGCTCCGGTGTCTAGTCATGCCTGCCATGTGACCACAGAAACGTCTGCAGGAGCAGACAACGCTGGCTCTTCGGCTTTGAAACAGAGATGAGCACTGAACCCTAGAGTCGGATACGGCTGGCTTTCGAGCAAGGGAAACCTTTACCTATATTAGGTTCTAGAGCGACCAAAGCTGAATCAAATATGTCTAGCTATTAGACTGCAGTGGCTCATGTGGTTAAGATGCTGACTGGTAGGCGGAAGGTCAGCAGTTCGCTACCCGAGTACTGCAGGACGGAATGAGTCTTTTGTCCCAGCTCCTGCCATCCTAGCAAGAAATTGCAAGTAGATAAAGTATTTTGTCCCAGCTCCTGCCATCCTAGCAAGAAATTGCAAGTAGATAAATAGGGAACCACTTCGGTGGGAAAGGTAAACAGCGCTCTGTGCGCTCCGGTGTCTAGTCATGCCTGCCACGTGACCATGGAAACGTCTGCAGAAGCAGACAACGCTGGCCCTTCGGTTTTGAAACAGAGATGAGCACTGAACCTTAGAGTCGGATACGACTGGCTTTCAAGCAAGGGCGACCTTTACCTTTAGTTAAGGATAACAAGATAAATGATCATGGAAGTGGTGGAAGACTC